>VDFB02365093.1:0-424094 GCA_007258455.2 Sequoia sempervirens
GGGTTCCCAAAATACGTACTCACCGCTGTGCTAACAAACCGGTCTAATATTTTAGTGGCATCGGTTTTATTTGTTCTATGGTTAGGAACCGAATGCCTATAATGAAACAATTTCCCTCCGAATTTTAAAAAACAAACTCCCTTAAATTTAAATAAAAACCTTCTCAACCATAATAGCCCGAATAATGCTAAATTGAAGGGCTTAAATTAATTTAGAAGATTTATATGGGAGATTTTTAAAGATTTATATGTGTATAAAGGAGATTTAGTTGTTTTTAGGGGGATTTGGAGAATTTTGTAAATCAATTGGTTAGTAACCAATTTGAGTTAATTTTTTGTATAAAAAGGGGTGTGAGGTGAGAGTGAAGGGGCATTATTTTTTTCAGGTGATGAAGTCCTGATGCTGAGGTGATGAAAGAGGGGTCTTGTTGAAGAGTTTTCAAGTCATTCTTGCATGTCAAAGCGCTGTTATGCTGCTGAAATGCTTGGAGAATGGTTGTGGTGCTTTTGTAATTGATTTTTGGAGTTAATCAGATCGGTCTCTCTATTGGAGTGGACCCGGAGACGTAGTCACGTTTGTGACGAACTCCGTTATCAAACGTTGTTTGCACTTCTCTTCTTCTCTCTCTTTCTTTCTCTCATTTCCTTCCTTTCCTATTATAATCACCTTGTTGTTATTACTTTCATTTTGTTATTTCCATAAGTTAATTTTGAAGTTTAATTAACTTGGAATAATCATTAATGAAAGCATTGTAAAAGTTAAGAAAGCCATACGCAGATTTAGTCTAGATCCTATCTGAGGATCACTAATGGTGATCTAGTGGTGATATCTCTTGAGTTGAAATTTTTGGTTTGATGGGATGTGAAAGTTATGTTCACCGGTGAGTGAACTGTTCTAGTAGAGTTGGTCTTCTATGGACTGGGAGAAATGTTTCTACTCCACATTCCTCCACTTTTTTGTTTCAGATCTTGCAAAATATTTGTCTTAAATTGGTGTTCTCTTGGTTCTAGCAAAGAAGTTTTTGGTTTGGTGATCTAGAAGTCAAGTTTGAGAGTTGTATATGTTTGTACAGTCTAGATGGACTGATTGAAGGAGTTTGGTGTTCGAAGATTGTTGCATTTGCTGCAGATGTATCTGAAGGAATCTGAGATGTGTTCTCATGCATAATGAAGCGTGTTGCATCATCTGCATGTCATCTTCTTGCTGGGAAGCATGTACATCAATGTTCATTTGTGTTTTCATTAGGTTTTCCTAACCTGGTGTTTACACTTCATTTGAAGAATTAAATTTAATTAAGGAAGCATGTGGTTGATTCGAGACATTATCTTTTGGTCTTGGATAAATTTTTTATTGGTCCACTCTCATTCTTTTCCATTGCAGGAATGTTGAGTTACCAACAAGTAATTTGAGTTTATGAAATGAAGTTTATGTGGCTGACCTTGGAGAAATTTTCTAAGGTTGAAGATGGTATAAATGCAAGTTGAACTGTGAAAATTGAGATGTAGATACAAAGTGACGAAGTAAGCCACAAATCATAAAGGTAGAAGTGTGTGAAAGTGAGTTGAGTTAGTAATACTTCATTGTGTTAGATTCCTAAAGGCAGTGAGTTGAAGGTTTTTGCAATCTTCTAATCAAGGCTTCAGATGTGTGTTAATTTCTATGGTGGATCTTTTGTTCTATTTTTCATCAGTAGCTAGTGAGCCTCCTTGTTGGATAGTGAGTCATTTATGTAGGCAGTGAGCCTCCCTTGTAAGCAGTGAGGTTTTGTATTTGGACAACGAGTCCTCTTCTAGGAAGTGAGCCCTTGGTAGTGAGCCTTTGTATTCAGTTTTATAATCTCTTTATATTGTGAGTTAATCCTTTCTGTGGTTTTTCCCTCCTTGGGTTTTCCACATAAAAAACTAGTATTCATTATGTTGATTTTTACTTTCTGTTATCTGCATTTCATGTTCATACTTAATGACAAAATAGTGTGGATGTGGAATTGATAAGTGTTGAATTTTTGAATTTGAATTTGTATGACAACTAATTCACCCCCCCTCTCAATTTTCTTGCGCCTTTTTAACAATTGGTATTAGAGCTTTGGTTCCTTGGTGTAGAGCTTAACCACTTGAGGAAGATCCGATGGTGCATAAGTTGGCAATCCCTATGTTTGATGGATATGATTACAGTGATTGGAAAGTGTAGATGAGAGGATATATTGTTTCCCTTGGTTACAAGACCTGGAAGGCTATTGAGAGGAAGTATGTTGCTCTGGCGAGTGGTCCTTCTACTACAGATGAGGTTTCTACTTATTAGGAGAATGAGAAAGCGAGGTATGCTATTTATAGTGCTTTATCTAAAACCGAGAAAACTAAGGTTCTTTCTTTAGATATTGCTCATGAAGTCTAGAAGAAGTTAGAAGAATTGTATGAAGGAAATGAAAGAGTAAAGTTGACAAAGAAGCTGGCGGCAAAGCATAGATATGATAATTTGAAAATGGAAGAAGGTGAAGAGTTTACAAGTTATTTCAAGAGGGTTGAGATGACAACAAATGAAGTTAAGAATCAAGGGGGAAAGCTAAATGATGAAGATATTATTGAGAAGATCCTAATCACCCTACCAGATTGCTATAGTGATAAGATCTCAGTTATTGAAGAAATGTATGATCCTAAGAAGTATACTAAAGAATAGTTATTCAGCACCTTGCAAGCATTTGAGATGAGAAATTTTAGGAAAGAAGATAGGAAAGAAGAAAAGATAAAATAAAAATTTAAGGCAATGAAGATTGAAGATGATCCCAAGAGTGATGGTTCTGATGAGTTGGAAGCGAATTTCACCAAGAAGTTGAAGAAAAGTACCAGAAAGTATAAAGGTATATTGCCCTTTAAATTTTTTAGTTGTGGTAATATTGGTCATTATTCTTCAAGATGTTCGAATAGAGTTGTACATAAGAAGAACAAGGATTATAAAGATAAGGAAAGGAAGGATAAGAAATACAAAAAGTTGTATTATGTTAAAGAAGAATCTGAAATCTCTGATGATGAATCTGAAAATGAGGTTGATAATAGTGAATGCTTGCTTTAAGCTTTGGAAAACAAATCTGTATCTTCTAACCCTAGAAAATGTGCAAGGAAGAATGATCCAGAGAAAAATAATAATAAAATGGAAGGTACTTTGGTCACCATCTTTCATGCAAGATAGGATGAAGAGTACTACATGATTGAAAGTGGATGTTCTAATCACATGACCAAAGATAAGAGTAAGTTCACTAAACTTGAAAAGTATGATGGTGGTTTAGTCATGTTTGGTGATGATTTAGGAGCTAATATTTTTGGAAAAGGTACAATTAGTTTTGATGGAGTACACAACATTGATGATGTATATTATGTGAAGGGTTTGAGGCATAACCGTTTGAGTGTTGGAAAAATGTGTAGCAATGGTTTTAAACTTTTATTTCAGAATAATACCTATGAAATCATTAAAGGATCTGGAAATGGAGATATGTTTGATGCTAGAAGGAGAACTCATGGAAACATCTATCAGCTTAAGGGAGTTGATGGTCAAAGCCTTGTATCTCAAATAAGTGAAAGTTGGTTATGACACTGGAAAATGGGACATGCAAATTTTGATAATCTAGTCAAAATCGGTTCAAGAGATGTTGTTCGAGGTTTGCCTAGAATCACAAGGCCTACTAATACTATTTGTAGAATTTTTCAGTTGGGAAAACTAACAAGATGCAACTTTAAGGGAAAAGAGCAATCTACTACCAAAATGTTGGAGTTAATTCACACTAACCTTTGTGGTCCCACTAGAACATGAAGCCTGAATGGTGAGAGGTATTTCATGCTCCTTATTGATGATTATTCTTGAATGACATGGGTTTCTTTTCTTAGAGAGAAGAATCAAGCTTTGGATAGGTTTAAAGTGTTCAAAGCAAGAGTGGAAAATGAAGTAAATTTGAAAATCAAATGTTTGAGATTTGATAGAGGTGGAGAATTCACTTCTAGTGAGTTTACTACATTTTGTGAGCAGCATGGCATAAAGAGAGAGTTTTATGCTCCAAGAACCCTGTTGTGCAGTTTTTGCACACACGCCCCACTTGGAGTGGGGACCCTCTTTTTTTTGTGTCTTTGACCTTTGGTTCTATTGGATTTATCATTCTAGGGTCTTGACATGTTGGTCTTGCTGGCTTTGGCCCTGCCTTGAGGTTTGAATTGATTGAGAGTGAGTTTTTGGCCAAGTCCGGGTTTTCACCTGGATCCAGGATTTTCCAGCTCTGGCGGATTTTCCCGGGCCCTGGTTCCTTGTCCGTTTCTGGCAGGATTCTCCGATTCCGGGTTTCTGCCTTACTTCAGGATTTTCCGGTCTGGGCAGATTTTCCCGGATTCTGCCAAAATCCCGGCCTTCCTCATTTCCCCAGTTTCTGCATTTCTGCAAAATCTGTGTTTTCGCACATTCTTAGATTTTCCAAAATTCTGCTTGGGGCTCAGATTTCTGGACTTGTCAGAAATGTTTTGTCGCGCATTAATGGTTGAGGTACCTTTCCTCAGGCGGGTATAAGGTCGGATTTAGGGCATTTCCAGTGCTATTCTAACTTCATTGCTCCCTTGTCTTGCTATGGCGATTTCAAATTTCCATCTGAGTTTTGCGGATTGATTTTCATTTGTTTGTGTGAGGATTGCTTGAGTGCCGGTGTTGGTGTTTTCACTGCTTGGATGTGTTTGCTGTGAAGGTCACCTTTTCAAGCTCGAGTTTCTTTCGCTTTTATCCATGGTATGTAGTCGCTCCCCTTCCATTTTGCTTATATGGTGATTGAGGGTTTTGCATTGGGTATTATTAGATTTGGGTCGGCTCCTGCTTGATTACGATTTCATATTTATAGAGTCAGGGTTTGACCCGTTTGTATGATGAAACCCTATTCCTGTGTCCTATGAGCTTTATTTATCCATAAGATTGCGTATGTATCCTTTAGACAGGATTCTGGGTCGGATTGCTTGTTTGTTTTAGGCGTGAAATGTGTTATTATGCGAAATTAGGGTTTCCCTTGGTGTTCGGCCCATAACAGAAGGTTTTACTGTGTTTTGAGCGATTTCGTCCCTATATCATGTTGGCTTCCCCGTCCTGTGAGGATTCGAGTGCTTTAGGTAAATCCTTAGCTAATATTTTAAGACCCTAAAGCTTGCTCTGGTTTTAATGGTGGAAATTTGATTATTCAATTAGGGCATCATTATTTTGATATGGGGGTTCATCCTTTGTGTGCTTTTGAGAAGTCTAAATCCTTTGCGTCTTGAGTTTTGTCACTTATCATCAGTTTTGAGATCATTCGAGCTCAGGTGGAGTTGATCCCATGATCGTTGGATTTTTGGTTCACATTCGTTGTTATTCGGGTTTCCGAGGTCGTCGCGGAATTTCCTCGCTCCCGGATTTTCCCGGTTTGGGCTTATTCTACGGGCTTGGGTTATTTTCGGCGCATTTTGGGTCGTCCGTGAAAATCCGTTCCATCCGGATTTTTTCAGATTTCCTGTCTGATTGTGTCCTTTCAAATGTTTCGATGATAGGATTAATGGAACGGTGTTTGATGCTTATTTCTTGTTGCCAATGAGTGAATTCAATGATTATCCTTTGATTTTTTTTTTCATCTGCACTAATGATTTATTTGACTAATGATGCTTTGGCAGCAGGAATCCGTCTGGGTCAAATTTTTCTAAAATTCTGCCCCGACGATATTTTCCCGGTTTGAGCGATTTTCTCGGATTATCTGATTTCTCTGGATCTCGATGGATTAGTAGTTAGCAATGGATCTTGATGGATTTACATGATTTGTGCTAGCCTTTTGGATCGAAATAAGCTTCATAATTGAATTCTAATGATGATTTTTGGATATGCAGGCTGAATCAAGCAAACCTACTGCTGGAAAGTCTAAGGGTGGTGCAGGGGCATCATCCATTTCCGAGACAGAACGATTGAGACTAGATATGAAGAAACAGCTCCCAGAAAGTAAAATATCTTCCATGTGGGCTGATGTATCTGACACTAACGTTTGTGCATGGCGGTATGAGGAATTCAAACAGAGAATGGCTGAGAAGGATCTGTCAGCTTTGAGACGAGGAATGATGAACTCTAGATTGGTGCATGTGGCGGGTTTCCCTCCAGCGGTTCAGTGTTATGAGCTGATCTTAGAATGTGCTAGACAGTATGACTTTGATACACAGATGGTGGTCAGCACTGAAGGGAGGGTCTTGGCGAACTTCAGTCCGGCCTCCATTGCACGAGCCTTCAGCATGCCGGATCTTCCTTCGGTCTGTGCATTGAACATTGACACTGCCAGGACTTATTATGAGAATGAGCCAACAAGGCTCAGCAGATGATCAACTCATGGCTGGAGAAGCCAAAATCTCACCATTCGAAGTTGCCCAAACAACTGCACAGGGTAAAATTCAGGTCAGATGTCTATGATGCCATTACATTGCTGAGCAGGGTGGCAGGATTGAGAAGTGCAGGAGTGTTAGAGAGTTGGATGGTCCATGTGATCACCAAGATGAGTCAAGGCACGAACTATCACTGGGCAGGGCTCATCAGTGCTGAGATTGACAAACAACTGAGAAATGTCCTGGAGGCAAAGAAATTCACTATGTCTTCTTACATTATGTATGTGCTGGCCATTTCCTATCCCTACAAAGGTTTGACTCCGAGGGGAACCATTGGGCAGGACATAATCTATGAGGTTTATCCGGAGCTACATTTGGGGCATAAGGATTACAGGAGGACCAATGATGCATTCACAATGCATATTACCTGGATGCTTCAGAATGCAGAGCATATTAGATTATCCAATGGAGCAAAAGGACTAATCAAGAACTACGGAGTGTGGTTTATCCAGTTCCCTACATTTACTTACCTCCAGATTGATGGATGCCCAGTTGCCCCTTACAGGTTGCCTCGGTATCCCACTGACCATATTGTGCTGCTGGAAGTTGTACGACAAATCTGTGAGTTTGATGCAGTGGTGAAGAAGGAAAAGCATAAGACTGGTTTTGGAGGAGACTTCCCTCTTGGGATTGGCGTGGGAGAGATTTTCCCATCCATCCAATCGGCTCACACTGCAGGTGAGGAGCTAGCAGCCTATGGATTCTCTTTCCATTCTAAGAGAATGAACTTTGATGTAACTGGAGAGGCTCAGAAGAAGGCTACCCGGGAATATAGACACAAGGAGGACTTAGAAGACTACTGGGTCAATATCAAGGATGACCTCGATGCAAGGAAGAAAAGGTATTCCAGGCTGCCTGTGGAGGCAATTAGACAATATAATGTTAAGCTGATTCTGGATCAGCTTGATGATGACGGGAAATTGGTTCAGGACCATGTTTATGAGGCTATAAAGGACAGGTCAGTCAGTGATATTGATTGGAATGAGGCCGAGGTGATAGAGTTAGAAGATTTGATGGCTTCTGTGATGAAATTCACCCTTTCTTGGGTGAAGCACAAAATCTGGGAGTTGGAGAATGCGAAAGTAACTTGCACTTTTGACTTGATGGGAAATCTCAACCCCATGTCGACTTCTGAAGAATCCGGGGAAGAAGACCCCAAAGGGAAATCAGCAAAAACGTCACCCTTCAAGATTAAGGTCAGAGGTCCTAAGGGAGATGAACCTGTAACAAAGAGGAAACCAATAGGCAAGCGCAGGTGGAAGACCCTGACAATCAGCAAGTCCTCTGATGAGGAGGAAACAGAGAAGGCTGAAGAGGAGGATGCTCCTCCACCACCTAAGAAGACAAGAACTACAAGGACGGCGAAGAAGAAAGATCAGACTGCTTCGGAAGATGAACCTCCAATTGTGGATGTAGAGAGTTCGGGGGGTGAGAAAACAAAGGTCTATACCAGGAAATCAAGAACTCCTTCTCCTAAGGATGCTGCACAACTGAAAGATTCCTCCCCAACATTACCAGTTGAAGAGCAGGATAAGCCTGTTTCTCCTCCGCCGAGTGCACTTGAACTAGAGAATCTGGATGAGCAAGAAATTGGCGAGGAAGCAGAACCGTTCAAGGAAGGAACACTGTTCAGTGAAGCGGCTGGGCTTGAGGTAGAAGCAGAAGAGAGACACACTTCTCCGCTGGTGCAATATGAGGATTCCCCAGAGAGTGATAGAGGCCGCAGATCACCTAAGCTGGAGGAAATCATCCCTACTAGGACTCCATCACCGGTGCTTCCAGAATTAGGACTTGAGGAGGTTGACCAAGCCAGGCGGATTCCAGAGAAAGAAGATGACAAAGTAACAACTAAGGAGGAGGTCAAGGTGACGGCCGCAGAGGAAGAGAAAGTGACAGAAGATCTGGGAGAAACAAGAACAGAAGGAATCTGGACTGACCCTGTAGCTCCGGACTGGTTGGAGAAGGAGCTTGCCAGGAAGAAACAGGTGATTGTTGAGGACACTCCATTAGACTGGGATGAAATGTTGTCTCAGATTGGCAAAGGGAAGAAGAAGAAAGTCGCTAAGGTGATTTCCTAGGTGGAAAGGGATGAAACGAATAACAGGGTAGTTCACATTGCTACCCCTGCCGCGGATAAAACAAGAGATGATGTTACAGGCCAGGACTATAATGTCCAAACTATTAACCTTGGGCCAGCCTCCCTGGAGCAGGATATTGAGGAGTTTGAGGGGTCTAGTGCCATTATTGTTGATAGATTAAAAAAGGAGACTCAGTCCAAACGAGAGTTGAAAAGGGAGAATGAAAGATTGAGGAAGAGTTTGGAAGAGGTGATGAAGCCTCTGCAGTTTCTTCACCCCTCTTCCTCTACTACTCTGGGTTTTCTGCCTAAGGAGACAATCTCCGGGATGGAAAAGATGAAGGCCTCCGCTCAAGCTGCTACTGATTGGCTGATGGATGTCCAGACGAAAGGGGATGATGCTATCAAGATAGTTTTATCTATAGGAAAGGATGCAGTCTGAGCAAAGGAGCTGTTGGAGTATATTTTGTCCCAGGATAAGAATGATATGGATCTCCTACTACAGAAATCGAGGACTATTCTAGGACATGGCAAGGATCAATTGGCCAAAGATGGAATCCTTCCTTCCTCCAGGCTGGATGAACTGTGGGAGTGGTTTGAGGCATTGCAGATCAGGCAGAAGGCTTTGAAGAAAATTTTGAAGAGAAAGAAGCAAATTGATGGTGAGCTTACTGCGGTTTATGACAGATTCATTGCCTTCTTTGAGGTGATGACAGGCAGAAGGAAGATAGCCCCTAAATATTTGAGCCTTGAGCAATTGAAGGAGTGGTGGCATGAGGTTTATGCCCCGGATTCTGATGAAGCTATCACTGGCCACCTACTTGATGATGCAGCTACATACTTGGCGGTGATAGATAGATACATGGCCAACAGGGAGGACTAGAACGGAATTGTTGAGCGGTCCAAGGAAGAGACAGACTCTATTAAATTCCAACTCAGGGTTTTGCCATTGCCACGTATTGCTGAGTTGGATAGAATAATCTCAAAGGTCCAAGGGACGTCAGTGCAGGAGAAAGACAAAGGGAGTGGCAGTTAATGCTCATTTTGAGATTTGTGCTTCCCTATTACCATAGGGCATGCATTGGACCGGACTTCCTTGGGGACTGTGCCTTGGCCGACTTGGATGATGGCATTTAATGTGTGCCTTAGTTTGTTTCCTTGGCCGACCTATTTTGGCAGTTTTTTTTATTTTTGTAAAATGTTTGGCTGGGCCGACATGTCTTGGGGGGAATTTGTTATTAATTGTCATTCTTGCCTCATTGTAAGGGAGTTATACATTGGTTAGCTAAGCAGTAATAGCGATAAGCAAGAGCAATAGTTAGAATTTCTTAGTCTTTTCTTGAAGCAAATACTGTATCAGAACAGTTGAATTGTTGCAGATTTTGGTGATTAATACAATTGGAGACATTGTGGTTTTCCTGGTGGAATCCTTTGTGTTATTTCATCTTGCATGGTTCTTGTTGTTCCATCTTTTAAATTTCTTGAAGATTTAGGGTTTAATATTCAGAAATAGATTAGTTTCAGTTGGATAAATGGTGTTTATGATTTCATATTTGGAATGTTTGTAGCTATCTCTGGTCTATACTCCCAGTAACTATCTGATTGTAGTAGGCTGGTGAAGTCAACCTGGACCATATATATTTGATGTGCTTAAGTTCGATTGTAGATGCAAGTCTATGATTTGAAAATTTAAATACCTCAGAAGATTGTACTATTCTTGTAAGATTGCATTGTGGGTCGATCAGGAACTGGTTATTTGAGATAGGTCCATTCCAAATATCTATTGTTTACATTATTCATTCTAGGAGTAGTTTAGATTCGATTATATCCTCGCATCCTTATCTTTTGCTATTTCTTTATCATTTGGTTAAATTTAGGATTAAAGATCATCGTATTGCAAAATCTGATAAACTGAAAGATACAGTTTGCTTGTAGTAAGTTCCGATTGTGATTACCAGCATTTCACATTTTATCTGAGTTGTTTTATGCATTGTTATGACCTAACACCCGAGAGACCTTGGGGTGATTTTCAGTAATTTATTGTTGAAGATTACCTTTCAAGAGAGATAGAATATTGTATTCTGTCTGAGTTGTTGCTGTGCAGAAAACACCATCAACAAACCCCTCAACAGAATAGGGTAGTTGAAAGGAAAAACTGGATGGTACAGGAGGCTGCAAGAACCATGATGAAAGAATCAAATGTACCGAATGTGTATTGGAGAGAGGCAATACACATTGTTGTTTATGTTCTTAAGAGAGTCCAAATTAGAGGCAAAAACACAAAGACTTATTTTGAGTTATGGACTGGTATGACTCCTCCTGTGAAGTACTTCAAGGTATTTGGAAGCAGATGTTACATTAAAAGAGATCATGAAAATCTTGGGAAGTTTGATGCTAGATGTGATGAAGGAATTTTTCTTGGGTATTATACTACTACCAAAGCATATAGATGCTTCAATAAAATATTGAGGAAGATTATTGAAAGTTCTAATGTGAAAGTCGATGAAAATATGCACAAACATATTGAGATAAGTGAAGTTGAACCTGATGACCCTATCTGTGGACAAGTACCTAAAGAGAATAAGAAGGAAGAAGAGAATGAACTGGAACCTACTGTTAAGACTCCTAAGTATGTGTAGAAGAATCATCCAGAGGAACAAATAATTGGAGATAAAATTGAAGGTGTGAAGAAAAGAAGTAAAGTAGAAGCTAAGGTAAATTTGTGTTTACTCTCTAAAATTTAACCTAGGTCTGTGAGTGAAGCATGTGAAGATGAGAGTTGGATGAAAGCTATGAAAGATGAGTTGCAACAAATAGAAAAGAATCAGACATGTGAATTAGTTTCTAGACCTATGAATAAGAATGTAATTGGTTCAAAATGGGTGTTCCAAAATAAGCTGAATGAAAATGGAGAAGTTATAAGGAATAAAGCAAGACTTGTATGTAAGGGATGCTCTCAAGTTGAAGGCATAGACTTTGAAGAAACATTTTCCCCTGTGGCCAAAATGGAAGCTATTAGAATGTTTTTGGCCATTTCTACCTACAAGGATTTCAAAGTATATCAGATGGATGTCAAGTCAGCATTTCTAAATGGTGAATTGGAGGAAGAAGTATACATGGAACAACTTGAAGGATTTTAGTTATCTGAAAAAATAGACATGGTTTGTAAGTTGAAGAAGGCATTGTATGGACTGAAGCAAGCTCCTAGAGCTTGGTATGCAAGATTGGATAGATACCTGAAAAAGCAAGGATTCAACAAAGGCTCTGTTGATAGCAATATTTACTTCAAAGTGCAAGGTAACAAAATGTTGATAGTATTTTTAAATGTTGATGATATCATCTTTGGTGAAAATGAAGGCATGTCTAAAAGATTTGCTGAAGAAATGCAAAAAGAATTTGAAATGTCCATGATTGGTGAATTTCTTTCTTTCTTGGTCTTTAAGTAAATCAAACTAATAAAGGGATATTTATTTCACAATCTAAGTATGTAAAAGAGTTGTTGAAGAAGTTTGGAATGGATGACTCCAAACCAGTTAGTACTCCTATGGTAACTAGATGTAAGCCAAGCAAAGATGATGAATCTGCTAAAACTAGTCAGAGAAAATATAGATCTATGATTGGTGGACTATTGTATCTTATTGCTACTATACCAAATATTATGCATGTAGTATGTCTAGTTGCCAGATTTCAAGTAGATCCTAAAGAGGCACATGCTATAGTTGTAAAGAGGATATTTAGATATCTTAAAGGTACACCAGATTATGGCTTATGGTATCCTAAGGGTGTTGATATCACCTTGAGTGCTTATACCAATGTAGATTGGGTTGGTTGTGGGGATGACGGGAAGAGTACCAATGGTGGTGCTTTCTTTCTTTGTAGTAGATTGGTTTCTTGGTTGAGTAAGAAACAAGACTTAGTTTCTTTATCCACTACAGAGGTAGAATACATTGCTACAACATCTTGTTGCACACAAGTTTTGTGGATGAAGAAAACTCTGAAAGACATTGGAGTAATATGTGATGAACCTTTTCCTATTTAATGTGACAAAACAAGTTCTATAAGTATTTCAAAGAATCTAGTTATGCATTCAAGAACAAAACACATATCTATCAAATATCATTTCTTGAGAGAAAAGGTGTTGGAGAATGAAGTCAGATTGGAGTATGTGACAAAAAAGGAACAATTGTAGATATATTTACTAAGGCTCTTCTGAGGGATACTTTTGAGCATCTTAGGGAGAGATTGGGGGTCATTGGACATCCAAACTAGGAGCACATGAAGGTGCATCAATCTAGTGAATTCACATATTCTTCATTTATCTGGACTGATGAATGGGTCTACTTTGTAGGGCGAGTAGAAAAGGTTTTCATTGTTGCAGTGTGAGTTGAATGGGTGCACTCCTAAGGGGGAGTAATTAGAGTTTTTGATCTTTTCCATTGATTTCAAAGGGGGAGATAAAGTCATGTCAAAAAAAATTGCAAAGGAAGAGAATGTGTTCTCCCAAAATATTATGTAAAATGTTGTCTTTGATGGTTTTTCACATCATGTGTTGCCATCAATGACAAAGGGGGAGATTGTTGCAAGTATGGTGATTTTGTCATTAATGTTGTCATTGATGTCAAAACAGTTCATTATGTTGTAGATTGTACATGTATAGTTGATATGCTTTTGAGATGTTGTGAGTACATGGAGCTATCTTCATGAGGTTATAGATGTGCTGAAATGAAGAGTTTCCAAGTGCTTTTGAGAAAATTAATAAAGAAGAGAAGTCAAAGCTATGAATATTTTTAGAATGTGCTTCGGTATGTGCTCCACATTTCTCCTATGTTGATCCTATGCTTGTGTGGATTTGAAGGGTTGCTAATGGTGATTTAGTGGTGATATCTCCTAAGTTGAAGTTTCTAGTTTGATGGGATGTGAAAGTTATGTTCACCGGTGAGTGAACTATTTTGGCAGAGTTGGTCTTCTGTGGACTGGGAGAAATTTTTTTTCTTTGTAGTCCTCCACTATTCTATTTCAAATCTTACGGATTTGTAATTTGTCTTATATTGGCATTCTCTTGGTTCTCGCAAAGAAGTTTATGGTTTGGTGATCCAGAAGTCAAGTTTTAGAGTTGTATGTGTTTGCACAGTCTGGATGGATTGATGGATGGAGTTCGGTGTTCAAAGATTGTTGCACTTGTTGCAAATGTATCTAAAGGAATGTGAGATGTGTTCTCATGCATAATGAAGCATTTTGCATCACCTGCATGTCATCTTCTTGTTAGGAAGTGTGTACATCAATGTTCATTTGTGTTTTCATTAGGTTTGGTCGACCTGGTATTTACACTTCATTTGAAGAATTAAATTTAATTAATGAAGCATGTGGTTGATCTGAGACATTATATTTTTGTCTTGGATAAATATTTTATTGGTCCACTCTCATTCTTTTCCACTGCAGGAATGTTGAGTTGTCAATCTAATTTGAATTTTATAAAATGAAGTTTATGTGGCCAACCTTGGAGAAAGTTTCTAAGGTTGAAGATGGTATAAATGCAAGTTGGATTGCAAATATTGAGATGTAGATGCAAAGTGACGAAGTAAGCCACAAATCATAAAGGAAGAAGTGT
The DNA here is from genome assembly GCA_007258455.2 of Sequoia sempervirens. Lineage (NCBI taxonomy): Eukaryota > Viridiplantae > Streptophyta > Pinopsida > Cupressales > Cupressaceae > Sequoia > Sequoia sempervirens. Next base: position 14,096 of record VDFB02365093.1, read on the forward strand.
GTGAAAGTGAGTTGAGGCAGCAATACTTCATTGTGTTAGATTCCTGAAGGTAGTGAGCTGAAGGTTTCTACAATCTTCTAATCAAGGCTTAAGATGTGTGTTAGTTGTTGTGGTGGACCTTTTTTTCTCTTTTGTATCATTAGGAAGTGAGCCACCTTTTTGGACAATGAGTCATTTTTGTAGGTAGTGATCCTCCCTTGTAAGCAACAAGTTTTTGTATTTGGACAGTGAGTCCTCTTCTAGGCAATGAGCCTCTGTATTCGGTTTTATAATCTCTTTATATTGTGAGTTAATCCTCACCATGGTTTTTCCACATAAAAATTTAGTGTTCATTGTGTTGATTTTTACTTTCTATTACCTACATTTCATGTTCATACTTAATGACAAAATTGTGTGGTTGTGGAATTGATAAGTGTTGAAGTTTTGAATTTGAATTTGTGTGACAACTGATTCACCCCCCCTTAGTTGTCCCATGCCTTTTTAACACCACAAACAACAATTTCAAGAGATGAGTCACTTTCCAGATACACCTTTCCACCAGCATACTTTTTGTACTTTATAAACCAATCTCTATGAGATGTCATGTGAATAGATGCACCTAAGTCAATTAGTTAGACATCATCTAATGCCTAAGTCACCAAGGCTACAATGAAGGCATCCATATCACTTTGATAAGAATCATTATTTGAATATTTGTTTTTCTTCTTCTTCTTTTTCTCCTCTTTGTAATCCTTATGGACATGACTAGGCTATCCACAGTTCCAAAATTTCACCTTGGACTTCTTACTAGGAGACTTTGATATCCCTTCAAACTTTGATTTAGACTTCTTTTCTTTCTTCTTTCCTTTCTCCTTCGATCTTCCTCAAACAACAAGGGCCTCCTTTTCCATCTCAGAAGGTTTCCTTCACATCTCTTCTGATAGAAATGAAGCGACCACATCTTCCATCTTGAAATTTGTTGTCATACTCCCAATAACCATCACTAAATGATCCCAGGAGTCAAGAAAAGAACATAACAAGAGAATACAACAATCCTCATCATCTATCTTTACACCTATAGATGTTAACTAAGCAATGAGCATATTAAACTTACTCAGATGATCAGCCACAAATGCCCCTTCCTCCATTTTCAAAGAGTACAACTTCTTCCTCAAGAATAACTTATTCATCAAGGACTTTCCTTGATAAATATCTCCAATTTTCTTCTACAAAGAAGATGTAGACTTCTATTCATGAATGTTCAAGAGAACAAAGTCTACTAGACATAGTCTTATCAACCCTTTGGTTTTTGTATCTATGAGGTCCCAATCTTCTTGCTTCATGCCTGAAGGTTTAGTTCCAGACACAACAATCTAGAGATCTATATCTATCAACAAGTCTTCCATTTTGAGTTTCCACAACTCAAAATTGCCACCATTGAATTTTTCAATTTCTATCTTCCCTGATGTGCTTTCCATCTTAATCTGTGATTGAAATTACTAGACTCCTCTACAAGACTCCTACCTTAGAATTGGCACAAAAAACCCATCCAACCCACAAGGATAACACAACTGGCCAGGCTTTGATACCACTTATAAGGAAAGTAGAGGTACAAAAACACTTTCATAATGCTAATTCTAAGAAGAGAATACAAACTTAAGGTTTAAATTTCAAATTATAGCTCATTAAAGATGAACATTACCAAGAAACATATAAGAACAAATTTCACACAACATAGAATAGACACCAAAATTTAAGATGGGAAAATCCTTTCAAGAGAAAACCCACCACACCAAGAAAAAACTCTTTGTATTATAGTGAACAAAAGGTCCACATAAAGAGTTACAGTTTCTTCCTTTCAAATGTCAATTTAGAGTCTCTCAATACGGGCATCTATTCAAAACTAAACAATCTCATTCTCTTTTCATAGACTCACTACTCAACTCATTCATTATAGACTTCTAGCTATTACAAATGCATTATACATTTATAGCATAATTACTTTGAGAGAATTTCCAAAACAATCTCCATATCCATATCCATGCAGGAAGGATTCCAATCTAGTTCCCATTAGTTACAACATACAAACCATCACACAGTAGTTTCTATAACTGGGCCCTATCTATGAAACAACTTCCATTCTCTCATCGAGTAGCTCAAGTCTCATTAATGCGTGTATGTCATTTTACTTTGTTGAGAAAACATTCACTGTTGATGAGAGATCTTAGCATTTCTTACCGATACAAGATAGTATCATCGATGTTGGCTTCACCGTCCATGTGGTCCCTACTATTGAGTCAACATGCCTTGAACCACCTATCACTATCTACCTGACAACTTAGTTCCCACCATAGGCCATTGGCATGACAACCTTTGTCAAAGAGAGTTTCTCCAAAGTCTCACCGAACACCCCAAGTCTCACCGACGAGAAAAAACAAGACTTCTTCAGGAATGTCTAAGAGAATTTTGTCAAAGTCACACCAACCAGCTGAAGTCACATCAACAAGAATGTTCTAGTCTTCTATTGGCATGTCAAAGAGACATTTCACAATGTCTCAGAAAACTCACAAATTCACACCAACAAGAGTCTTCTAGCCTACCATCGGCATGTCGAGAAGACATGACTCAATGTCTTGGAAATGTCGCAATGTCCCAATGATGATTCATTCCATCTGCACATTGGATTCTTCATAGTCACTAAGTCGAGGTTATCCAAAACCTCATAACTCCTAAATTAAGGTTTTGAAGTTCCAAACTTCCGTGACATTGCAATCACTACTCCTAAATTAAGGTTTTGAAGTTCCAAACTTCTGTGACATCACAATCACTAAGTTAGAGGTTTTAAGAATTCCAAAACCCGTGACATGTAGGTTCCAAAGTTCTAGTTCTCTATGACATCCTGACATTTATGCCAATCAAAGGAAAAATTCCAAGTCTTTAAGGGAAGTTCCAAGACATCAAGTTGAGGCACATTTTCCAACAAGAAGGATCACAAGTTACATTTTTGGATTTCTTCTCCATGAACTTAATTTGGAACTTTTTTGGGTCTGATTCTACTTTAGATTCTACATGAACAAGGTTAGCTTTAGTGGCTTTCGCTTCTTTTTCCTTCTTGCTTGTAGTAGGTAGAGGAAGACTTTTCTTCCTCTTACGAGATAGACTCTCCATTTCTATCAAAGGTTCAACCACTTTTGCGGAGGTAATAGATGAATTACCAATAGTACTCTAAGTAATTCTTCTGACTACCACAAGAGCTTCCTTTGTCATATCCCCTTTTTCCCTAATCTCTTTCATAGTCTTTTGTACTTTCTTATTGATTTCATTTGAGATATGCTCTTTCTAGATTTCTTTGGACTTTTCTTCTACTATGCCAAACCTCTTATGAGAGGTGTCTACCGAAATAGCTAACAAAATTTTTGCAAGTTGTTCTATATGTTCTTCTGATACTTCATACCCTAATTTGGGTATCCACTGAGTTCTTAGTACAATGGCTTCCATTACACATTTATTAATTGTGACTATGAATGTGATATCATCCTTATATTTGGTGACTACAAATTTAGGGATTCTCTCTTGATTGTGAATCTTATACTGTAATAAAGAGAAAAATTAAGTAAATGCCATTTCTTGTGTGATAGTATCAGCATACCTCCTTATTTGCTTAGAAATTTGGTGAGCAACTAGTTTTTCAAATGACCACACTATCGAACCAAGACCATGCATCTCACACATGAAGTAGACTAGTAAATAGAGTACAAGGGTTCCAAACCAGAATGCGACCTTCTTGCTTCATTTGCACTAATTCAAATTCTCAAGGAATTTCTCTTTGATGAGCTCACATAAGTTATAGTCCACTCCTTTAACCACCATATCATATGTAGTGTAGACAACAATAGCAGAGATGGAGTTATCTTTGTTGGTGCAACAGATTTTTTTATGCTAACTTCATAATAAATGCACCTTTTCACATTAAATGCATCGTAACTCCATTTGTGATTCCTTTTTCATCAGATGGATGTGACTTTACTAGATGTCTGCAAGTTGCTTATTCACCATTCATGTCTATCGAAGAATCCTTTGTTGAACAGTCTAGATAAATAAGAGGGGGATGAATCGGTTATTATAAAACATTTTTCTTGACTTTAATTAATTCAGAGAAAACTTAAATCAATCAAATAATAATCTAACAAATATGAAAATGAAAGTACATAACAACACCATGCACAATAAACACCAAAATTTAGGTGGAAACCCAAGAAGGGAAAATCCACGGAGAATGCTAATTCTCAATTATAAAACACTAGTTAAGGTGATTTTTACAAGGGCTCACTGCCAAAAGAGAAAGGCTCACTGTCAAAAGAAAAGGGCTCATTGCAAGAAGAATGATGAAAGGGAATCCACCGCTGAAATAACTGTCACCAACAATGACAACAGATAGAATCTCACTGTTTGTTGCCTCTATTCATATACTTTTGTATACTTCACAATGTCTGGATTTTTCATATTCGCATTCATCAAACTTGCTTTCATTGAACAAAATCAACTTTTATTTATACCATTCCATGCTTCCATAAACTCCTAAGTTAGCCAAACACAATTTGAATTAGATCACCACAAAAACATTCTTGCGGTGGAGAGGAATGAAATGTGGACCACATAGAACCTCCTCACTCAAATCAACACCCTACATATTTATCATGACAACCAAAACCAAAGAATAAGATATACACATTACAATGCAAACAATCTGCTAGAGCAGATTAGCAAATTTCTAGATCGATCCAGACCCATAAGAGTGTATCTTGTTATGTTGCAAAATGAATGGAACCAGGATAGGCACAATCAAAGATAGATCATTATAGCACAACATCTAGAACCACACCAATTCGGATCACCAAATCATTAAATTTGAACATCTGTCAATCAACCAAGATATGTTGGCATTAGTGACAACCATTAATGACAACAATCAACAACATCACATCTCAACACATTTCAACAATCTCCCCCTTTGTCATTGATGGAAACATTCATCAATAACAAACCAAACAATGCAATATCAGTATCAAGGACCTTTTTGTCTTTTTCTTCTCCCCCTTTGACATCAAGGACAAAGGGAAAAATTCCCCCTGAAAAAATTACTTCACTCCCCCTATGTGGAAGCCACCAAGCATTGATTCGGATAAGGATGAGCATATATTACCCTAGACCAATGCACACCCAGGTGCACATTATTGTAGACTAGGAGGGGGAAGAACCCCTAACTCCTACCAAAGATACTCAAAAGTATCTTTGCTCAACGGTTTTGTGAAAATGTTTGCAATCTTCTCTTTTGTAGGTACATATTCAAGTTTTACCTCATCGTCCAAGACCTTCTCTCTCAAGAAATGATATTTTTAATGGATATATGTTTCATTATGGAGTGTTGTACTGAATTCTTAGAAATGTTTATTGCACTGGTATTATCACACATAATTGAGATTGGTTCATTAAATGATATGCCAATTTCCTTCAATGTTTTTTTTCATCCACAGTACCTAAGGATGTTGCAATGTATTTAGCTTCAACAATAGATAAGGATACAAAATATTGTTTCTTACTTGACCAAGCAACCAACCAGGAGCCAAGGAAATAAGCTCCACCACTTGTTCTCTACCTATTATCAACACATCTAGCCCAATCAACATCAGTGTAAGATGTCAAAGTGATTTTTGAGTCCTTTGGATACCATAGCCCCATATATTTTGTGCCCTTCAAATACCTAAAGATCCTTTTTACTGCAACATGTGATTCCTTTAGTTCTTGCTGAAATCTAGCTACTAAATAAAAATCATGCATAATGTCTGGTCAGTAGCATTCAAATATAACAATCCTCCAATCATTGACATGTACATACTTCCATCATCTTTAGGTGAATCATATTCTTTTTTCAACTTGCATCTGGTAACAATAGGTGTGCAAACTGGTTTGGAATTCTCTAATCCAAGCTTCTTCAATAATTCTTTCGTATACTTGGATTGAGAAATGAAAATTCCTTTGTTGTTTTGATTCACTTGTAGTCCAAGGAAGAAATTTAACTCACCTATCATAGACATTTTGAATTCCTTCTGCATTTCATCTATAAAATTTCTTCACATACCATCATTTCCTCCAAAAATTATGTCATCAACATAAACCACAAAAATCAACATTTCATCTGAGTGAATTCTGTAATATAAATTACTGTCAAGAGATCCCTTATGAAATCCTTGTCCAATCAAATACTTGTCTAATTTGCCATACCGGGCTCTAGGTGCCTACTTCAAGCCGTATAAAGCCTTCTTCAACCTGCAAACAACATCCAAGTCACTTTTGGACTTAAATCCCTCTAGTTTCTCAATGTAGACTTCTTCCTTCAGTTCTCCATTTAAAAATGCATATTTTACATCCATTTGATAGACTTTGAAATCCTTAAAGGTTGCAAGATTGCTTCCATTCGGGCAACAGGGCCATATGTCTCTACAAAATCAATACCTTAAATTTGAGTGTAACCTTTGCAAACTAATCTTTCCTTGTTTCTCACTACTTTTCCATTTTCATCCAACTTGTTCCAAAATACCCACTTTTTTCCAATTATATTTTTGTCTATCGATTTGGGCACAAGTTCCCAAGTCTAATTTTTCTCTATTTGATCAAGCTCTTCTTTCATTTCCTTCACCCAATTCTAATCATTGCATGCTTCTTCCATAGTCTTTGGCTCAATTTCTAAGAGTAGACACAACAATACTTGCTCTTGAACTGCTTTACTTCTTGTAATGATTCCCTTATTCTTATCTCCAACAATCTGATTTTCTGAGTGGTTTCTCTATACATACTTTGGGGTTTTAGTTGCATTTGTTGGAGCCTCCTTTGTCTCTTCTTCTTCTTTCTTATCCTTTTCTCCTTTGTCATCATCTGATTCATATTCAATATGTTTGTTAGGATTTCTTTGAATATCTTCATCTACTTTCACATTCACACTCTCAACTATCTTGTTCAATCTATTATTGTAACATCAATATGCTTTTCTTCTTATAGAGTAACCCAAAAATATGTCTTCATCTACTCTAGTGTCAAAATTTCCATGATTTTCCTCATCTCTCTATATGCAACATTTTCTTCCAAATTTTTTGAAGTACTTTACTGTGGGAGCTCTTCCATGCCATAGCTCATATGATGTCTTTCCATATTTCATCTAGAATAGTACTTTGCTAAGAGTGTATACTGTTGGTGTAATTAATAATTAATTACACTTTGCATAAGTTTACTTAGGCTTTATTTAATTCCTAAGTTATAGGTTCTTATCTTTATCTTATTGAGCTATCTTGTTGCTCAAGATAAGATTAGGGTTATGCATCTTTGCTTTTATAAAGCAAATAATTATCATGTAATTATCAATTCTCGAATAATATTATGTTGCACATCTTTTTGCAATAGCTTCTGCTTTTTTTTTTTCTCTTCTATGGAAGGATATTCTGGTTTGCAAATCTGATCTTGGTTTCTAACATGGTATCAGAGTGCTGGAAAAAGTCAGGATTGAATTTTATTTTGTAGATTTTGGCCATCATTTTCCACATCTGTGAGGGTTTTAGGCTAAGATATTTTTTGCAAGTTCTGGGGGTAGCCAATTTTTCGGAGTAGTTTGAGTAGAAATGGAGGTCACCATTGCGTTCACAACAGCCAAAAACCCTAAGATCGCCCTTTGTTTAGTTGATTTTGGTGAAGTTGGTCCAGAAGGCAAAAAAAAATTGTTTGGGGGGCTGTACGGCCTCCCCAACAAGTTTCCTGAGCATGAAAATTGAAATATTTTTTTTAAAAAATGTGTTTCTTGATGTTTGTGCCAGCGCTCCCCGTATAAAAGAACTCCACCACCCGGCGGCCACCAGGTGGCCACCAGCCTGCCACCGCCACCGGTGGCACCGCCCACCTCCTCCACTAGCCCTTCAACCCTCTTCAAACTTCGCCGAAGGTCATATGTATGACCAGGAGCCGAGCCCTCACCCCGGCCGTCTGACACCTTATAGAATATTCTGGCGACGAATATTTCGGATCTACAAAATATTCTAGGGATCTCTAGATTTTTCCAGCAACCGAAAAAAATTTCCAACAAGGGGGGCATTTTTTGCCCTAACGGCCAAATGGCCATCAAATTTAACACAGTGAAGTGCTGACATCAGCATGATGTCATCGGCCATACAACCCCTATTTGCCCCTCCTAGCCCTGATTTTTCCTAAAGGAGCAGTTTTTTTCTTTTGGTCATAACTTGGGCATACGGTATCAAAATCTGGCAAACGAGATATCTTTGGAAAGCTGGTTCCAAGCACTTTCCTGTGGTGCAATTTATTTTTTAGTATTTTTCTATTTGAAGTTAGATGTTCATTTTGGGATTCCGAGCTCATAACTTTTTGCCACGATCTCTGATTTGCATCTTCTTTGCGGCATTGGAAAGGTATTGAGGAGCTCTATTTTGCTGTCCATGCACTTTTTTTTGTATCTATCCCAAGTTTATCATTATTAAATATTTGTCCCGATGGGTGTTTTGGAGATTACTTGGATGTTTTGGCAGTTGGAAAGGTGAAACTTGAATATTTGTACTTCATTTCAGTACCACATCATGTTATTTTCTGTTTATGCATGCTTTAGCATTCTCTCCTTGTACAATCATTGGGTTATTGTAATAAATAAACTAAGATAAAGTTACATTAGGGGGGTTTCTTGCATAATAATCTAATTAGATTGTGCATGCACTTTGATCTCCATGTCCATCTTGATTTGATGATAGCTCGCATGGGTTATCTAGTTTCCTAGTTTCTTTTGGCCACATTTTTGCTATTGCTTGACACATATCATATTCATTGGTTCACACTTCAGTTGAGAGATTATGTTTCTTGATCCACATTGGTTTAGATCCTTCTCAGTTTGAGGGCCATGTTTTTATGGTTAATGTTCTAGAGTCTTTTTTGGTACTCCTTCCCATGGAAGAGTTTCAATCATAGTTTGGCATCGGCATAGAGATACACGACTTTCAGATTCTGTCATCATATCATCTACTGTTGCTTCACAGATTCTAGGGTTGTTCTAGTTTGTGAGTTTTCAAGTGTTCCATGGCATTGGGTCTTTTATCACATTATTATGATTTCAGTTTTGGTTTCTTGTAGACAGAGGTATCTTTGCTTGCTTGTTGGATTGCGGTTCTAGTGTTACTCCACAGTGTTCTTCCAGTGCTTCTTTGCAGCAATCATCTCATTGTAGGGGGGTTTTGTCCCACTGGTTTTTCCTTCTCTACTTCATCATTTCATTTTTAAATGAGTACTTGATTAGGCCTTGTTGATGGGACTCATCTTTGCATAATAATTTTGCTTCTCCCTAAGTTACACTTATGGGGGGGTGTTGGTGTAATTAATATTTAATTACACTTTGCATAAGTTTACTTAGGCTTTATTTAATTCCTAATTTATAGGTTCTTATCTTTATCTTATTGAGCTATCTTGTTTCTCAAGATAAGATTAGGGTTATGCATCTTCGCTTTTATAAAGAAAATGATTATCATGCAATTATCAATTCTCAAATAATATTATGTTGCACATCTTTTTGCAATAGCTTCTACTTTTTTGTTTTTCTCTTCTATGGAAGGATATTCTAGTTTGCAAATCTGATCTTGGTTTCTAACATATACTGTTGTGTGTATTGCTTCTCTCTAGTAGACCTATGGTATTACCTACTTCCATGATCATTGTTCTATCTGCTTCTTGAATTGTCCAGTTCATTCTTTCCACTACACCATTCTGTTGTAGTGTTCTAAGAGTAGATAGTTGTCTTTTGTTGCCATGTTTTTAATAGAATTTGTTGAATTCATCATAAGTAAACTCCCCTCCTCTATCATATCTTAAAAATTTGATTCTCTTGTCAACTTCATTCTCAAATCTTTCCTTGAAAATCTTGAATTTCTCTAGATCCTCTAATTTTTCTCTTAAAAATGCAACCCAGGTTAATCTAGAATAATCATCTATTAAAAGCATGAAATATTTCCCACCTTGTAAGCTTCTTGTTCTGGTTGGACCACATAGGTTAGTGTGTACAATTTCCAACTAACTAGTAGATAATTCTTCTTTTCTTTGGAATGTTTCTTTGGCTTGCTTTCCTTCTTGACATCCTTTGCAGATAGTGTTGTCTAGTTTGGTCAATCTTGGAAAATTTTTGACTGCTCTTGTTGAACTTGTTCTTACCAAGTTGTCAAAGTTGATGTGACACATCCTCTAGTGCCTGAAACAACTATCATTGGAATGAGAGAATAAGCATTTATTTATAGCTCCTTCCAATTGATACATATTCCCACTTGTTCTTTTTCCAACTGCAATAATAGTTATGGATTTCTTCCAAATCTCACAACCATCATCTTGAAATACCACATTATAGCCATTTTCACACATTTTCCCAATGCTCAGAAGATTATGATATAAACCCTTCACATAGTAAACATTGTTAGTTTTATGTTTTTCATCAAAGGTAATAGAACCAATTCAAACAATTTGTGTTGTTTTATCATCTCCAAATCTAATAGAACCTCCATCATATTTCTCAAGCTTCGCAAACTTACTTTTATCACCAGTCATATGATTCAAACATCCACTATCAATCAACCATTCATCTCTATTTCTTTTAACAAATAATGTAGTCTCAGTGTTATCATTAGTTTTCAGACAAATATTAGAGATATCAAATATAGGTTCATCCTTTTCCACCAAAAACAAACGATCCTCATGATCTAATTCATCATCTGAAATACCAACATTCTCATTAACATAATAGGCCTTCTTATTGATCTTTTTAAATTTTTGCCTTGTTCCTTTTTCTAGACACTTAGTTGCTAAATGACCAATCTTTCCACATCTAAAACATTTAAGGGGTAACATACCTTTGTACTTCACAGTACCTTTCTTCAGTTTCCTTGTGAAGTTTGCTTCCAACTCATTTGAACTTTCACTATCTAGATATTCTTTTGTCTTTGTGGCTTTGAAGGATGTTTTATATTCTCCTTTTCTTTTCTAAATTCCTCATCTCAAATGCAGTCAAGGTGCCAAATATTTGCTCTCTAGTGAATCTCTTCGGATCATAAACTTCCTCAATAGTTGAGATCTTGTCACTATAACTCTTTGGTAGGGTCATTAGAATATTCTCCATTACATCTTCATCTGTTAGAATGCCTCCTTGATTTTTGACTTCATTTACTATGTTGTCAACTCTCTAAAAGTAGTTTGTTATATCCTCACCTTCTTCCATCCTCAATTTTTCATATCTGTGCTTATCTATCAACTTCTTTGATAATTTAACTCTATCATTTCCTTCATAGATTTCTTTCAACTTTTCCCAAACTTTATAAGTTGTGCCCAATGAAATAACTTTTATTAACTTAGTCTTAGACAAAGCACTAAATATTGCATATATATCCTTTTCAATCTCTTCATAGGCGGAAATGACATTCGTAGAACTAGGATTAGCTGCCAGTTCAACACATTTTTTCTCAACAACTTTCCAAATCTTGTAGCCTGGAGAGATTAGATAACCTCTCATTTGCACTTTCTAGAAACTATAGTCAAATCCATCAAACATAGGAATTGTCAGTTTGTGCACCATCGGATCTACCCCAAGTGGTTAAGCTCTTCTTTGAGGAACCAAAGATCTGATACCAATTGTTAAACAATGCAGATAATTGAAAGGGGGGTGAATCAGTTATTATAAAACAATTTTCTTGACTTTAATTAATCTGGAGCAAACTTAAATCAATCAAATAATAATCTAACAGATATGAAAATGAAAACACATAACAACACCATGCACAATGAACACCATAATTTATTTGGAAACCCAATAAGGGAAAAACCATGGAGAATTCTAATTCTCAATTATAAAACACTGGTTAAGGTGATTTTGTACAAGGGATCAATGCCAAATTTCTCACTGCAATTAAGTCTCACTTCCAAAAGAGAAAGGCTCACTCCCAAAAGAGAAAGGCTCACTGCCTACAAAAAAGGGTTCACTGGCAGAAGAATGATGAAAGGGAATCCACCACTAAAACAATTGTCACCAACATTGACACCAGATAGAATATCACTATTTTCTACCTTCGTATGCATACTTTCACATACTTCATAATATCTGTATTTTCAAATTCGTATTCATCACACTTGCTTTCATCGAATAGAATCAGATTTTGTTTATACCATTACAATGTCTCCAATATTATTGCAATTAAACACCTGCTAGTTTTCTTCTCTTGTCTTGACCTGCACTAGTTAGCCTTATGTCCATATGCATAAATGTATAACAATAGCCACTGAAATAACTGTTTTTGTTTGGTTTCCTACATTTATTGGCTTTGTGACCATAATCATTGGAATTATAACATCTACCCAAGTAAGATCTAGCTTTTTGATTCATACTATTCCTGCAATTTAATGCTTTATGACCTAATTTATTACAATTAAAACAATGACCATTAAAAGAGAAGGATTTCCTACTTACCTGTTGCTTTGTTAGAGAATTACCTTTTTCTTCTTTGTCAAATTTAGTATTAGCTTCTTTTACTAGTTTAGGTTCCTTCTTTTCATCAGGTTTATTGTGTGAGCATTTTCCAATTTCATAGCCTAGACCTTTCTTGTTTTCTGGTGATCTTTGAGTTGCTAATATTTCATCAAGATTTTATGAACTTTCTTTTTATTTGACCTCTTGCTTCTTTGATTCTTCTAAATTTGATTTAAGAGATACAACTTCTTGTTCCAACTTCCTGCATTCATCAGATTTGTCCTTGATTATATTATTCAAATATTCCTTGGTCTTTTCATCTCCTTCACTCTTAGCTTTCAAATCAAGGATAGTAATATTTGCTAACTTCATTTCATTATTGACCTCCTTATGCCTTAGCTTGAATTTCTAGATCTGATCTTTCAGCTTATGGATGCAATCATTTTCCATTTGAAGATTTTCTGAGAGAGTCTTATTTTCATCTTTAATAGTTTCAAGGTCTTCAAGGATAGCCATGAGTTCTTTCTGATCCATGGTAGATCTAGGTATCATATGTTCAACGTTTCATAATCTCCTTTGAGTTGTTAGACTCTTCTAAAGGATCTAGCTCTGATACCAATTGTTAAACATCTGGAATACTGAGAGGGGAGGGGTGAATCAGTATTCCTCTAAAAATATTAAAACCTTTAAATAGCTATCCACATAACATAATTAAAATTATCGAACAAAACTAATATAACACAACACCACATAACACAAAGATTTTTATCATGGAAAACCAAGATGGGATAAACCATGGAGAGGGTTAACTCTCAAGTATTAAGTAACTGGTTACAGAATACAAAGGTGGCTCACTATCGGGGTGGCTCACTGCCCAAGATACAAAATCTAGCTATTACAACTGAGAGACGACTTATAACCAAAGTATATGTTACAAAACTGAACTGCTATAATTGGATCTGCACATACATGAATATAGTTCTCACTGAGGCACAAAGATTTTCTATACAAACACTACACTATATTACTATAGCACATATATTAGTTTGCAATATACATCAACAGATCGCTATCATACATCACATATCATTTCGTCATTTTTTTTATGTCGCTTCATATATATATATATATACTGGATCTGCATATTCACTTAGTCGGCTTGCATCAGAGATCGAGTCGGGTGAGCATGTTTCAAAAAGTGTTGGATAAGTTGGCATGGGTGCAAAAGAATATCCCATGCTATACTAAATAGGGCCAAACCAAAAATAAACTTTGGTACAACATTTCCTAGAACAAAACTTATGTTAGTAACAATGTTGTTGAATCAAGGAATAAGCCAGAGGTAAGAATACCAGACCGATCAATGACATCAATAAAAAATATCAACAAAAACAAGGCTAGTACTTCTTACAAAAAATCCAAACATATGGCAATGTTCAAACATGCAAGTGGTACATGTTTCTATTGTAAAAAGATAGGACATGTAGTATGAAATTGCAAACAGAGAGCATGGGATCTTCTTGATGGAAAGTTGCAAGATAACGCTTTGATAATTGAAGGAAAGGACCACACTTCAAGTGATGAAGAAATTCCACATCAAAGTGACAAAGAATATGTGTACTAATTTCTAGTTTTCCTTTATGTCAGTACTAAGGGGGGGTGTTAGAATTTAGTACATGACATAAAATAGTTAAATAAATAAATTAACCTGCTATTGTTAATTTAATAAATAAATTATGGTTTGGAAGTTATATTCCCATAATTAGTTTCATATGGGAAAAATGGCCTTATAATGCCAATACTTTGTAATAGTTTGGTGTGTAGTGTGAATGACTAAATTTTGATTTGAGAGCAGTCTTGATTTTTCTCCCATTTCAATAAATATATGATACAAAATGGAAAAAACTCCTTTCAATACCTCTATGGATGGAAAGTGCTCATCTCTAGATTTTTTATTATATCTCATTTGCAGAAAATGGACACCATGATGAAAATTTATGATTTTTTTTAAAAATAGCTAAATTTAGTCTACAGTGATAGCCTTCCTAGCAAAAGAGAAAATTTTCAAAAATAAAATTCGCCCAAATTAGACAAATTTTATATGAGAATAGGGGTTTTTGGGCCTTCTTAATGCAATGGCAAGGTCTGGTTGGGCAAAAAATGCTTCAATAAAATTTTGTTTGCTAGATCTGACAAACTATTTGTTAGTTATCAAAATTTAAAAAAATCCCCTTTTTGTAATCGTTGATGGTTAATCGATAGTTAGATGAAAACACTAACAGTTAACATTTACATTGTAGTAATATAAGAGGTTATAATTACAAGTATTGCTAACATGGAATGTTAACAATAGAGTTCACAACAAGTGCCAATTTGAGCTAACAATAATAAATGGGGATTTGATGAATTTAACAAAAAATGATAAAGTGTTAAAAAATTTCAAAACTTTGTTAAAAAATCCTCAAAGATAAGAAAATTCAAACATCACAGCACCCCAAATTATCAAATATAACACTCAACCAATAAAGAGCTTAGAGCCAACATGGAGGAGACTGTTATGAGGGTCAATGTGAGACTAGGTGAAAGGACTTTGATGTGAGGAGAATTTAAGAATTGTTTTGCAAGAAAGTGTTGGTGTTGATTGTTGATGCATGAATCTCAAACTGCATGCCCTCCTCTTAGATGATTACAATGTCATTGTCAACTTCATTACCTATACCAAAGAGGGATTCAAGTTACATATCCTAGCAGAATGAACCTATGACTAAAAAACACAAGGCTCCTTCCTAGTAAATAATAATTATGATGCAATCACCAATATGAACATAATAGGCCAAAAAATAGGTTTCACACTATAATTGATTGTGTAGAGGGAAAGAAATCCCTTAAAATGTGTTTGTGGTGACTTTGATGTTCTAAAAAATGGTTCCTTCTGCAAAGGATGTTTTCATTAGTTCATGCATTACCAAATGGCATTGAAATGAAAATTCACACTAAATCTATGCAAAAATTTCTCTATTCACATGTGAAAAAGCCAACTTTTTTGAGGATAGAGGAAAAAGTGGGGAGCAATACCTTGATGGAGGATTTAAGGATATGACCCAATGCCCATAAAGAAGCATGCATGTGTCACATTGGGCTTGATTAAAGGTAAAAACCACATAGATTAGACTCTTTCCAACCCTAAAGTGCCCAAAATACTCCTACAAAAAGTAATAGAGAAAATCATCCTAACCTGTAAAAAAAATAGACAAAAAACTTTTCCCAAGACTATAAAAAGTGTGTTTTGCAAGAATTTTTTTGTTTGAATTTTTTTTCATTTCAAACAAAAAAAATTGTGTAGGTATAGTTGTATGATCATACAACAAAGGGTGTAGAGGAAAAAGATAATTTTGCAAATAATCAAAGGATGTTCTTAAGTTCTCAAGCCTTTTGGATTCAATTATAATGTTTTGCTAGCTCAACAATGCTTTCTTGATAAGGTTTAGTTCTAGATTCATAAAAAATGGGATGGAACTTGCAATGCAATGATTTGATACCATTTTGGAGTAAAAAAATATGAATGCAAATTCAAGAACTCCCACAAGAAAATTCAAGTAACAACTAGCCAAAAAAAATTATAATTGCTTGAATTTATAATGATCTCCCTTTGTATATGTAGGAAAAGGAGTAAGTAGGAAGGTGGAATAGAAACATTGACTAACCCTCCAAGAGATTTGACACATGTAGAACACTTGGGACAAGTGTGAGTGCATGTTCCCTGTGTCTATGAGGTGAGAAAACTAAGCCACTAAGTGAATTAAGCTAGTGTGAATAAGACTACTAGGTCTAGAAACTAGATAAATGATAACTAGATGTATAAAATAATTTTTCATAGTAACATAAAGTAGCAAAATAATCTGTAAAAAAGGAGAGAAAATAATCCTTTTGAAGCCCTATATTTTATGAAAATAGAAAGTAATAAGATGAACAAATTTGATAAAGTATTAGGAAATTTCCTAGTAAATTTAGTGGTTGTAAAGTTAAAATTTATTTGGGGTTAGTTGTGCCAAGATGACTAGTGTGGGAGTAGGTATACTTGGGACAATTATTCATGGTACCCAATGTGAGAATAAATGAACTATCATAGAACTATCTTTTTTTTGAATGGTCCTTCTTGATGTGATCAACTCATCAAATAACCCACCTACTTAATATATTATATTTCTCTTGTAAATCATTTGAAAGTCAAACTTTAATAATAGAAAACCCTACATATGGTTAGACCAAAGGGGGATTTTCCTTGGTTATTCTCCTTGGGAGTAATTAAAATAGAGACAAAAAAAGTAATGATAATAAAATTATAAGTTAAAATGAAATATAAAAATACATTTTCAAATTAAAATGAAACCAAAACCCTAACATGCTTACCTCTTAAGAGATGCAAGGAAGGGAACTAGGGCTTCGTTAGAGAATTCAATAGGAGGGAAACTAGAAACAAGGTTTAATAAGGATCATATGGAGTTGAACAGATATATAGAGAGAGAGAGAAAGAGAAAATAGAAAATTGGGATGGGTTGGAAAATAAAATGGACAAGAGGAAGAAGAATGGAAATGAGAGATGAATAAGACTACACAAGCTACTCAATAGTGTAACATCTAAAATTGTCACCCTTGACAATTTCGCACTACCTTAACATCCTATTTTCTTATAACATTAACTATAATGATAATTTACTCATTTCAAGGTCAAATCAATAAAATATATTTAAATCCCATCATCCCTAGAAATTTGGGCCAAGTACTGATCACGGGTGTTAGGTTCCCTAGACCAAAAATCAAATTTTTGAATATTTGAAATCTTCATTGGTGGCCTTTTTTATTTGAAAAAGATCCTAGGTCAGCCCCTACCCAAAAATATTCATTAAAATGCATATATAAACATGTTTTCCTCTCATCTTGAACATTAATCAATGAGGCAATTATGGAGAAGTAGTGAGTGATCCTCTACATGCTAATCTCATATATGAAGTTGTTTTGTAACTTCCTGATCCAATGTGGAAGGGATCTATGAAAAAAGTTGCTAAAGTGAATGTGCATAAAGGTGAAAAAATCCTTAATGCCTAAAGCTTAATTGAAAAGAGATTAAATAATGGAGCAATAGGAACAATAAAGAGAGAGAAGAATAACATAGAAAAAAGAGAGAGAAGAGGACACAAGATTGATTATGGAGTTCGTCCGAGTGGACTACGTCTCCAGGTCTAGCTCAATTGAGTGACCAATCTATTAACAATGCTCCAAATGCAGTACAATCTCTAAAAAGAGCCTCTTGGAAACTGCTTTGCAATCTTCTGTAGCCCGTCCACAAAGTCGTGATACAAAATTCCTCACTCAAATCACCTCACACAAAGACTCTCAAAGCCACAAGGCTGATTTATAAAGAGCTAGAAAAAGACTCTACCTAAAGGCTCTGCTATAGAATCAGAGCGTTATTACGTCATAAATTCCCTCTACAAGAATTCTTCTCCAAATTTTCTCCCAATTCTCTACTCTCACTTTGAGAACTTGAGAATTCACCAAGAATGGGATGATCAATGCTTCCTAACACTCCCCTTTTTATACTAATAGTTTTCCCAATATGGTTTAAAACCATAAGATTACAAAATCATCCCTTATTAGGTATAAATCTTTCCTAATCCCCCTTTTTTACATATTAAAATCGTTAAAAATCCCCTAAATATCTTTTATATCTTATCTAAGCCCTTAGTTTGATATTGCTCAAGTTGTTCATGATTTATTTTTAATCTTATCTTATCAAGGATTAAGTTGTTTAAATTTGGAGGGTTAATTCTTTTATTTTGAGGGGAAATCGGTTTGTGAGCAATAAAAAAAATAAACCAATCCCTTAACTATATTAGCCACCATTCGATGGTGTAGTGATGGCCTCATATTTTACTAAGTTGGCGGTTAGGGGTTCAACCCCCGCTATAGGGTTTTAGTGGCCAAATTCCAACAATTTATTGGTAAAAACCCACGCCCATATTAAATAAAGCATGAATCGCATAGCACATTGGTAACACGGGAGACTCACAAATGTGAGGTGGAGGTTTTGACCCCCACCAACTATTTTTGGAGGGTCATTCAACAAACCGTTCGGTGGAGGAGAGAGGTTCCACGTGGTGTGCGAACACGCTGCTACGTGTCATGTTGTGATTCGCTGATGAAAACTAGTCACTGCCTACATCAGCATCCACATCACTGCATAGTCACTGTATGGACCTACCACGTGTCAAACTTTGATTCACCATATATGTTGACTCAGCTACCACATCACCTACCGTGTTACTAATGTCATTGTATGGACGCCATATGTCAACTACTGATTGGTCCATGTTTGCGTACAATTTGCCGAGTTAGCATGTTGACATCATCATCATACCATCCAGTCAACATGGTCAACCTGGAACTTTGACTATCGATTCTTCATCATACGACATCTATTTTCAATGAAATGAACGCCATTGGGATCATCTCATCGAGCTCTTCATCTTGATGTCAATTTTTCCAAATTTTGAGATCATTTTTTTTGCCTTCTAACGGGCTCCTAGTTCCTATTTGACCCCAACTTTGACTGGTCATAACTTGGGCATACAGACTCCTTTTGAGCCTGTTCAAGTTGCATTGGATTCATGATTCTGAGCTCTTTCTAATGGTACTGAATTCTTGAGCATTGGAGAAAATTTATTGTTCAAGGTTTATAGATCCTCCTGGATCACTTCCCATTTTTGTATGAGTGATAAATTACATTTTCAAGGGTTATATGTCAAATAGGCTTGTTAAAACACACATAAAATGTATCGTCCTCACAACTCAATAAAAACATAAACACTAGGAGGTTTGATCTCCCTTGTGGCAACAATCCAATCATAAAACCCTTATTGTTTTATGTTTGAATGTGGAGTCAAAGTGAAGAAGATAATCCTTGTTCACCTAATTGGATCTAGGATCACTTTTCCTACTCAACATTTTGGTGAACACAACGTATCTTGCACTTGCAATTTTTGTTAATTTTTGGTGGCTTAAAATTCTAAAAATTAATTCAAAACCTAGGTGTTTTTAAGATCTTGTTGTTATTTGCATTTAGTTCATTTTTCTAAAAATATGCATTTGCATTATTTGTTCATCATAAAAAGAAAAAATTGAAAAATAATTTTGGGATTTAAATTTTGCATAATTTCATATTTGATTTCCTTGTTTAGGGATTAGATCTAAGTTGTTTTCCTTGATACATTTAATTGCAATATTATTTTATCATTTATGCATGCATATTTTATGGAAAAACGTAGAAAATTTGAGAAAAAAATTGCATAGTATTTTCATTTCTAAAGATCAAAAAGCATTTTTTTTGCATTTTTTGAAAAAATAATCAATTACAACATTTTAAATTCTAAAAATCATCTTTAAATATATTGCATTGTTTTCAAAATATCAAAAAAGTTCATTCCATGTATGTGTTTTGTATATAAAAACTAGGTTTTTATACATTTCTAGAATATTGTTTACTTCTAGACCTGAACTACAACTTAAGACCCTTAAACACTGATAGTGGTTTCTAGATTCTAAGTTTCCAAAAATTTCCTCTTAGGTATAGAGCACCCCATTCCCTTGACCACTCAGTTTAGGTTGAAATATCTGTGAACATCTCTATCTTTATTCTTTGTTCAAATTTTGTTCCTTGTTTTGGATATTTTTTTTGGAAATTATCTAATTTTACTATGTATTGCCAATTTTCCCTAATTTACCTAGTTCAATGCATTACCCCCTAAAAAATGGACAATAACAATATGTTTTATTTTCAAATTTCTGGTTTTGATATAAAAAATATGGTTTTCCTTAAAAAATTGGGCCACTGTTTCGAACCCCATTCCATTCCATCAAAAGGGATATATTTTGGCCAACCAATAGTTTTTATACCTATGAGAACATTGTGAGGGAACAAAATAAAATCATTGATACATTTATTAACATCACTTTATCTAATCTTCATTTTTCTCCTAGAATCTCCCCTATTGGTGAAGGTATTTTGGTGCAAGAGGATGCAATCATGACAATCATGTTAGTTCTTCTCCCAATATCTCTCCTATTTGTGAGGGTATCTTAGTACAAGAGGATCCAATCATTGAGAATCATGAGAATCATGTTTGGTTCTCTCCCAATACCTCTCGTACTTGGGAAGATATTGTAGCACGAGAGAATGAAATCATTGATGCATTTCCTCCTTCAGATGATGGTAACGTGGCTTTCATGAATGAAGGTTCAAAATTGATATTAGGTACTCCATCGATAGAAAATTACCAAAAAGTTGAAATTATGAAACCATAATTAATTATCGGACCTCCTAAAACTCCTCTAATTATTAGAGCTCCTAAACCACCTCTCATTATAGGACCTCCAAAATCTCATGGCCATATCCTAAGCTTTACAAGGAAACTCACTAGTAATCATGTACAACAAGATGTGTTGAAGAAACCAAGTTATCATGCAGTTTCTCACACATATAACACTAGAATTAATAAGCAACCAAAACATACAACATCTATTCCATTAACCCAACCATATCTTCCACCCCCACCTAGTCTTCCTTAGTGTAGTGCTAAATAATATGATCTTGTTAAACAACTTCATAATACTCCAGCCAAAATTCCCCTTTGGGACTTGATTCAAACATCACCTATATACAACAAGATTCTCCAAGAGACTTTGCAAAAGATTGATATATCACCTTATGTCAAACCAAATGATGTAACAACCTTGTTTGATTATATGTAGGAAACAAAGCTGGATATTACCTTCCCTCAAAATGAATTACCCTAAGGATAGGAATAGAATAAGCCAATGGTAAAAACATTGATGATGTTGATTAAAAAAAATGGTAAAATGGTAATGTGAACCCCAATCCTAGACCTACACAAACATAGCAAACAAATACAATATTAGATCCAAATGCAAGTTAGAACTAAGATTCCCCATGGAATTCATCTACAATGCTCAAAATAGAAAGGAAAATGAAGAACAAAATGAAAGAAGAAATAAAAATCCCATTTAAACATGCAAACCCTCAATCCCATGGGGAAATTGGTGCTAATTTGATATGAAAATTGTACCTTTCCCAACTCCTTTGCAAGCTTTGTAATGATTTGATGAAAATTGATCCACTTGTTGATGAAGAACAATGAGCTCCTTGGTGAAATCTGCAATAACCTAAGATAATGACAAATGCTATGAAGATGGATAAAATTAGCTCTCAATGTGAAGAGAGTAACTTTGCTCTAAGTTGTGGATCCAAAATGAGAAGAAAAACCTTATATTTATAGAAAGATAAGATGGAGGAATAAGGAAAATGAAGCAATGCGGGATAATTCAACATCCAATGGGCATGTGCCACTTGTCAAGATGTGAATGGAGGAAGCTTGAGAACATTTTGATGAATGTGCACAATAAATGATATTAGGTGGAATTTGAAAATCATGAAATGAATTGTTGGAGGGAGAAAGGAATGAATTAAATGCCACTTGGCTCAATGCACAAGGACATGTAAGATGAAATGAATGCCTTGTGAAGGACAAATCCATTTGGAGGGATTTTCAAACTTGAAGGAATATTCCCCTAAAGATGCCATGTTGAAAGAAAATAGAGATTTAATAAGTCATTTAAATGTATTTTCATGTGCAAGTGGAAAAATCTAGAGAATTTAGATGATTAGGATTAAATTAATCAGGATTTGATTAATTTAATGAGGGATTAAATGATGTGACAATTTGATTTATATTTTTGGGTTGATTTAAATCAAAGTTAAGAAGAATATGTTTTAGATTTAATTAAATAAATGATTTTGATTTATTTAATTAAATAGGGGTGATGTTAGATTAAATTAAACAAGGTTTAACTTATTTAATTTAATAGGATGACTTTAGAGATTTAATCAAATAAAATGAATTATTTAATTAAATAAAGACTATAGGGTTAATTAAATAACATTGATTTATTTAATTAACAAGAGAGAATGACTTAATCAAATAAATAATGATTTATTTAATTAAGGGATGAAGGGTGATGATTTAGCTAAGAAGATGATTTAAGTTGAAATGGTGTTAGTAATCAGGATCAATTGTGTTGGTATATTTTCCATGTCTACAGGTAAAAATATTGGCTATATAGAAATTGTTTCCCCAAAGTGTAAATGGACAATGTGATGATGTTACCAATGGTTATGAGGTAACTACTAGATTAGATAAGATTCCAAGCCAAGTCCTTAGTTGATAGGAGAATAAAATTATCAAGGTGATAAATCAAAATTAAACATACATGAGTGTAAGTGTGTGGTATAGAATATATACCCCCCTTAAGTTTATTGGTGATTGAAATGAATAGGTAGTTAATTTAAGGAAGAGGAGAAAGGATAGTTCTAAGGATCTTGGTGAGAGGAGCTAAAGATGAAAAATAATGAGAGAGAGAGAGAAAAAAATAATGAAAGGGACAAAAATTTCATACCCCATGAATAGTAAAATGGTTATAAGGTTTCCAAATATTGGGGAACACTAAAGTTATACCCCTATAGTGAGAAAATGAGAGAAAGGGGAGAAGATGAGTAGATACCCCAAAGTGATAATAAATGGTGATGATAAGTATGTCAATGGGTCAAAGAAAAGATATGTGATCCTAAGAGATATAAAATAGAGTTGAGAGGGGATAGTAATGGGTCATTCCCTAAGAGAAATATAAATATTAAAATCTCTGATGGAAAATAAAAAATAAAATGCATAGAAAAGGAGAGAAAAAATACTTAAAAAACCAAAGATCTAATTTGAAAGAAGATGAACAAGTTTGAAAAGGTGTTATGAAAATCCTTGTTGAATTTTGTGGATGTATAACTAATATGTATTTGTGGGGTGGCTATGATAGGATGACAATTGGAGGAATAGTTGTACTTGGGACATTAGTGTTGTGGTGGCCAATGAGGGCATGAGTGAACTATCACAAAACTATTTTAAAAAAATAGATCATCCTTCTTGATGTGTTGATCAATTCCTAACATAGTCACACCTAAATATTTTATTATGATTCACCTAGAAATTATGTGAAAGATATTTTTTCTAAGAGGAAACCCTATAAGATGGTTATATTGAAGGGAAAGCTACCTAGGTCATCCCCCTTATAAGTAGTTCAAATATAGATCCACATAACAATGATAACAAAACAATATTGAGGATGCTTAATCCTCGACTCTTGCTTCTACTTTTTGTTACTTGTTTCCATGAAGTTTTTTCGCTCTTCTCTAAGGTGTTTTGGTGGTATAGGCCGTAATTTCCTAGACTGTTATATTTCTAGTTTTATCTCTGTTAAGAACTCTGGTTATTTGTTGGATACTTTATTAAGGTTATGCTTATATAACCTTTTCTTGTGGATGGATATTAAGATGGACTGGTTATATCTTTTAGGGATTATTGATAGGTTTATAATGTTTTATGTGGTTGGTATAGGTTAATTTTTTTGGTTGATTGGGTTTGGGGAAGTGGTTCTCTTTCTGTTTCGCTTCCTTTGTTGTGTTGTTTTGTCTTGTTGCTGGTCTCTTAACTGTTGTTCTTTTTTGTAAGGTCCAGGGCCCTTTCCCTGATTACTCAATCAAAAACAAAACAATAAAGTAAAATTAAATATAAAAATGTATTTTATAATTAAATTAAAATAAAAATATAACATGACTATTAATTACAAGATGCAAGGTAGGGAACTAGGGTTTGTTGGGAAAAGGAAATGGGGGGGAAAACTAGAAACAAGGATCAAAAAATATTATGTGGAGCTTAAAAGGGATGAAGTGGGAAAGGAAAAGTAGAAAATTAGGAAAATTTAGGATTTATTGGAAAATAAAATCCATAATAGGAAGAAAAATGGAAATGGGAGAGGAATAAGACCACACAAGCTACTATATACCTTTAAAATGATTCATGAATGAATTCTAAATCTTTATGAAGATTATCCAAAGATAGATAAATACTCCAAGGCTCCCTTTATAAAACTTTATTGGCCAAATTTCATTATTTTTATTCAATATCACTTATACTAGACTTAGTCAACAAATGATAAGGTTCCATTAGATTTTTAAGCTAAAGGAGGGTGGGAAAATGTACCACTCTAATGGGTGTGCAAGTATTCCATATCTTTAGGAGGATAGGTGTCAACGAGAATATGAAGGGGATGAGAACACGATCAATGGAGGTAGTTTCAACTTGATTGGAGGTTATATGTAAAAGTTATGGAAGAAATAATATAAAATTAAGTTAGGCTTATGAGGATAAGAAAACATTTAATTTTTGGAGATAAAATTTGGAAATGAGAATATGGGTATCCTAATTGTGAATAAATCTTACAAGAAAGGGAAAAGACACATGAAAAGGGAAAGGGGAAAAATAGGGATGAGAAATACATCCTAGGAAGGGTTTAAGATACATTAAAGGGGATGGAAGGACACATGGAAAGGGAGACAAGTTAATCGGATAGGGAAAAAAAATGGAAATGGTTCAAATTGGACTAATTACAAAAAATGTTCAAGTGAGCACAAGACAAAATTAAATTTCAAGGTATGTGATCTATGTTCTTACAATAAAATTGGCTTATGACACTCTAGGGGAAAGAATCACATTAAAGTAAGATTGTTGTAAAGTATATAGATAATCGTGAAATATCAAGGATAAATTTTACCAAAGGAGAGATACTAATCTTCAAATATGTTTATCTTCATTCTTGTAATTATGAATATTTCTTCCAAACAATCGATAAAAAGTATTCATTTTACACAAATAAAAGCTAATTAACAACATAAGAAAAGGATATAAATCTAAGACTATACTATAGAATACATGCCATATCATAGAAATAGGAAACTCTAATATAATCACCTAAATAGAGATATGTGAATAACTACTACAAAAATAACTGAGGAGAGATAGGAAAGAGAGCATAAGTGATGTATAGAAAAATTACCTTAGAAAATAAAAAATAGAAAATAGAAACTAGGTAATGAATACTAGAGACTAAATAGTAGATACTAGAATCTATTCAATGTTCAAGATGATAAGGAATGAAATTTATCCCCCAAAGTATACGAATATGATAGGACAATGGTAAAAATTTTCATGATGATGATGATCAAAATATAAAAAGGTAAAATAGTAAAATATTGGTTGTTTGGTAGTTTTTACCTTGGCTATATGTAGTTCCCACCCCAAAGTATAAATGTATAATGTGATGGTATTGTCAATGGTTATGAGGTAACTACCTAATTGGACAAGAGGCCAAGACATTCCCCAATTTGATACAAAAATGATGTAAAAGTATCCCAAAGAAGCTTACCACAATTCACTGCATTTCATCATTGTTTCTTGTAGTAGAGAAAAAGATAAATGCATAAACTCATCCACAACATGTTCAAATCTTGGGACATTCAAATTAGGTTTTGGAAAGATATCACCAATAAAAAATCACAGTGAAAAGAAATTGATCTATAGAGTTCATTAGGAAAAGTGTACAAATATTTTTGATACCTTGCAGCATCAAACCTGACATGTCACAAGGAATAATGGGTCTAGATTAATCTTCAAATGGAAATGCAACACATTCTATTAACTCTTGGAGCTTCACCATGGGAATTAGGTTGACCCACACTTTTCATAGAATATCAAGTATTGGACACCTTTCAATCAAATGGATCATTCCTAAAGCCTAGATCAGATATATAAGCATCCCTCATATCCATCAAGAAGTAATTAGTTAGTTACTAGATAGATCATAGAGGTGCAATTAGCACAATTAGGTAGTCATTAACATAGACTATAATCATGTTCTTGAATTATTCACATGTCAGATTATAATAAGCTTGTGGTGGCATGTGAGCCAATATGTAATTTTCATGTGGTAAGACAATAAGCATTCTATAGTCATTTTGTTGTGGTGAATAAATGAGAATCTCTTTTATGTTCATGATAATTTTATTTTGTTAACTCTCACCTACACTATTGGATAGTCCTCTCCTTGGACCCTCCATCCGTGACTACATCAAGTGGTATCAAAGAAAGTTTTGAATCCTTTCATAGGGAATACATTATGATAGATCCTAGGGTGAATAGATCATCAACTTGAGGTATCCTACAAGTTTTTGTCAACAAAGCACTAATTGTGAGGTAGTTGCAACCTTGTAGTTAAACTAACGACTTGTGGTAGTTGTGCCAAATCTGAAGGAAAGATGCCACCAAGCAGAATTTCTGGTATGGCTAATGTTTTTGTAAGGATGGAAGAAATGTTGAATGTGATGAGAACAATGAATATTCAATTGGGCTTTATAGAAGAAGATAGGAAAAGAGGCCTATGTTGGAATATAGAAACATTGGGAGTGGGGTGAATGAGTGTTTCAAGTTATAAAATAAATTCAATTTGATTGTTTCACATAGACTTATCCATATAGTTTCTTTGTGACAACTTGAATATTCAATTACTAAAAAGTAACCCAATGAAATAGCCAAGACCAAATGCTTGATTAACATAGAGATTCAAATGCTAAAAATTACAGAAAGGAAACAACAAGATTGAATTGTTTAAACATGAAGACCATAAAAACCATAACACGGTGATTTATGAGTGTAAAACCCTTTACAGGGAGAAAAAACCACTCTGAAAGTTCATTTTATTAGGCCTAACTAGCACAAAAGTAATCTCACTGATTACAGCCTCACTAGCAATGAACATCTCACTGATTACAACCTCACTAGCAAAATACAACCTCACTAGAAAAATACAACCTCACTAGAAAAAGGTCAATCTATGGCTCACTGAAATGGCCTTACATCTATTTTGTTAATATTCAAAAGAATAAAAAATGGAGGATCTCTTTGTTTCACTATAACTTATGAAAACTTTTAGTATTAATATACTTTATGTCCTATAGGTTTCATTGTATTCAAAACCTAAAAAAACACAAAAAGAATTATAATACACAATATTTTTGTTCAAAGTATTATAGCATGTTGTCTTTTTGTTCATGGTATTTAAAAACATAATTACAATCTATTGAGATTATGGATGCACAGTCCCTAAAGCTCTGGAATCTTCAATGGAGGACCCTTGCCAAGAAAGATAATCAACCACACAGAAACTGTTGCAACTAGGCATGCATAATAGAGATTCTATATTGATGATATGATATTGGATATGATTATGAGATTAGATTACAAATGTACAAATGCTCTGAATATATAGGCATGAGAGAAAACCTAAGATGTATGAGATGTTGCCATGTGTCATGATCTAATAACAAGTGACAACATGTGAACCCTATCTAGGAAATTATTAAATGTTTAGATAAGTTCTAGAAGGAAAACTCAACTTCTAGTAGGAATCTTATCTCTACAAACATGGAAGGGGGAATTACCCCATTATTAAATGATTTGTCTAATAATACAACCTAGGACTAAATTATGCAAGACCTAAGTTAACTTATGCAATGATTATGCAAGATGATGAAAAAATGGGTCCTAGCTACAAGGCCATGTTAGGTACCCATGCACATGATAAAGATGTAGAAAAATCTCCCACAACCGGAGAAAAGGGGAAAGCCCAGTGGGAAAAAAACCCCTCTCCAAAAAGGAGATGAAAATGCAAAAATGTGAGATAGGATGGGAAGGATGGAGGACTCCCAAATACCCTCCAAGTACTCCATCCATCACATGGATACAATGCAATATCCCCCCCATAGGGAGGAAATAGAGAGACTATATAGCCCCCCCAAAAGATGTGATCACCTGCAAAAATGGTAAGTGTCTGAAGATAGAACATGATCCAATGTTGACAAACAACTTGTCTCCCTTTTGAAAGAAACAAAACCAAGTACAAGTGTAGGGATGCTTCCCATTCCAGACAGGAATTGAAAGAAGGAAGGATGAAGGTGGATGATGATGTCTCTGAACTCTACTCATGTGTCTCATTTTCTAATGATGAAGATGCCATAGTCAATGAAGAGGGTGACAAACTAGGAGGATGCGGAAACTGATGCTGAACAAAATCCAAAGGCAGTGTGATGGATATGATGGAGACTTGATAGCCCGAATTTTTTTAAAAATCTGACCCTATATGCCGATGAGAAAATATAAAATAGCCCAATGATTTATCACATCAAATCAAATACAGACAGAGATTTAATTATGCAGTCACTCTGAAATATTTTTCCTGAAACTATAGAAAAATGCCAAATATATTTTTTTGCCAAAAATATATGAAAAAATTGCTCAATTTTTTTTGAAAAAAAAGTGTCTGCAACTAAAAAAAAAATTCCTCATAGGACAACTGACAAGATGGATTTTTTTTACTGCAAATTTGTACGGATTGTACCAGTTGATTTTGCAAACCCAAATACCTTTGATGGCTCCCCGGTTGATGAATTTGATTTTGATGAATGAACATGCAATCCTAGGGTTTTGAGGCCTTCTGAAGACAATGGAGAACTTGGATCTGACTCAATCTGCTTTAGAAATCAGCTTGGTCCCCGGGTGGAGTCAAGTAGCTTGCAATGGAAACCTTCAAGCCTGCAAAGAATCTCACACACCAACTTTCTTGATCTTGGGTTGACGTTTCACTGGACAAGCTCTGATACCATGTTGAGATTATGGATGCACAATCCCTGAAGCTCCAGAATATTCAATGGAGGACCCTTGCCAGGAAAGATAATCAACCACACAGAAAGTGTTGCAACTAGGCATGCATAATAGAGATTCTATATTGATGATATGATATTGGATATGATTATGAGATTAGATTAAAAATGTACAAATGCCCTGAATATATAGGCATGAGAGAAAACCTAAGGTGCATGAGATGTTGCCATGTGTCATGATCTATTAACATGTGACAACATGTGAACCCTATCTAGGAAATTATTAAATGTTGAGATAAGTTCTAGAAGGACAACTCATCTTCTAGAAGGAATCTTATCCCTACAAACATGGAGGGGGGAATTACCCCATTATTAAATGATTTATCTAATAATACGATCTAGGACTAAATTATGCAAGACCTAAGTTAACTTATGCTAGTGTAATAAATAATTAATTACACTAACACAATCCAACTATGAACAACATTCTCAAGCATTTATTTCATAGGGTTTAGAGAGAAACCACTTTATACATTCACTATGATCATAAAGCCAAAATAAATAAATCTGCAAACTTGAACATTCAAGTCTCACACACAATATGCCACACATAAGCAATATATACAAAGCTATCAATAACCTGATAAAATGCATTAAAGACACACCACAGTTGGAGACAATTTGTAACTGAATGAAGAGCTCAAAACTTACAAATCCTAACTGCAAGATCACCAAATCTTTCAAAAATCTGCACATAATCATCGATGTCCAAGATCTTGTCAAAGAAATTGTTGGAAAAACAAGGACAGACAACTGAGAGGGGGTGAATCAGTTGTCACAAAATATTTAAACTTTTCAAACTTTACTTAACTTAACCTCAAATCTGATGAAAGAACAATAAACCATAAATAATTAACGCATTAGAAACATAGAGAACACCAAGATTTTTTCACGTGGAAAGCCTGTTAGGGGAAAAAGTTTGGTGGATGTTAGTCCACAATATTATACCCTGTTAAAAGTATAATGAGAATAATAATGGGAATGCACATGCATTTGGGCACACTACAATAGAGCTCACTACTCAAATACAAGAGGGCTCGCTACCCAACAATACATAGTAATTTGGATTAGATCCATAGGGTGTGAATTGAGAAAATAGCTTCTACACAAGCCTAATTACTATTCCAGTTAAGCACAAAAAACCTTCTTCACACTTCGTTCAACCTTCTTCTCACTCTACTTTGCAATTGAATGATTAGATCAATGTATGCACACTTTCTTTTTCTCTGGCTTTCCTTTTCTTTCACACACACTAACTTCACTCAAAAAACCACTCTTATATATCCACAACATGAAATACATCAACAACTTAGTCGACTAGAAATATAAAACATATTTACAATGTCGACCCAAGTTTACAAATAAATTTTAATGTGAATCATACACCACTGGCTAATATTATGATGAGACCCAAAACAATATTTTTGAGTGCACCAAACATTCAAATTTTAATCTTCAAGGATCCGTAGCTCGTTACAACCATCATGTCGGCCAAGAACATGAAAACCCGAACACACATGAGAAAAATCTTCAACCATGAGCACACCGATCAACGTAAACGTACAACAAAGATAGAGAATGATCTAGAAGCATCCAAAATCAACAAGAACTAATAGAGAAGCATCCATAGAAATAGAAATTATCATAATCACATAAACTTCAATTTGGAACACTGACAAAGACCACAAAAACACTGTCAGAACACAACTATTCATAGCAGGATCAAATATTCACACGGACCTCTAAAACTTCAGGTAGATGAACTAGATACTCTTAGAAATAAACCCTTTAGTCCACAACAATTGATCTTCAACATATAGAAAAAAACACCTTCAAGGCCTTTACTGTTCCACTGACAACCAACAACTTTGTAACTCTTCCTTCAACAATTTTCTCAATATCCTCGAAATATACAACCTTCAATACAATAATGTTAGTAGTGTTGAAATCAATGACAACTAGTGTTGACATCAATGACAACCACATATCAGTAACACAACCACAACATCCAACAATCTCCCCCTTTGGCATTAATGGTAACACATGATGTGAAAAATACCATCAACACAACTACACTAACTCCCCCTTAGGTTCTAACTCTTTTCCTCAATTTCTCTTCTCCCCCTAAAAATATTTCTTGCATTGTTCTTCTCCCCCTTTGACATCAATAGAAAAGATAAGCATTAACTTCCTACATACAAGCTTTGAACCACAAATCTACACATCTGACTACTCCCCTTGAGTAGTAGCCACAAAAACATTAATTCGGATCAAGAAATGTCTATGAAGCACATGGATTGATGCAAGTAAATGCATCTTTAGTTCATATCATGAGGGTTAATCACCCCTATCATCCCTCTGAAATACTCAAAAGTATCATTCGATGACTTAGTGAAAATGTCTGCAACCTGTTCTTTGGTAGGCACATACTCCAGTCTGACTTCTTTCTCATTCACTTTCTCCCTTAAGAAGTGAAACTTGATTGATATATGCTTAGTCTTAGAGTGTAGCACCAGATTATTTGATATGTTAATTGCACTTGAGTTGTCATAGTATATGGCAATAGGTTCTTCATATACTACTCTGATATCTTTCAACATCTGTTTCATCCATGTCACTTAAGTACATTTTCTTGCAGCAGCAGTATACTCTACTTTAGTAGTAGATAGGGAAATGGAATTCTTCTTTTTAATCAACCAAGACATCAGCTTCTTCCCTAGAAAGAAGGCACCACCACTAGTACTCTTCCTGTCATCTACATCTCCTACCCAATCCGCATCAATATATGCACTCAAAGTAAGATCATCATCCTTAGGATACCAAAGTCCAAAATCAGTTGTTCTTTTCAAATATCTAAAGATTCTCTTTACAATAGTCACATGAGACTCTTTTGGATCAGCCTAAAATCTAGCAACCATACATACAACATTCATAATGTCTGGTCTGGTTTGAGTTAAATAGAGCAATCCACCAATCATTGACCTGTATCTTATTTTATTTTCCTTAGGAGAATCATCATTTTGTGTTAACTTGCATTTGATCACCATGGGAGTACCAACAGGCTTTGAGTCTTCCATGCCAAACTTTTTCAGCAGCTCTCTCACATATTTGGACTAAGATATGAAAATTTCATTGTCTAACTAAGTAACTTGTAATCTCAAAAATAACTTCATCTTTCCAATCATACTCATCTCAAATTCACTCTTCATTTCATTAGCAAACTTCATACATAGATTATCATCTCCTCCAAAAATAATGTCATCAACAAAGACCTCAACAATCAACTCTTTGTCATGATCCAACTTGAAATACAAGTTCTTGTCAGCAGTACCTTTATTGAATCCAAGCTTTAGTAAATATTTATCTAGTCTAGCATACCAGGATTTGGGGGCTTGTTTGGGTCCATATAGAGCTTTCTTTAATAGGAAAACCATGTCCTCCTTGTCAGTCAGTTGAAATCCATCTGGCTATTCAACATATACTTCTTCTAGCTCATCATTCAAAAAGGCTAACTTCACATCCATTTGATAGACTTTGTAGTTCTTATATGTATCATAAGCAAGAAATAATCTAACAGCTTCAATTCTTGCAACAGGGGAAAAGGTTTCTTCAAAATCAATACCTTCCATTTGTGAATACCCTTTACATACCAACCTTGCTTTATTCCTAACCACTTCACCTTGTTCATTCATCTTATTTTGAAAGACCCATTTAGTACCAATCACATTTTTATCTTTAAGTCTAGGAACAAGTATCCATGTATCATTCTTTTCAATTTGCATCAGTTCTTCTTTCATAGCTTCCATCCAGTGTTCATCATTGCAAGCTTCATTGAAATCTTTAGGTTCAATCTTGGAAATTAGGCAATATTTTTCTACAATCTTTCTTCTAGTATGTACACCTTTATTCTTGTCTCCTATAATTTGATTTTCTGAATGATTTAGCTTTACATACCTTGGAACTTTAGGACTCTCTCGAGCTTCTGGTTCTTATGTTCTTTCTTTTGCACTTGCACTTGTCTCTCCTTCCTGACTCGCTTGATTTAACGAAACAAATTGAAATTGTTTTACCATAACATATGGCACAATTTGAAGTTGATTATGTGTTTGAGCATTCTTCCCTTTGTTTGTGATGTCTTCCTAGTCATCTAAATCATATCCACAGTATCTAGATGATCTAGTTGAGTCCTCATCAACTCTGACATTTGCACTCTCAACCATTTTTCTCAGTCTTTTGTTATAGCACCGGTAGGCCTTGCTTTTAGTAGAGTAACCTAGAAATATTCCTTCATTGCTTCTTGCATCAAACTTTCCTATATCCTCATATCTCTTGATATAACACTTGCTTCCAAAGATCTTGAAATATCTAACAATAGGCTTATAACCAAACCATAGTTCAAAATGAGTCTTACTAGAATTACCATTGACATTTACCCGGTTCAAAGTGTACACAACAATGCTTATAGCTTCACTCCAATAGATGTGAGGCACATTTCCTTCTATCATCATTGTTCTAGCAACATCTAAAATTGTTATGTTCTTTCTCTCTACAACTCTATTTTGTTGAGGGGTTCAAGGAGCAAATAATTGTCTTCTGATTCCATGCTCTTCACAAAATGAATTGAACTCCCTAGAGGTGAACTCACCACCTCTGTCTGACCTTAAGCATTTTATTTTTAGGCCTTTCTCATTCTCTGCCATACCTTTAAAACTTTTGAACTTTTCTAATGCTTCACATTTTTCTCTTAAGAAAGCGACCCATATCATCCTAGAATAATCATCAATAAGCAGCATAAAGTACCTTTCTCCATGAAGACTTTTTACTTTGGAGAGACCACATAGATCAATATGGGCCAACTCTAGTAATCCATTTGAATGATGTTGTTTTCTCCAAAAAGAAACTCTAGTATGTTTTCCCATCTAACATTCCTTGCAAATTGTGTTATCGGGCTTTACTAGCTTAGGTAGATCTCTTATTGCTTGATTGGAGCTTACTTTGACAATGTTATCAAAATTCACATGACACAACCTCCTATGCCATAACCAACTTTCATCTACTTGATAAATTAAACAAATTTCACTAGCAGCATTCAGGTGAAAAATATTACCTTTTGTCTTTTTACCTGAAGCAATTACTTTTCCAGATCTTCAAAGTATCTCGCATCTTCCATCTTTGAATTGAAGATCATAACCCTTTTCCACCATCTGTCCAAAAATCAAAAAGTTGTGCTTTAAGCCTTCAACATAAAGAACATCATCAATGTTATGCTTACCACCAAGACAAATAGATCCTCTGCCATGAATCACACCAGCATTGTTATCTCCAAATCTTACAACCCCATCGTCGTACTTCTCAAGACTTACAAATTTTCTTTTGTCACCTGTCATATTATGTGAGCATTTGCTATCAATAACCCACTCATCCTTTTCTTCAATTTGGGCTGCAAGAGCTTTCTCAGCTTTAGTAGATTCAATAGCCACCGGACCATTTTCCTTGATAGAAAGGAACACCCATTCATCTTCATTTCCATTATATTTATCAGACTCATCATCAGTCACTCCTTCAACATAGTAACATTTCTTTTGTAATCTAGATTTGTTAGGCTTAGATCTAGGAACTCTTTCAAGACACCTTGATACAAAATGACCTATTTTACTGCAAGAAAAACATTTAATAGGTAGCACTCCTTTATACTTACCTTGTCCTCTTCCTTCTTTCTTCACAATCAGTGCTTCCAATTCTTCTACCTCTCTTTCTTCATCTTCAAGCTATTTCAATTCTTCATCATACTTGGATGAATTTCTGGAACACTCTCCCAGATCATATCTTTGCTTGTTTCTTCTAGATATAGTAGCCTTGAATGTAGATTCAATCTTGGGAATAGATTCGCCAAATTCACTCAACTCAAAGGTAGCAAGTTTACCAATCACTTTATCTCTTGTCATATTCTTTAATGATCTGGTTTCTTCAATAGCATGAGCCTTTGCTTTGTAAGAGGAAGGCAATGATCTGAGTACTTTAGCTATAATTTCTTCCTCTTCCAGGGTACCACCAACACATATAATACCCATCACTATTTCATTTACTCTTTGCATAAAAGAAGAGATATTTTCATCTTCACCCATCTTCAAATTTTCATATTTTCCTTTCAAGCTCTGTAGCTTAGCCATCTTCACATGTACATCTCCTTCTTAAAAAGTTTCCAACTTCATCCAAATCTCATGAGTTGTCTTCAGACCTATCACATTTTTCATCTCCGAATTTGTTAGAGCGCTTAGCAAAGCTTCCATGGCCCTGACATTATTCTCAGCCTCTTTAATCTCATTAGCAGTGGAAGGACCATTCTGAGGAATAACATATGGGTTCTTTGTAATCTTCTAGAAGGGTTCTCCAATACACCTCAAATGACATTCCATCCTGGCTTTCCACAATGAGTAGTTTGTTCCATCGAATCTAGGATTGTCCTTCGTGTATGATGCCATCTCGTATCACCTCAAGCTTTTAAAATTCTTTAGAGGAATTTGCTATGATACCAATTGTTGGAAAAACAAGGAAAAACAACTAAGAGGGGGGGTGAATCAGTTGTCACATAATATTTAAACTTTTCAAACTTTACTTAACCTCAGATTTGATGAAAGAACAATAAACCATAAACAATTAACACATTCGAAACACAGAGAACACCAAGATTTTTTACGTGGAAAACCTGTTAGGGGAAAAACCATGGTGGATGTTAGTCCACAATATTATACCCTGTTAAAAGTATAATGAGAATAATAATGGGAATGCACATGCATTCAAGCACACTACATAGAGCTCACTGCTCAAATAAAAGAGGGCTCAATGCCCAACAATACACAGTAATTTGGATTAGATCCATAGGGTGTAAACTAAGAAAATAGCTTCTACACAAGCCTGATTACAGTTCTAGTTAAGCACAAAAAACCTTCTTCACACTTCGCTCAACCTTATTCTCACTCTGCTCTACAATCGAATGATTAGATCAATGTTTGCACACTTTCTCTTTCTCTAGCTTTCCTTTTCTTTCACACACACTAACTTCACTCAAATAACCACTCTTATATATCCACAACATGAAATACATCAACAACTTAGTCAGTTAGAAATATAAAACATATTTACCATGTCGACCCAAGTTTACAAATAAATTTTAATGTGAATCATACACCGTCGGCTAATATTATGATGAGACCCAAATCAATATCTTCGAGTGCACCAAACATTCAAATTTTAATCTTCAATGATTCACAACACGTTACAACCATCATGTCGTCCAAGAACATGAAAACCTGAACACACATGAGAAAAATCTTAGACCACGAACACACCAATCAACGCAGACATACAACAAAGATAGAGAATGATCTAGAAGCATCCAAAATCAACAAGAACTAATAGAGAAGCATCTGCAGAAATAGAAATTATTAGAATCACATAAACTTCAATCAGGCACACTGGCAGAGACCACAAAAACACTGTTAGAACACAACTATTCATAGCATGATCAAATCTTCACGCTGACCTCTAAAACTTCTGGTAGATGAACTAGATACTCTCAAAAATAAACCCTTTAGTCCACAACAATTGATCTTCAATGTATAGAACAAAACACCTTCAAGGCCTTTACTGTTCCACTAGCAACCAACAACTTTGTAACTCTTCCTTCAACAATTTTCTCAATATCCTCGACATATACAACCTTCAATACAATAATGCTAGTAGTGTTGACATCAATGACAACCACATATCAGCAACACAACCACAACATCCAATAGAACCTTTGAGATTTTGATATAAGTCATTTCATACAATAAGCTTTGAAATCCTATTTTTTGTTTCATACAATAAGTTGAAACCTTCGTAGTGATGAAGTACAAAGTGCTTTAATTGTTGGGTTGGTAAACCCTAGAAGGGGATGATAAATCATGTATTTTAAATCCTTTAAACAACCTTTTAAAAGATTCTTAACTTGCTATTGTAAGTCAACATTCATTTATAAAAATCCTATGTAGAGGTTATTTATGTGAAACCTTTGGAGAGATTTCAATATCAACTATAAAGTAAAGCAAGAAACCAAGAGTATGCCAAAAACCCTTATCTTCATCACATTTACTAACTTGCAAAGCATTAATCCATTGAAGCTTGACACTGAAGAAGGCACAACACTAAGATTCAAGGTCTTGCATCAACCAAACACTTTGCACTTTGTCACTATGATGAACATCATTTAAATTCCTTCAACATTGAAATACCTTCTCAAAAATTTACCTTGAAGCAACACTTTACACTTTGCAATCTCTACACCCTTTGACACTTTTGCACAAACTTAACACTAATGTCTAGCAAATTTAAGTAATATTGCAATGAACTAAATGAAGGATGAGTAGTGAATATCTCAATAATGGAATAGAGTGCATAGAACATGAATATATCATTGCATCCACATACTCTAATCACCTACCTTGTCTTTGCACCAACAACATTCAGCAACATGAACTACATCAAACCTTTGTCTTGTCTCTATGACCTTTGACATAAATGAAAAATAATGCCAACAAACTCCCCCTTTGGTATTGATTTCAAACCAATCATAACCAATCATTTCACCCAATCAGTGCAATCTAAATGTTCTTCTCCCCCTTTGACAACAATGACAAAGAGACTCATTGTTTACAAGTCACTCCCCCTTTGTATTTTGAAAGAATAAATGAAATAAATACTTTCCAACACTAAGATGAATCTCCACCAAAAGTTAAATACCATTTTTCAAAAACAAGTGTTCCAAACAAAATCAACTATGAACTACTCTCCTCCAAAGTACACTGTCAGCAAAAAACGTCATCAAGAGTACACTTGGCATTTTTTAGCATAAGAAGATACAAACGAGTAACACTGTCTATAGTATCTCATTCACTTCATTATACATTATCATCTAAAGTAATTCCAAGAACTTCATGACTGTAAACATGTCTTTTCCATTAGAATACATACTCTTATCAATCACTAAGCATTCAAGAATATCACTGTATTTTGTTACTACAAGGGAAAAGATTAAAAGACTGACCAAAGCAAAGAACAAAGACCACTATCCAAGCACCTATTCATAGTTTCATCTCACATCAATTGTCACTGTTCCAAGTCATTCATTCACATCAACTATCACTCAAGAAGACATTAGTTATCAAAACATATTGTCATTAGATTGAGAAAGATTATTATCCACTACCCATTGATAGATTATGGTACTATTATGCAACTAATACAAAGAAAAATAAAAAAAACAAGTGTACGCATTTTGCAAGATACTTCTCAATTCCACTATGTGAGTTTCAAGAAAAACAACATACTACTCCAACAAACTGGTACTTGACATATGATAGTGTCTTGAGCAATGGAAGATGAATATAAGTAGAAAAAAGTTGTTTATTGCTATAACTGACCATAAACAAGTAGTGTTATTGTGTTTCCAAGAAACTACCATTAAAAACATCTAGTATACCACTATCAAGTAAAAGATATACCTATTGCAATCTTAAGCATAAGATATAACCAATGTCACAAGAGTTAAGCATGATGATCACTGTAGTTGGTGAAACAATTGTCATAAGAAAGAGCAAGGTAAACCTTCCACAAATGATATGAATATCTAGTCCATGACATAAGAACAATGTCTAAGCAATTGGTCATGACTGCACCACTACACCACTGTCATTTGAAATCACTTTTGTCATGAAACATTTTATTATTACTGCTATACTCATGCATCAAAAACATATTGTAAAAGTAACAAGACTAATCATTGACAAGAGACAAAGGATGCATATCACCACCATTAGTTATCATCATTGTTTACTCCAAAAAGGAAAAACTAAGATAAAGAATCACTGAATTCACCGTCACCAGGCAAAGAGTGTTTGTTGACACACAGTTAAAACCCACTATAAAAAAAAAGATAACACCATCACCATCTCACTGTCAAAGACAATCCAATCAAGTGAAGTAAGCAAGTGAAGGAGTGTGTTCCTTCCAAAAGAAGCAAAAGATGATAAACCAAAGTAGATAAAACTAAGGTGCACTTCTTCCCCTATGAAGATAAGTGCTTGTTTCCTGAAAATTCAATCGAAACAACACTTGTCATGAAGTAAATTTTCACCACTTTCAAGGCTAATAAGAACATTACAACCACTGTGATTTGCGAGATAAGAGTATTGTCATTGAAAACAATGCATTAATACTATCAAATATTATCATGTTCATTACACAATTTGACCATTTGGAAATAAAAGACAAAGTTGGATGTGCATCATATTAGCTACTCCACTATGTACAAAGTATACATGATCACTTTGTCTTCACATTTTCACTTTTCCAATACACTGTACCAATACATTGTCATCATGAACTCAACTATCCACTATCTAAATTGTCATCATGAACACATGAAGTCAGAGGTTAACAAGAGCAATTGTTACTCAACTAGAGCAAAGTCTAAACTACTGTGCAAGAATCATTTGTAGCACGGTATACTATTCAAATAATAATCATTGTTTTGCAACTCATGAACCATTGTTATTTTGTATGCCAAAACCATCACATTATATGAAATGCATACAAATACTTAGCAAACCAATACCATGTTGATCACCCAAGCACTGAGAGGGGGGGTGAATCAGTATCTTCTTAAACTTATTGAAAAAACACCATCCAATTACTTCAATGCATATAACAGTAAGAATGAGCAAGAGCATTAGAAAAACATAAAAGCACACAACAAATGAACACAAGGATTTTTTACATGGAAAACCCAAAATGGGAAAAACCACAATGAGGATGAGCTCACAATATGATATAACTGGTTATAAGATATTAAAAAGGGTGGCTCACTGCTAGGACTCACTATCCAAAATGGGAGGCTCACTGCCTACAAAGATACAATATAAAAATGGCTTACAGCCAAAATCTGAACTGATAAAGTTACACCCAAAAAGTGTTGATTCAATTCCTTTGATGCTCACTAAATTGAATTTACACACTTCATCATCTTTTCATACTTATCTATCCACTTCCACTTCTTCACTATCAATCTCAAAACTATCCAGTATATATATATATATGCTCATCTGCAAGCATCAATTAGGTCGACCTAATTAGATACAACCCTTATTCGCCAAAAGGATTAACTATCGGCTTCAAGCTTGTACAGAACTTTTCCAAAAATAATTCAAGCATGTAGTATACCACAATATGTCATCATGGACCTAAAATAGGTCACACATACATCCACAACACAAAATTAATCCATTATGACATCAACTATTGATTAGGTCAGCCAGGGATAGACCTAATAACAAAATGCAACAACAAAATAATGCCAACTCGCCATATGAGCACCTGTACACATGAAATTCTGAGTATACAAACTTCTAGCAACCAAGAACCAACTCCCAAAACTGCAAGTTATGATATTCATCAGCAGAGGATTGCATACCAAAATATCAAAGGATAAAAATTGTTATACCAGTTCAAAATATTGAATCAGGCTTGAACTTAAACTTGCATTTGCAACTCATATAACATGGTGACATCAATGACAACAAAAAATCTACATAATGAAATTTTCTTCTTCATTCTTTCAACAATCTCCCTCTTTGTCATTGATGACAACATGTGCCAAAAGAATTTAGAAACCTCCTATGTGAAACACACTCTTCCCTTTTCTCTCCATGACATTCTCTCCCCCTTTGACATCAAGGACAAAGGGCAGTCAAAAAATATGAAAACTGAAAAAGCATTACCCAAAGGAAGGTGAGCCTTGAAGCTCCTTGAGAATACCTTGCCACACTACCTTGCCATTCTCCCAACTTTTCTTAGCAGATATCATCATTCTATTCAGAGAATAATTTTATCAAGCTTTCTTCTACATCATATAAAGTGCATGGAGTCAAATTTATCTTTCCTAGTTTTTTTGCATTTTCCAAAGCATTGGCCACCGGAGTGTACTCCATTCTCACAAGGTCACCTAGCTAATTGAATCTTATGATTATGTCTTCCTTATGCTTCTATAGAATAAATAATTTCTCTCTGTGAGTAGTGATAGCATTCCAGGTTGTCTTGTCTCTATCTTTAGATGCACTGTGTGTATTAGAAACAGGTGTCAACTGGGACTCAATGGAGTCCATTAGATCTTTGATACTCTGTGTGGCATCCAACCACTTTATGTAGTAATAAAATACATTATTTTCTTTGGACTCACAAGCTTGCACAATTTCCAAGCTCTTTTCCACATTGGTGTGTGCCAAAGCACACTTATCATGAAATTTTGAGAGCCTTTTCTTTGCCATTTTCTCCTTAATTTCTTACTTGGTCTTCTCACCTAGTCTGGAGGCATACTCCTTGAAGGAGTCCAAGAGAAGCTTCATATTTTCTACTAGAGTGAGAGATGTGTCTATTGATGTACTGGGGGTGGCCTCCTACAAAGCTTTGAGAGCATCATCAATAAGCTATGTCCCCTTTTTATGTGTTTCCAAAATTTATTTTCCTCCAGATGCAAGCAATGCATCCCCTAACACCAGTTTGTGAATAGGAGATATTTTGTCCAAATCCACACTGCCTTGAACCATGGGGAGTTGTAGAAGTTCTGGAGGAATTATTGGCTAGAACCTTATTTGCTTGGATAACAAGCATTTTAATACATCATCGTCGGAGGAGGATTCTCCAGAGGACCTTTGTGAATCCACAACCTGTCTTTGATCTTCTTCATTCTTACTGGTAGATTCCCCATTTCTTTCTTCTTCCCCTGCTCTTCCTTCTTCCTCTAATTTTTCTTCTTCTTCTTTTTTTCATCTTCATCTCTTCCTTCTTCATTCCTTTCACCTTCATCTTTATCTTTTTCTTCTTCAGCTTGTCCATCAAGCTTCTTTGCTTCAACTTCTTCCTCATTTTGTTTCTCTGTCTTCGGAGAATCATTTGTAATGCTTGTTTCCCAAAGGATATCTATATTACTAGTTTCCAAAGGAATGTCTTCCTTTACCTCCACATAATCCTTTTCTCCTGATTCTGGTGTAGAACTAGATGGGATTGCACTAGGCATACCATATTTCTCAGCCATACCCCTGATGGCTTCTACAGTTTCTTTCTTTATTTTCTTTATTTTCTTTTTATCTTTTGTCATCAAAGTGTTTACCCTTTTCTTCATCTAGAACATTTTTTAGCATACCTTCTTCAAGGTTTCCAAATCATTTGGGGTCAAAGAGGACCCAATATTCTCAAATGCCTCATTTCTTATCTTTTCTTCCAACTCAACAGCCTTTGATCTTCTTTTCATTAGGGAATCCCATAATTTCTTAGGCACATTGGACTTAACATAGTCCCAACTAACTTCTAAAGTAATTACATATTGAATAATGGCCAAAATTAATGTTTTCATGTCCTCTCTACCAACTTGAGTATAAATTTCTATTGTAGGTTGCAACATATCTTCAAAATGTACTAAGATATTGACCAATGCTTCTAATCTAAGAGGGGAACTAGGTCTTATCGGTGAGGCTTTTTGTTCTTCCTATTCTATAGATGCCTCTTCTAACATCTTTTCCTTCTTCAAGTCTGATTTGGTGTGCACATGAACACCAAAAGCCTGTTCTTCTTCCTCTTCAGAGGATGACACATAATGATATATTTTAGTGTCAACACTTGCTTCCTGTGAATCACCTTCACCAAAGGGCATGTTCCCCTTCTTTCTTATTAATTTAGCTACAGGGTCTTCCTCCTCTTCTTCTTAATCTTTGGTGATATTAAGGTTTTTCTCCCTTGTTTCCTTTTCCTTCTTACCTCTCTTGAATGGTACCACTAGAGGAGTCTCTTTTTTCTCAGATCTTGTAGTGGTTCTAGAAGGAGCCAAGCCTTTTCCTTTACCTGGAGCACTAGGCTCTACCTTTACTAATGCAAGAGATGAGGTTGGTTTTGAAGGAGTTGTTTTGTCAAGTCTCCTCAAACCTGATGATTCTCCAATCATCTACTCTCCCATGGATCTACCCTGTGCAATCTGTTCATTAGTGAAGCCAACCTCTCTAATATTTTTATCTATATTCTTTCTTATCATAGGTATCTTATGCTTCAAGTGAACTTCCATAGATTTTTTTTCATATGTGCCCACTCTTGGTTCACTCGTATCTTTTGGGATTTTCAATAAAAAATTTACATAGCTTTCTACTTCATCCTTTGTAACTTCATAACCCAATGGTTGG
Organism: Sequoia sempervirens; assembly: GCA_007258455.2. NCBI lineage: Eukaryota > Viridiplantae > Streptophyta > Pinopsida > Cupressales > Cupressaceae > Sequoia > Sequoia sempervirens. The sequence continues at coordinate 57,615 of VDFB02365093.1, forward strand.
ATCCAGACAATCCAAGGTTCAACTGCCTCAACATGAACTCATCAAAGGAGACATGAAATATGATGTCATCCTTGTACTTTTCAATAATTTTCTTTGGGATCCTTTCTCGCTCATTCATGTTGCTTTTGAATACAACAAAGAATGTTGTCAGAGCATTGTCCTAATTCTTCAAGTCACCCAAGTTATGCATATAATAAAAATATTGATGTGAAATAGGTCTTGATGTATCCCAAATTACCACATCATCTCTTCCAGGAATTCGTCTAAGAAAGTAGAACAGTAGACAAACAATCAGGGAACCAAACTTAAATGCATATTTCTTCTCCTTTATCATCTTTAAATTTTCAAATAAATTGTTGCCGAAGAAGTTCACAAAAATCATATTCTTCACCATTTTCTGCCATGTCATATCCAGTGTATATAGCTATAGCAGACACAAAATTTTCCCTATTTGTGAAGTAGATCTTGTGACCGATCATTATAGCTACATACTTCACAGTAGGATTGGTAATAGATTTTGTTGCAAGAGCCCTTATGTCAAATGTTTCTCCAATGAGTTCCATCACTACTTCATTTTTCATAGACTTCAACACCGGTACCGGTCCGATCACAAAGTTTGATAACTACCTTAATCACTTCTTTGGTTATTAGGTGAGGTTTGTTTGTCCACAAAAACTTATCATAAATTTTGCTAAGAGAAGATTTAACATATTTTTCATCAATAGTGGAACTGAAGTTAGGAAATTGATTCCACGGATCCAACTTCTTCGCAACAATATTTGCATACTCAGGTTTTATCAATAAATCATCACTAGCGAGCTCATTGTGCCACATATCTATCAATTTGATATGATTATATTCCTCAGTTTTAACACAAATGTATATTCTAGTGTCTTTAGTGGGAATGACACCATGAGGAATCGATGAGAAGGTTCCTAGTGGGCCATCTTCGAATACCTTCATGGAATACTTCCTATAGGAAGGTCTAGGTATTTTTGACACATTTACAACTATAGGAGTTTCCATATTTTCACAAACCAAGCTCTAATGATTCCAGAAAGAAGATTCACACAAACTCACAATAGCATAGAAGATTAAAATACCTTTTTCTTTCACGAAAACTAGAACTAGGATTTACACAGCTCACTCTTCAAATTGCCCCAAGAATGCTCCAAATCGCTCTCTACTTTCTTCAAATTCACAAGTGATCAAAAAATATTACAAATATGCTTTATAGATCAATGAGTTTCCCTAATTTTCATTAAATGCAGTAAAATTCAAAAAGTTGATTAAAAACTCTCTTCATTGCACTAAAAAACCCTAATTTGCTTCGCAAATGATCATGCCTACACCTTTTCTTATGGTTCCTTTTGAATAAGCTTTGTTTATTCATTCTTTACAACATATCTTTGTGTCAATGTCTAACACACTAGATATCCAGGGGGTTTGAATAATTTTTTATTAATGCTCCCCCTAAGACCATGCTAGGTCTAATTGTCGGAGGAATTGTCTGCACCAAATGAGGGCACAAACTCACTTGATGTTACTGGCTCTTCTTTCTTCTTCCATATCTTTCTCATTTCTTGCTTAAACTCATTCTTGTCAATTTTCTTCATTGGTTCATTATTCTTTGCTAGATCTGATTGTTTTCCCCCTTTACTTTTGCATATTCTTGAAATGTGTCTGGGCTTGTTGCAATTGTAGCAAAAAACATTTTTCTAATTTTTTTGACCTCCATTAACCCTTGATCTGCATTGATTGTCCTTGTGTCCAAACTTATTACATGCATAGTAGTAGCCAACAAAAGATTGATTTATTCTTCCTCCATTAGACCAATTCATCACCCGAGTTTTGCATTCACTAGCTCTATTTCCAACTTTCTTGCATGCAAAGCATTGTCCAGAGAAGGGACTAGCATATTGGTTTATTCTACTTCTACACTCCATTGCCCTGTGACCAAATTTATTGCATGAAAAGAAAACACCATTGAAAGATGGGTACCTTTTAGCATTTGGCTATCTGATATGCGGTCTTCTAGCAAAGCTTCTTGGATTTCTTTTTTGTTTTACTTTATTTTGAGTCTTTTGATTGTCCACTGTGTTTGGGGTCTGCATAGCCTTTGAGCTTTCACTTGCTTCCATTCCCAAACCACCTTTGTCTTTAGTTGGTTTATGCCCTGCAATCAACTCATCAAGCTTGGTGGAGCTTGTTTTGAACTTATCTTCATAGAGTTTTTCTTTTTCCAAATCTACTTTTAGGTTTACCACTTCTTGTTCAAGCCTTGAGCATTCATCAGTCTTGCTTTGCACCACTATATTCAGACAATCTTCAATTATCTTCTTTTCCTCCACTTGCACCTTGAATTCAGTGATCTCTTCATTTGCTTATTTTAATTGCTCACTTACTTCTCTATGCCTTTCTTTGAATTTCTTCAATTTCTCTTTCAATTTCTTGATGCATTCATTTGCCTCATCAATATTTTCTTTCAAAACTCTATTTTCATTTTCAACCTTGTCAAGATCTTCAAGAGTAGCCCAGAGTTCTTCTTTATCATCCATTTGTTCAATCTTCAAGATCTTCCTCAAGTTGTTAGGCTTCTTTAGAGGAACCAAGATCTGATACCAATTTTTGAACACCCAAGATACTGAGAGGGGGGGTTGAATCAGTATCTTCTTAAACTTATTGAACAAACACCATCCATTTACTCCAATGCATATAATAGTAAGAATGAGCAAGAGCATTAGCAGAACATAAAAGAACACAAGGATTTTTTACATAGAAAACCCAAAATGGGAAAAACCATGGTGAGGATTAGCTCACAATATGATATAACTAGATATACAATATTACAAAGGGTGGCTCACTACTAGGACTCACTGTCCAAAATGGGAGGCTCACTACCTACAAAGATACAATATAAAAATGGCTTACAACTAGAATGTGAACTGATAAAGTTACACCCAACAAGCATTGATTCAATTCCTTTGATGCTTAGTAAACTGACTTTACCCACTTCATCATCTTCATATACTTAATTGTAAACTTCCACTTCTTCACTATCAATCTCAAAACTATCCAATATATATATATATATTGCTTATCCACAAGCATCAATTAGGTCGGCCTAATTAGATGCAACCCTTATTCACCAAAAAGATTAACTATCAGCTTCAAGCTTGATGAGGGCACAAACCGAGACACAGAAAATAACCCACAAACAAGACAATAATTTTATTATTCAGAAAATGGAGCTTCTTACATGTAGAGGATCTCAAATCCCCAAGTTCTACAACACATGCAAGTTACAGACAGCTACAGAATAACCCTTTCGCAATATGCGAGCTTGTCCCCAAAAAGTTACCTAAAAATACTGGAAACCCACCCATAAATAGAGCTCCTCCTTAGTTTGGAGCCAAAACAACATTAAAATTTGAGTTTAGGTGGTTTGGCGTCGAAAATTACAACTTGAAGTTCAAATTTCATAACAACATTTGCAATTGTATCTTCTAGAAAGTGCGCCAACTTCCCGGGGCCATAACTATTGATTCGGGACTCTGATTCAAGAACCGTTCGAACCGTTGGAAAGGTCTCAAAGTCAAGAATGCGCTCAAAATTAGCTACGGCAATTTCGGCAAGTTTTGGGGCCATTCCAAAAGCTCTAAGTGCCTCAAATCCAACTCGAAAGATTTTTAGGTGCAAATCTAGGAAACTAAAACTGCAATATCTTTCAACTGTTTTTGGGTGATACAAGATTTCCCTTACACCACTGGATGCTCCTGCATCAGACACCCAGGGTAATTTGAGAAGTGACCCCGTCACGTCTCAGATGGTTGAGGAAAACCCAACCGGTCAACAACTGCCTTAGATAGCCAGGATGAATCTTCCACAAGCCTTCCACTCCATTTCACCAGATATTCTTCATACTGCCTGTTTCTGGTACTCCTTCCCACACGACTATCCAAGATTTCCTCAATCTCATCCTTTTCTAAACTAGATGTTGGAATCCCACACTGCTCCATCGTTAGTACTTCCTCTGCGCCACCTTCATGATACTCTGTCAAATCTGAAATGTTGAACACAGAGGAAATGTTGAATCCATCTAGCAACTCTACCTCATATGCATTCCCTGAATCATGCTTCTTTAAAATCTTACAGGGACCGAACTTCTTCATCTTCAATTTTTCATATGTTCCCACTAGAAACCTTTCTTTCCTCAAGTGGACCATCACTTCTTCACCAATCTAAAACTCCTTATACCTCCTCTTCTGATCTGCCCTAGCCTTATACTGCATGTTCATCTTGTTAATATGTTCTCTTACCTTCTCATGTATATCTTTGATGTGTTCTGCAAAATTTTCAGCTTCAGCACTTATTTTCTTCTCTTGGTCCATCTTCCTCAATTCTGGGGCTGTTATGGGGCTACCTCCATACACAATCTGGAATGGTGATCTACTAGTGCTTCTGTTGACAGAATTGTTGTAAGAAAATTTTGCCTGGGGTAAGATCAAGTCCCATCCCTTGGGTTTATCTCCTACCAAACATCTCAGAGGTTACCCAGACTCCTGTTAACAACCTCTCTGCCCATCTGGTGGTGTGCAGAACTGAACTTCAGCTCTGTCTTCAGCTTCTTCCACAAGGTCCTCCAAAAGTACCCCACAAATTTGGTGTCATGATCTAAAACAATACTCTTTGGCAGACCATGTAGCCTCACCACCTCTTTGAAGAACAAGTCAGCAATGTGGACTGCATCATGGGTCTTCTGACATGGAATGAAATGTGCCATCTTCGAAAACCTATCAACCACCATAAAAATTGAATCATTCCCTCGTTGTGTCCTTGGAAAACAAAGAATAAAGTCCATACTTATATCCTCCCATGGCCTCTCGGGTATAGGTAAGGGCTGATATAAGCTGTATTCTGGCTCACTCCTTTAGCCACCTGACATACTCTGTAGCTTTGTACAAACTTCTTCACATCCTATGACAACTGAGGCCAATAATAATGCTCACTGATAATGGCAATGGTCATATCCCGACCAAAATGTCCTACCATTCCTCCACTATGCTTCTCCTTTATCAGGTTCTCCCTCATGGAACTCCTCAGAATACACAATTGACTTCCCTTAAATAACATGCCATCCTGATTATGAAATCCAGCCACCTTGTCCTGTCCACTGTAACAGGTTCCTTGCAAGCTTTCCAAGCCTCTATGAAATTGGGATCTTCTGCATACAGTGTCTTAAGTTCATTGAACCCAACCACTTCAATCTGCATCTTTGTCATCAATGTATGCCTCCTACTTAAGGCATCTGCAACCCTATTTGACTTTCGACTCCTATGTTTCAAAACAAAGGTATAACTCTGCAAGAACTCTACCCATTTCATATGCCTCTAATTTAATTTTCTCTGACTATTTAGGTACTACAAGGCCTGATGATCAGATATATAAAACAAATTCCTTCGGCAACAAATAATGTCTCCATTTCTTTAATGCTTGAACTGTTGCATAAAATTCCTGATCATATACAAAATACTTTCTCTTGGCATCATTTAACTTTTCACTGAAATAGGCAATGGGCTTACCCTCTTGGCTCAACACTGATCCAATGGCACAACCACTGGCATCACAATCCACCTGAAACACCTTGTTGAAATCTAGGAGGGCTAGAACAGGTTGCTCTGTCACCTTCTACTTCAACAATTCAAAACTTTTTGCTCTAGTGCTCCACTTCAATTTTTTTTCTATCCCCTCTCATTGTTTCAATCAGGGGTCCACAAATACTATTGAAGTTTCTAATGAACTTTCTATAAAACTAGCCAAACCATGGAAAGATCTCACCTCGGTAGCAGTTCTTGGGGTAGGCCATTCCAAAATAGCCTTCACCTTCTCTGGGTCCATCTTGAGACCTTCTGCTGAGACAACAAACCCCAAGTACACTAATTCCCTCTTCACAAAACTGCACTTCTTCAGATTAATCAACAGTTTCTCTTCTCTTGACTTCTCAAAGGCTCTTCGAATATGCATCAAATGCTCATCCAACATCTTACTGAAAATCAAAATATCATCTCAATAGACAATAACAAAACTTTCCAGAAATTCTTTTAGTACCTTGTTCATGAGCCGCATGAATGTGCTTGGTGCATTGGTTATCCCAAAAGGCATGACTAACCACTCGTACAGGCCCTCTTTGGTCTTGAAGGCAGTCTTCCATTCATCTCCCTCTTGAATCTAGATTTGGTGATATCCACTCTTTAGATCAATCTTTGTGAAGTACTGAGCTCCACTCAAACAGTCCATTAGGTCATCCATCCTTGGTAGGGGAAATCTGTATTTGATTGTTATCTTGTTTATGGCTCAGGAATCTGTATACATCCTCCACTCCCCATCCTTCTTTTGTGCCAGTACTACAGGTACTGCACATGGACTTAAACTCTCCTATATCAAACCCTTTCTCAACAACTCTTGAACTTGTCTGTTCAACTCCTCATTTTAAGCTGGAGTCATTCTATGGGTTGCCTTATTTGTCAAACTGGCTCCAGGAATCAAGTCAATCTGATGACTGATCTTCCTTATTGGCGGTAAACCCTCAGGTACATTATCAGAAACAATATCCCTAAACTCATCCAACATCCCAGAAACTTCTTCTGGAACCTTCTCACTATCCTCATTACTCACTCTAGGAATCAATGCATAACACACATGCTCATGCTTCATACCTTCTAAAAATTTTCTTCCATCTACATAACAAATTCTAGCACTACTGCATACCTTTTCTTCAGTCTCCTTCAGGGATTTCAACTTGTGACGAACCCCATCCTTTGTCAAATAATAAGTGTTTTCATGGCCATCATGTATAACTCACCTATCGAACTGCCACGGCTTCCCCAACAACATGTGACATGCATCCATGGGGATGATATCACAGAGTATCTCATCATGGTAGCTCCCGATCTTGAACTTTACTAGGAACTGTTCATTGACCAAAACTTTGTGGTCTTTCTGCAACTAGGCAATCTGATATGGATGCAGGTTCCTTTCCCTCTTCAGCTTCAACTTTGTGACCATCTCCTCTGACACTAGATTATCAGTGCTCCCACCGTCAATAATGGCATCGCAACATTTTCCTTCACATTTGCACCTTATGTGAAATAGATTCTTCCTCTATTATGGTTCCTTTTCCTCAGTCACTAGGGCTCTCCTAATCACTAGGGTTTCTCCCCTTTCAGCATCATCTGAATGTTCAAATTGGGTCTCCTCATCTACATGTGCAACCCTTCCACGACCTTCTAGCCTTTTGTCAACCCTTCCTTGGTGTTGTGGACATTCATAGGCTCGATGCCCTTCTTTACCACACTGGAAACACGTTCCTCTAAAACCACCTCTTCCAGATCCTTGTCCATATCTCCCTCATCCTCTACCTCTTTGATCACCACTATTTTGATCACAAGGGTAGTAGAAGTTGTCATTCCTTTGGCTTCGGCTGATACCCACATCTTCACTTTTCTTTTCATCATCATTTCGGCTTCCTGAAGGTCTTCCATTGCCCATTCCGCTTTGACCTCCTCGTCCTTTTTGCTTGCCATCAAATCTTTTGTTCAGATTTCTCTTCCACCTTTAGAGCAAACTGATACACATCTTCAATGGTGGTCATTCTGACTAGGCTTAACTCCTCCTGAATGCTTGGTCATAACCCATTAAGATATCGGGCTACCTTCTCCTTATTGTCCTTTGTGTGGCCCGTTCTGATGATTATCTTGTGAAAATCTTCAATATATTCTTTTACAGACCTTCTTCCTTGCTTCAACCCTTGCAATTTCTTCAACAGATCTAACTCGTAGTCCACTGGTATGAACTACTTCTTCAGTTTCTCTACCATGCAATCCCATCTGGTGATATTTCCTTTTCCTCTTCTATTTCTTTCCAACTGGACCTCTTTCTACCAAATATTGGCATGGCCCTTCAGCTTCCTCTTTGCAAACTTAACTCGATCTAGGTCCTCTATTTCCTCATACTCAAAATATTCTTCTAGCTCATTAATCCAGTCGATCAACTCTTCTAGGTTCAGACTTCCAGAATAACTAGGGACTTCTGCTCTAGGTCTTTTCCGGATCTTTGAAATGGCCCTTATTAGCCGCATTTGGTCTTGATCAATTACTTCTTCTTCCTCTTCTACATTTGAACCTTCTTCCTCTCCTTCATCCTCACTTTCCTCCCTATGGTTTAACCCTCTTCTCAACTGCTCTTGCAACGCATCAATCTGTCTTTGGAGGGCTGCCAGTGCATCTCTTCCACCAACATTTCTGCTGCCTCGACCACCTCTGGCACCACCACGCCTACCAGGCATCACTCTTGGAGGCATCTTTCGTGACCTCGACCCACAACCACAGTCCTAGTGCGAACTGCCTCACGATAGGGGATCTATCCACACGCTCAAGAAAACCTGCTCTGATACCACTTGATGAGGGCATAGCCCGAGACACAGAAAATAACCCACAAATAAGATAATAATATTATTATTCAGAAAATGGATCTTCTTACATGTAGAGGATCTCAAATCCCCAAGTTCTACGACACATGCAAGTTACAGACAGCTACAGAATAACCCTTTCGCAATATGCGAGCTTGTCCCCAAAAAGTTACCTAAAAATACTAGAAACCCGCCCATAAATAGAGCTCCTCCTTAGTTTGTAGCCAAAACAACATTAAAATTTGAGTTTAGGTGGTTTGGTGCCGAAAATTACAACTTGAAGTTCAAATTTCATAACATTTGCAATTGTATCTTCTAGAAAGTGCGCCAACTTCCCGGAGCCATAACTTTTGATCCGGGACTCCGATTCAAGAACCGTTTGAACCGTTGGAAAGGTCTCGAAGTCAAGAACATGCTCAAAATCCACTACAGTGATTTTGGCAAGTTTTGGGGCCATTCCAGAAGCTCTAAGTGCCTCAAATCTAACTCAAAATATTTTCAGGTGCAAATCTGAGAAACTAAAACTGTAATATCTTTCAACTATTTTTGGGTGATACAAGATTTCCCTTACACCACTGGATACTTCTGCATCAAACACCCAAGGTAATTTGAGAAGTGACCTCGTCACGTCTCAGATGGTTGAGGAAAACCCAACCGGTCAACCATTGCCTTAGATAGCCAGGATGAATCTTCCACAAGCCTTCCACTCCATTTCACCAGATATTCTTCATACTGCCTGTTTCTGGTACTCCTTCCCACACGACTATCCAAGATTTCCTCAATCTCATCCTTTTCTAAACTAGATGCTAGAATCCCACACTACTCCATCGTTGGTACTTCCTCTGCGCCACCTTCATGATACTCTGTCAAATCTGAAATGTTGAACACAGGGGAAATGTTGAATCCATCTGGCAACTCTACCTCATATGCATTCCCTGAATCATGCTTCTTTAAAATGTTACAGGGACCGAACTTCTTCATCTTCAATTTGTTATATGTTCCCACTGGAAACCTTTCTTTCCTCAAGTGGACGATCACTTCTTCACCAATCTAAAACTCCTTATACCTCCTCTTCTGATCTGCCCTAGCCTTATACTACATGTTCATCTTGTTAATATGTTCTCTTACCTTCTCACGTATATCTTTGATGTGTTCTGCAAAATCTTTAGTTTCAGCACTTATTTTCTTCTCTTGGTCCATCTTCCTCAATTTTGGGGTTGTTCTGGGGCTACCTCCATACACAATCTGGAATGGTGATCTACCAGTGCTTCTGTTGACAAAATTGTTGTAAGAAAATTTTTCCTGGGGTAAGATCAAGTCCCATCCCTTGGGTTTATCTCCTACCAAACATCTCAAGAGGTTACCTGCACTTCGCTAACAACCTCTGGCTCAGCCCCATCCGCTTGTGGATGGTGTGCAAAACTAAACTTCAGCTTTGTCTTCAACTTCTTCCACAAGGTCCTCCAAAAGTACCCCACAAATTTGGTGTCACGATCTGAAACAATACTCTTTGGCAGACCATGTAGCCTCACCACCTCTTTGAAGAACAAGTCATCAATGTGGATTGCATCATGGGTCTTCTGACATGGAATGAAATGTGCCATCTTTGAAAACCTATCAACCACCATAAAGACTGAATCATTCCCTCGTTGTGTCCTTGGAAACCAAGAACAAAGTCCATACTTATATCCTCCCACGGCCCCTCCACAAGGGCCAATATAAGCCCTCAGACTGCTCTCACTTTTAGCCACCTCCTCGACATACTGCAGCTTTGTACAAACTTCTTCACATCCTGTGACAACTGAGGCCAATAATAATGCTCACTGATAATGGCAATGGTCTTATCCTAACCAAAATGTCCTGCCATTCCTCCACTATGCTTCTCCTTTATTAGGTTCTCCCTCATGGAACTCCTCGGGATACACAATTAACTTCCTTTAAATAACATGCCATCCTGGATTATAAAATCTAGCCACCTTGTCCTATCCACCAACAGTTCCTGTAAGCTTTCCCAAGCCCCTCTCCTCACAATTGATCTTCTCTCATAGACAAGTTGTCTTAAGTTCATTGAACCCAACAACTCTAACTGTGATCTTTTCATCAATGTATGCCTCCTACTTAAGGCATTCTGAACCCTATTTGACTTCCCAATTCTATGTTTCAAAAACAAAGGTATAACTCTACAAAACTCTCACCCATTTCATATGCCTCTGATTTAATTTTCCCTGACTATTTAGGTACTGCAAGGCCTGATGATCAGTCTATAGAACAAATTCCTTCGACAACAAATAATGTCTCCATTTCTTTAATGCTTAAACTATTGCATAAAATTCCTGATCATATACAAAATACTTTCTCTTGGCATCATTTAACTTTTCACTGAAATAGGCAATGGGCTTACCTTCTTGGCTCAACACTGCTCCAATGGCACAACCACTGGCATCACAATCCACTTGAAACACCTTGCTGAAATCTAGGAGGGCTAGAACAGGTTGCTCTGTCACCTTCTCGGGCTCAACAATTCAAACTTTTGCCACTCAGTTGCTCCACTTCAATTTTTTTCTATCCCCTCTCATTGTTTCAATCGTGGGTCCACAAATACCATTGAAGTTTCTAATGAACTTTCTATAAAAACTAGCCAAACCATGGAAAGATCTCACCTGGGGCAGCTCTTGGGGTAGGCCATTCCAAAATAGCCTTCACCTTCTCCTCGTCCATCTTGAGACCTTCTGCTGAGACAACAAACCCCAAGTACACTAATTCCCTCTTCACAAAACTGCACTTCTTCAGATTAATCAACAGTTTCTCTTCTCTTAACTTCTCAAAGGCTCTTCGAATATGCATCAAATGCTCATCCAACATCTTACTGAAAATCAAAATATAATCTCAATAGACAATAACAAAACTTTCCACAAATTCTTTTAGTACCTTGTTCATGAGCCGCATGAATGTGCTTGGTGCATTGGTTATCCCAAAAGGCATAACTAACCACTCGTACAGGCCCTCTTTGGTCTTGAAGGCAATCTTCCATTCATCTCCCTCTCGAATCCGGATCTGGTGATATCCACTCTTCAGATCAATCTTTGTGAAGTACTGAGCTCCACTCAAACAGTCCATCAGGTCATCCATCCTTGGTAGGGGAAATCTGTATTTGATTGTTATCTTGTTTATGGCTCGGGAATCTGTACACATCCTCCACTCCCCATCCTTCTTTTGTGCTAGTACTACAGGTACTGCACATGGACTTAAACTCTCCTATATCAAACCCTTTCTCAACAACTCTTGAACTTGTCTGTTCAACTCCTCATTTTCAGCTGGAGTCATTCTATGGGTTGCCTTATTTGGCAAACTGGCTCCAGGAATCAAGTCAATCTGATGACTAATCTTCCTTATTGGCAGTAAACCCTCAAGTACATTATCAAAAACAATATCCCTAAACTCATCCAACATCCCAGAAACTTCTTCTAGAACCTTCTCACTATCCTCGTTACTCACTCTAGGAATCAATGCATAACACACATGCTCATGCTTCATACCTTCTAAAAAATTTCTTCCATCTACATAACAAATTCTAGCACTACTGCATACCTTTTCTTCAGTCTCCTTCAGGGATTTCAACTTGTGACGAACCCCATCCTTTGTCAAATAATAAGTGTTTTCATGGCCATCATGTATAGCTCACCTATCGAACTGCCACGGCCTCCCCAACAACATGTGACATGCATCCACGGGGATGATATCACAGAGTATCTCATCATGGTAGCTCCCGATCTTGAACTTTACTAGGCACTTTTCATTGACCAAAACTTTGTGGTCTTTCTGCAACCAGGCAATCCGATATGGATGCGGGTGCCTTTCCCTCTTTAGCTTCAACTTTGTGACCATCTTCTCTGACACTAGATTATTAGTGCTCCCACCGTCAATAATGGCATCGCAACATTTTCCTTCACATTTGCACCTTATGCGAAATAGATTCTTCCTCTATTCTGGTTCCTTTTCCTTAATCACTAGGGCTCTCCTAATCACTAGGGTTTCTCCCCTTTCAGCATCATCTGAATGTTCAAATTGGGCCTCCTCATCTACATGTGCAACCCTTCCATGACATTCTAGCCTTTTGTCAACCCTTCCTTGGTGTTGTGGACATTCATAGGCTCGATGCCCTTCTTCACCACACTGGAAACACGTTCCTCTAAAACCACCTCTTCCAGATCCTTGTCCATATCTCCCTCATCCTCTACCTCTTTGATCACCACTGTTTTGATCACAAGGGTAGTAGAAGTTGTCATTCCTTTGGCTTCGGCTGGTACCCACATCTTCACTTTTATTTTCATCATCATTTCGGCTTCCTGAAGGTCTTCCATTGCCCCTTACGCTTTGACCTCCTCGTCCTTTTTGCATGCCATCAAATCTTTTGTTCAGATTTCTCTTCCACCTTTAGAGCAAACTGATACACATCTTCAATGGTGGTCATTCTGACTAGGCTTAACTCCTCCTAAATGCTTGGTCGTAACCCATTAAGATATTGGGCTACCTTCTCCTTATTGGCCTTTGTGTGGCCCATTCTGATGATTATCTTGTGAAAATATTCAGTATATTCTTTTACAGACCTTCTTCCTTGCTTCAACCCTTGCAATTTCTTCAATAGATCTAACTCGTAGTCCACTAGTATGAACTACTTCTTCAGTTTCTCTACCATGCGATCCCATCTGGTGATATTTCCTTTTCCTCTTCGATTTCTTTCCAACTGGACCTCTTTCTACCAAATATTGGCATGGCCCTTCAGCTTCATCTTTGCAAACTTAACCCGATCTGGGTCCTCTATTTCCTCATACTCAAAATATTCTTCTAGCTCATTAATCCAGTCGATCAACTCTTCTAGGTTCAGACTTCTAGAATAACTGGGGACTTCTGCTCTAGGTCTTTTCCTGATCTTTGAAATGGCCCTTATTAGCCGCATTTAGTCTTGAACAATTACTTCTTCTTCCTCTTCTGCATTTGAACCTTCTTCCTCTCCTTCATCCTCACTTTCCTCCCTCAGGTTTAACCCTCTTCTCAATTGCTCTTGCAACGCATCAATCTGTCTTTGGAGGGCTGCTAGTGCATCTCTTCCACCAGCATTTATGCTGCCTCGACCACCTCTGGCACCACCATGCCTACCAGGCATCACTCTTGGAGGCATCTTTTTTTACCTCGACCCACAACCACAGTCCTAGTGCAAACTGCCTCATGATCGGGGATCTATCCACATGCTCAAGAAAACCTGCTCTGATACCACTTGATGAGGGCACAGCCCGAGACATAGAAAATAACCCACAAACAAGATAATAATTTTATTGTTCAAAAAATGGATCTTCTTACATGCAGAGGATCTCAAATCCCCAAGTTCTACAACACATGCAAGTTACAGATAGCTACAGAATAACCCTTTCACAATATGGGAGCTTGTCCCCAAAAAGTTACCTAAAAATACTAGAAACCCGCCCATAAATAGAGCTCCTCCTTAGTTTGGAGCCAAAACAACATTAAAATATGAGTTTAGTTGGTTTGGCGCCGAAAATTACAACTTGAAGTTCAAATTTCATAACAACATTTGCAATTGTATCTTCTAGAAAGTGCGCCAACTTCCCGGGGCCATAACTTTTGATTCGGGACTCCGATTCAAGAACCGTTTGAACCGTTGGAAAGGTCTCGAAGTCAAGGATGCGCTCAAAATTTTCTATGGCAATTTCGGCAAGTTTCAGGGCCATTCCAAAAGCTCTAAGTGCCTTAAATCCAACTCGAAATATTTTTAGGTGCAAATCTGAGAAACTAAAACTACAATATCTTTCAACTGTTTTTGGGTGATACAAGATTGCCCTTACACCACTGGATGCTCTTGCATCAGACACCCAGGGTAATTTGAGAAGTGACCCCGTCACGTCTTAGATGGTTGAGGAAAACCCAACCAGTCAACCACTGCCTTAGATAGGCAGGATGAATCTTCCACAAGCCTTCCACTCCATTTCACCAAATATTCTTCATACTGCCTATTTTTGGTACTCCTTCCCACACGACTATCCAAGATTTCCTCAATCTCATCCTTTTCTAAACTAGATGCTAGAATCCCACACTGCTCCATCGTTGGTACTTCCTCTGTGCCACCTTCATGATACTCTGTCAAATCTGAAATGTTGAACACAGAGGAAATGTTGAATCCATCTGGCAACTCTACCTCATATGCATTCCCTGAATCATGCTTCTTTAAAATGTTACAGGGACCGAACTTCTTCATCTTCAATTTGTTATATGTTCCCACTGGAAACCTTTCTTTCCTCAAGTGGACGATCACTTCTTCACCAATATAAAACTCCTTATACCTCCTCTTCTGATCTGCCCTAGCCTTATACTGCATGTTCATCTTGTTAATATGTTCTCTTACCTTCTCATGTATATCTTTGATGTGTTCTGCAAAATCTTCAGCTTCAGCACTTATTTTCTTCTCTTGCTCCATCTTCCTCAATTCTGGGGCTGTTCTGGGGCTACCTCCATACACAATCTGGAATGGTGATCTACCAGTGCTTCTGGTGACAGAATTGTTGTAAGAAAATTTTTCCTGGGGTAAGATCAAGTCCCATCCCTTGGGTTTATCTCCTACCAAACATCTCAGTAGGTTACTCAGACTCCTATTAACAACCTCTGTCTACCCATCTATTTGTGGATGGTGTGCAGACCTGAACTTTAGCTTTGTCTTCAGCTTCTTCCACAAGGTCCTCCAAAAGTACCCGACAAATTTGGTGTCATGATCTGAAACAATACTCTTTGGCAGACCATGTATCCTCACCACCTCTTTGAAGAACAAGTCAGCAATGTGGATTGCATCATGGGTCTTCCGGGACATGGAATGAAATGTGCCATCTTCAAAACCTATCAATCACCACAAAATTGAATCATTCCCTCGTTGTGTCCTTTTTGGCAAACCAAGAACAAAGTCCATACTTATATCCTCCCATGGCCTCTCTGGTACGTATAAGGGCTGATATAATTTGTATTCTGCCTCACTCTTTTAGCCACCCTGACATACTCTATAGCTTTGTAGAAACTTCTTCACATCCTATGACAATCGAGGCCAATAATAATGTTCACTGATAATGGCAATGGTCTTATCTCGACCAAAATGTCCCGCCATTCCTCCACTATGCTTCTCCTTTATCAGGTTTTCCCTCATGGAACTCCTCGGGATACATAATTGACTTCCCTTAAATAACATGCCATCCTGGATTATGAAATCTAGCCACCTTGTCCTATCCACTGTAACAGGTTCCTTGCAATCTTTCCAAGCCTCTACGAAATCAAGATGTTTTGCATACAGTGTCTTAAGTTCATTCAACCCAACCACTTCAATCTGCATCTTTGTCATCAATGTATGCCTCCTACTTAAGGCATCTGCAACCCTATTTGACTTCCCACTCCTATGTTTCAAAACAAAGGTATAACTCTGCAAAAACTCTACCCATTTCATATGCCTCCGATTTAATTTTCCCTGACTATTTATGTACTGCAAGGCCTGATGATTAGTATATAGAACAAATTCCTTCGGCAACAAATAATGTCTCCATTTCTTTAATGCTTGAACTATTGCATAAAATTCTTGATCATATATAGAATACTTTCTCTTGGCATCATTTGACTTTTCACTGAAATAGGCAATGGGCTTACCTTCTTGGCTCAACACTACTTCCAATGGCACAACCACAAACATCACAATCCACCTTAAAACACCTTGTTGAAATCTAGAGGGCTAGAATAGGTTGCTCATTACCTTTTGCTTCAACAATTCAAAATTTTTGCCGCCCACGTTCCAATTTGAATTATTTTCTATCCCTCTCTATTATTTCAAATGTGGGTCCACAAATACTACCGGGTTTCTAATGAACTTTCTATAAAAACTAGCCAAACCATGGAAAGATCTCACCTCGGTAGCAGTTCTTGAGGTAGGCCATTCTAGAATAGCCTTCACCTTCTCTGCGTCCATCTTGAGACCTTTTTCTAAGACAACAAAACCCAAGTACACTAACTCCCTCTTCACAAAACTGCACTTCTTCAGATTAATCAACAGTTTCTCTTCTCTTAACTTCTCAAAGGCTCTCTGAATATGCATCAGATGCTCATCCAACGCCTTACTAAAAATCAAAATATCATCTAAATACACAATAACAAAACTTCCCAGAAATTATTTTAGTACCTCGTTCATGAGCCCCATGAATGTGCTTTGGTGCATTGGTTATCCTAAAAGGCATGACTAACCACTGTGACAGCCCTCTTTGCATTGGAAGGCAGCTTCCATCTTATCTCCCTCTCGAATCCGTGATCTAGTGATATCCACTTTTTAGATCTATCTTTGTGAAGTACCAAGCTCCACTCAAACAGTCCATCAGGTCATCCATCCTTGGCAAGGGAAATCTATAATTGATTGTTATCTTATTTATGGCTTGGGAGTCTATACACATCCTCCACTTCCCATCCTTCTTTGGTGCCAAGATTCATAGGTAACGACATGGACTTAAACTCTCCCAGATCAAACCCTTTCTCAACAACTCTTTGAACTCGTTCTCATTCAACTCCTCTTTCATTTCTACCGGAGTCATTCTATAATGGCTTTATTTAGAAAACTAGCCCAGGAATCAAGGTTAACTGATGACTAATCTTCCTTATCGGGCGTAAACCCTCGTACATTATCGTAAAACAATATCCCGAACTCATCCAACATCCCGTAAACTTCTTTCCGAACCTTTCTCACTATCCTCATTACTCACTCTAGAATCAACAATGCATACCACTACACATGCTCATGCTTCCATACCTTCTAAAAAATTCTTCCATCTACATAACAAATTCTAGCACTATCAAAAGATACCTTTTCTTCGGTCTCTTTCAGGGATTTCAACTTGTGATGAACCCCATCCTTTGTCAAAGAATAAGTGTTTGCATGGCCATCATGTATAGCTCGCCTATCGAACTGCCATGGCCTCCCCAAAAACATGTGACATGCATCCATGGGGATGATATCACAGAGTATCTCATCATGGTAGCTCTCGATCTTGAACTTTACTAGGCACTGCTCATTGACCAAAAATTTGTGGTCTTTCTGCAACTAGGCAATCTGTTATGGATGCGGGTGTCTTTCCCTCTTCAGCTTCAACTTTGTGACCATCTCCTCTGACACTAGATTATCGGTGCTCCCACCGTCGATAATGACATCGCAACATTTTCCTTCACACTTGCACCTTGTGAAAAACAGATTCTTCCTTTGTTCTAGTTCCTTTTCCTCAGTAGCTAGGGCTCTCCTAATCACTAGGGTTTCTCCCCTTTCAGCATCATCTGAATGTTCAGATTGGGCCTCCTCATCTACATGCGCAACCCTTCTATGACCTTCTGGCCTTTTGTCTGCCCTTCCTTGGTGTTGTGGAAATTCATAGGCTTGATGCCCTTCTTCACCACACTGGAAACACGTTCCTCTGAAACCAGCTCTTCGAGATCCTTGTCCATATCTCCCTCGTCCTCTACCTTTTTGATCACCATTGTTTTGATCACAAGGGCAGTAGAAGTTGTCATTCCTTTGGCTTCGGCTGGTACCCACATCTTCATTTTTCTTTTCATCATCATTTCGGCTTCTTGAAGGTCTTCCATTGCCCCTTCCGCTTTGACCTCCTCGTCCTTTTTGCTTGCCATCAAATCTTTTGTTCAGCTTCTCTTCCAACTTTAGAGAAAACTGATACACATCTTCAATGGTGGTCATTCTGACTAGGCTTAACTCCTCCTGAATGCTTGGTCGTAACCCATTAAGATATCGGGCTACCTTCTCCTTATTGGCCTCTGTGTGGCCCGTTATGATGATTATATTGTGAAAATCTTCAGTATATTCTTTTACAGACCTGCTTCCTTGCTTCAACCCTTGCAATTTCTTCAACAGATCTAACTCGTAGTCCACTGGTATGAACTGCTTCTTCAATTTCTCTACCATGCAATCCCATCTGGTGATATTTCCTTTTCCTCTTCGATTTCTTTCCAACTGGACCTCTTTCTACCAAATATTGGCATGGCCCTTCAGCTTCATCTTTGCAAACTTAACCCGATCTGGGTCCTCTATTTCCTCATACTCAAAATATTCTTCTAGCTCATTGATCTAGTCGATCAACTCTTCTAGATTCAGACTTCCAGAATAACTGGGGACTTCTACTCTAGGTCTTTTCTTGATCTTTGAAATGGCCCTTATTAGCCGCATTTGGTCTTGATCAATTACTTCTTCTTCCTCTTCTACATTTGAACCTTCTTCCTCTCCTTCATCCTCACTTTCCTCCCTATAGTTTAACCCTCTCTTCCGCCAACATTTCTGCCACCTCGACCACCTCTGGCACCACCATGCCTACCAGGCATCACTCTTGGAGGCATCTTTCTTGACCTTGAACCACAACCACGGTCTTGCGCGACTACCTCAATGACGGGTGATCTATCCACACGCTCAAGAAAACCCGCTCTGATACCACTTGATGAGGGCACAGCCTGAGACACAGAAAATAACCCACAAACAAGAGAATAATTTTATTATTCAGAAAATGGAGCTTCTTACATGCAGAGGATCTCAAATTCCCAAGTTCTACAACACATGCAAGTTACAGACAACTACAAAATAACCCTTTCGCAATATGCAAAAAAGTTACAGACAGCTACAAAATAACCCTTTCGCAATATGCGAGCTTGTCCCCAAAAAGTTACCTAAAAATACTAGAAACCTGCCCATAAATAGAGCTCCTCCTTAGTTTGGAGCTAAAACAACATTAAAATTTGATTTTAGGCGGTTTGGCACCAAAAATTACAACTTGATGTTCAAATTTCAAAAGAACATTTGCAATTGTATCTTCTAGAAAGTGCGCCAACTTCCGGGGGCCATAACTTTTGATCCGGGGCTCCGATTCGCGAACCGTTTGAACCGTTGGAAAGGTCTCAAGGTCAAGAACACGCTCAAAATTAGGTACACCAATTTCAGCAAGTTTTGGGGCCATTCCAGAAGCTCTAAGTGCCTCAAATCCAACTCAGAAGATTTTCAGGTGCAAATCTGGGAAACTAAAACTGCAATATCTTTCAACTATTTTTGGGTGATGCAAGATTGCCCTTAGACCACTGGATGCTTCTGCATCAAAGCTTGTACAATTTTTTTTCAAAAATAATTCAAGTGTGTAGCATGCCACAACATGTAGGCATGGACCTAAGATAGGTCACACATACATCTGCAACACAAAATTAATCCATTATAACATCAACTATTGAGTAGGTCAGGAAAGGATAGACCTAATAACAAAATGCAACAACATAATAATTCTAACTCACCATATGAGCACCTACACACATTAAATTCTAAGTATACAAACTTCTAGCAACCAAGAACCAACTCCCAAAATTGCAAGTTATGATATTCATCAGTAGAAGATTGCAGACCAAAAAACCAAAGGATAAAAACTGTTATATCAGTTCAGAATACAGGATCAAGCTTGAACTTAAACTTGCAGTTGCAACTCATATAACATGGTGACATTAATGACAACACAAAAGATACATAATGAAATGTTCCTTCATTCTTTCAACATACCACTATTATATACCCGCAAACTATCACCTACTCCTCAAATAGAAATCTATCACTTGGCATGAATATCACAAGTATAATATTGTCTTGAGAAATACAAAAGGGAATATGAGTAGAATATCATTTTCAAGACTCATATAACACAATCATTGCACAAGGACTGCCACCAAAGTCTCAATCAAAAAACACTAAATCACTGTTAATAGTATATGAAGCAAATGTGCCACTTTTCACTATCACAAACTTCTAAATGAAAAACATTAAATCATTGTCCAACACTGTCAACTTTAAAGGACTACCCTCTTTTGATATTTAAAGCCTTCTTTTATAAAACTCATGACTATATATATGAACTAAATGATACCATGTTTCCATTATCATTGTGAATGCAATACTTCTTCAAGACAACAATATTACTATCTAAATTCATGATTACCACAACTCCACTGTTTAACAAAAAATGAACACTTGACAGTTTTGAGATAAAACACCATATATTTGTCATGGTACTTGCACTATTACCATACCCATATTGCAAGAAACCATTGTCATCAAACTAGAATACCTCAATGTGCATCTAAAACTGTTACCTAGCTCACTATCAACCACTGAACTCATAGAGCATTAGATAATTGTCCACACAAACAGTGTATAGAATATTACTCAAGACAAGCATGTCAAACAAAAAGAAGACCACAATCACTATAAGCAAAAAGATATCCTCAAAGCATTGTCATCAGATCATCAAGTCAAGTTATCAAACTCAAACCACTGTTTTCCATCACCTTGTGAGCAAGATAGTTAATGAAAAGTATTGATAAATTTTTTTGATTGAGATCACATGAGAATACCAATACAACACCACTTGCAATCATATACCTAGCTTGGGAAAGGACAAAGAAAACTTGCACAAAAAATATCATGAAATTACCAAAGATTCATTAGACACCATCATTGCATCTATCATTGTGATATCTTTCAAAGAATTAAACTACTATCAACCTGGTAAGCAAGGATCAAGCAAAGATAAAGATGATCATAGACATCTCAGACTACTCAAAAAATCATTAGACAAGACAATATCAGAGGAACACTATTATAATCAAGACAATGAGAGGAGGTAACTAACTTTCCATGAATTCATTAGCATTTCTATTTACAACCTTTACAACCTCTTGGTTGATATCTAAGGGGTTGAATGATAAAAATATAAACACCTCCCCCCAACCACATGCTACTCTTTAAGTTGTTATAAGTGTTTCTTGTGCAACATGCACAAGATTAGGTTCATCCTTCTCTCTCGCTTGTTTCCTTCTCTAAACCTTCTTAACACCTATCTTCTTATGGTGATTCACTGATTTCATTAGATCACTCCTACAAAATCAAGAAATATGTCCAAACCTATGACATTTATAGCATGTGATTTTGTTTCTTCTATTTAACCATTCAAAGGAGTTCTTATTACATCCCATTTTCCTTGCATGCATCCAACAATCCATTGCCATATGACCAAACTCAAAACATGAATAACAATAACCATAAAAAGGACTTTCAAACCTGGACCTTTGTTTTTTTTTCTAAATAAAAAGAACTTTTGAACTTGTCATTGTTGATTTGTGCAGGTGCAAATTCTTTTGTCTTCTTGTCTTCAGCATTTGGAGCAACAAAATAATAGTTTAAATCTATCTTCTTCCTTGGAATTTTTCTGACATTAGAACACTTTCCTTCTTCAAAGCCTAATCCAATAACATCCTTGTGATTTTTTTGTTTGTTCAACATCTCATATAAACACTCGTTACTCTTTTCAAATTGAAGTGTCTTGTGTAACTTGGAAGATGCTTTTTCTAGTTCCTTTCTTAAAGAAACTATCTCTAACTCATCTTTCACAATCAGCCTCTTTTGCCTTGAATTGATTTTTGACTTCCTCTTCTACTTTCTTAACTTCTGCAACTTGCACCTTCAAATCTATGATCAACTCTTTTTCTTATCAAAGGTCTGAAAGAGTTTTAGTCTTGGACAACTTTTCTTCATAGATCTGCAACTTTAAACTTTGATTCTCTAATCTGAGTTTCTTAATCTCTTCAAAGGCATAAATTAGCTCACCTTCAATATCAATTTCACAATCCTCTTCATCATACTCCTGTTCAAAATCACTCTCAAAGGATTCTCTTTCTTTATCAACATTATTAACTAAAAAACCATCTTTTAAACTTGTATCTTCTTCAATTTGTAAGTCATTTCTTACAACTATTTCCTCATCAACTTTAGTATTTGGTTTAGATGGAACTTATCGTTTGGGATTTTGTCGACTTTTTCTTTTTCTTTTTTCCATGATAGGTACTCCACTACCAGGAACCCTTAATTTGGTTAAACTTTATGCAAGGGTTTGGCTCTGATACCACTTATTGGAGTACATAAACACTAAGAGGGGGGGTGAATCAATGTTTCAAGTTATAAAATAAATTCAATTTGGTTGTTTCACATAAAATTATGCATATAGTTTCTTTGTTATAACTTGAATATTCAATTACTAAAAAGTAACCCAATGAAATAGCTAAGACCAAATGCTTGATTAACATAGAGATTCAAATGCTGAAAAGTACACAAAGGGAATAGTAGGACTAAATTGTTTGAACATGAAGACCATATAAACCATTAAAACCATAACAAAGTGATTTATGAGTGGAAAACCCTTTATAGTGAGAAGAAACCACTCTGAAAGTTCATTCTATTAGGCCTCACTGGCACAAAAATAATCTCACTAATTACAACCTCACTAGTAATGAGCATCTCACTGATTACAACCTCACTAGAAAAATACAGCCTCACTAGAAAAAGGTTCAATCTATGTCTCACTGACATGACCTTACATCTCTTTTGTTAATCTTGGAAAGAATAAAAGAAAAAGGATCTCTTTGTTTAACTGTAACTCATGACAACTTTCAACCTTAATGCAGTTTATGCCATGTAGGTTTTATTGTATTCAAAAACTAAAAAACACAAAAAGCATTATGATACACTATCTTTTGTTCAAAGTATTATAGCACACCATCTTTTTGTTCATAGTATTTTAAAAAATAATTACAATCCAACTATGAACAACATTCTCAAGCATTCATTTCATAGGGTTTCAAGAGAAACCACTTTATACATTCACTATGCTCATATATCCAAAAATAAATAAATCTGCAAACTTGAACATTCAACTCACACACAATATGTCACACATAAGCAATATATGCAAAGCTATCAATAACCTGATAAAATGCATTAAATCCACACAGCTGTTAGAGATAGTTTATAAATAAATGAAGAGCTCAAAACTTAGAAATCCTAACTGCAGTATCATTGAATCTTTCAAAAATCTTCACATAATCATCATTGTCCAAGATCTTGTTGAAGAACCTCTGATATTTTGGTGTTGTCAAAGTTTGCTACAAGTCGTTTCATGCAATAAGCTTTGAAACCCTATTTTTTGTTTCATATAATAAGCTGAAACCTTTGTAGTGATGAAGTACAAAGTGATTTACTTGTTGGGTCGGTAAACCCTAGAAGGGGCCAATAAATCATGTATTTTAAACCCTCCAAAAAACCTTTTAAAAGATTCTTAACTTGCTATTGTAAGTCACCATTAATTTATAAAAAAATTATGTAGAGGTTATTTATGTGAAACCTTTGAATAGATTTCAATATCAACTATAAAGTAAAGCATGAAACCAAGAGTATTTCATAAACCCTAAGCTTCATCACATTTACTAACTTGCAAAACATTACTCCTTTGAAGCTTGACACTGAAGAAGGAACAACACTAAGATTCAAGGTCTTGCATCAACCAAACACTTTGCAATTTGTCACTGTGATGAACAACAATGAAATACCTTCTCAGAAATTTACCTTGAAGCAACACTTTACACTTTGCAATCTCTACACCCTTTGACACTTTTGCACAAACTGAACACTAATGTCAAGCAACTTTAAGTACTATTGCAATGAACTGAATGAAGCATGAGAAGTGAATATCTCAACAATGGAATAGAGTGCATGGAACATGAATATGTCATAGCATCCACATACTCTAATCACCTAACTTTTCTTTGCACCAACAACATTCATCAACATGAACTACATCAAACCTTTTTCTTGTCTCTATGACCTTTGACATCAATGAAAAATAATGCCAATAGCCTAAACCATGGATATGAGGATGAGAGTGATACTTTGATTTGGGATTTTAAGCCCTAGATATGACTAAATAAACCCTAGGAGAAGAAGAGCCATATCATATCAAGATGTTGAAATCTATATACAAATTTGATAAGAGACCTAGACTTTAAATTTCTAATTATCTTGGTAATTTGAATCCTAAGGATTTGATTGATTGAATAAATTATATGGAAGAATACTTTGACTATGAGGAAATTGAAGATCTAGAAAGGGAGATTTTTTAAAAAAATTTCAAAGGTCATGTTTCTATTTGGTGGAGATAAATTTAACTAGATAGAAATAGAAGAGGAAAATAAAAACTCAGAAAGGGGGATAGGATGGTGAAAATTTTGAAGAATCAATTCATACATGTTTATTATGAGCTATAAATGTTGAAGATATTGCAAAACTTAAGCAAAAAGGAGAGGATAGTGAAGGACTACATTAAGGAGTTACATAATATGATCATCAAAATGGGTCATAGTGAAGCTAGCAAGGATAAAGTGTCATAGTACATAAATGGCCACATAATGAACATCCAAGAAGGATTGAGTTAGGTAAGGATGAAAATAGTTGAAGAAGCCTATCAATTTTCACTGAAAGTTGAAAAACTAAACGAAAGAATTGAATAGAGGTAGAAAGGTAGAGGAGGAAGATTCTAGAAAGATAGAACACAATGTGGAAAAATGAGATTGTATGTGGAGAAAAACAAGGAGGGAAGTACATACGATAGAGATGAGAGAAGTGAAAATTTCCAAACAAGGAGTGAACAAAATTCTTACCACAATCATAAAGGAAGTAACAATACCTACCGTAATGATGGATATCAGAGAAGTGATAGGGGATTTGGAAAGAATCCTTTTAGAGGAATATGTTCCAAATTTAGAGGTCATCAAGTATTTCAATGTCATCAAGGAAGTACTAGTGAAAAAGGAGATAATAACACAAGAACAACATATGTAAAGGAAGAACCTATTTGATCACTTGAATATATTAGAAAACCTAAGAAGGGTGAATAATTGGTCATGAGGAGAGTCCTATTGTACACTAAGACAACTGAGGAACTAGCACAAAGGAAAAGTGATGTAGAGGGATAAAAAATTGCAAAGACAAATGTTTTTTCAAGTTCTATTGAATCTATTGAAGGTGTTCAAACCCTTTCTTGCAAGGTTTCTACAAACTTTCACTCTAGGTTCAACCCTCCATGGAAGATTTATTTGAGGTATTATTGAAACCACACTCCTATGCATTTTTAAGCTTCTCAAACCTTCAATGTACTCTAGAGGATCTCACCAACCCCCTAATTTTCTATGGTGAATTGAAGAAATGTGTTTTTCAAGGACGCTAAGGTAGCATAAAGAATTCCTACACTAATCTTGAGAGGAGAATAATACAAAGATTTATAGATCTTTAACAGTTACAAAAAATTAAATAGAAATAAACATAAATATCATGCATACCACAACACAATGATTTATGTGAGGAAAACACTTTCAGGAGAAAAACCCCACACTCCAAAAGATGCCCAATATATTATTCAAAAATCACAAAGATTACAATATACTTGTAGGGAAAGCTTCTCATAGGAGTATCACCACCAGAGATCCAGAGACAACATGGCTACTAGCAGACTCTCAAAATACATCACCATCTAAAATCATAGTACAACGCCCTCATAAAATAGGGTTACCTTCTAGGGCAAGATAGGCCAACAAAATATCCACCATGAGATCTAAAACATAATAATTAATGGTCTAGATTTACAATGTATCATTTATTTAATGTATGTCGATCATTTTAGGAGTTTTCTAAAAAAGTTAATAAAAAATTCTTCACACATCCCACTCCTCCCCTTGCTACCATTGTATATTACACCTATCAATGCAACTAGAAAATATATATATTTATATATATATATATATATATATATATATATATATCCTATCAACAATAACTTTTATATAATTGCAAGGTCGATACACATTTTCCCAACAAATCTTCCACTTGTTGAACACCTTGCAAGAGCAACAAGAGGGAGTAAACATTGTCTCTTAATTGCTATGGGTTGAAAGGCCCATAGTCTCTTAACACCATCTAAACTTCTTTGTGCTCACAAGCTTAGTTAAAGAATCAACAACATTCATCAAAGTCTCCACCTTGACTAATTTCACCCTGTCATCTTCGACCATATCTTGAAAAAAATGATATTGTACATCAATGGGCTTGGTCCTAGCATGAAATTTTGAGTTCTTGGCTAGACATATTGCACTCTAAGTGTCACAATAAATTGTCACTTCACCTTGTTTTATTCCAATATCTGAACACAGTCTCTTAAGCCAAATGGCTTCTTTACAAGCATGAGTAGCTACCATATACTCTACTTCAGTAGTGGAAAAAGAAACCACAACATGTCGCTTATTCATCCAACTAATTGCACCACCAAATAAAGTAAACACATAAGCATTGGTGGATTGTCTACCATCAATATCACCTACCCAATATGAATCCACATAAACATGAATATCAAGGGAAATACTATCTTTACTAAAATTACTATGATAACACAAGGAATAATCTAAGGTACTGCGCAAATATTTGAAGACCCTTTTAATTGCATCCCAATGAACTCTATCAGGATTAGACATATATCTAGAAAAAACTCCCACTGCTTGGGAAATGTCTGGTCTAGTAAAAACCATAACATACATCAAACTTCCAACTGCACTCTAGTAAGGCAATTTTCTCATGTCTTCCATCTCTGATGGAGATGTTAGACAATCTAAAATAGATAAATTTGTTCCAACAGAAATGGGAACACACAATGGTCTACAATTCTACATGTTAAATCTTTGTAATATTGAATTGGAATACTTACTTTGGCCAAGCCATAGCATTTTGTTTGCTCTATCTCTTTTAATTTCCATCCCAAGAATGTGTCTAGCTACACCAAGGTCTTTCATTTCAAATTTAGTAGCAAGTTGAGATTTCAGTTTTGAAATCATACCTTTCCCTTTGTCGATAAATAACATATCATCAATTAATAATGCAATAAACAGGAAATTATCACCATTAGTTTTATAATAAACACAATGATCTGATTTAGAATGCTCAAATCCCAAATTCAACACATATGTATCAAATTTTTGGTACCACATCCTAGGACACTTTTTTAATCCATTCAAAGATTTCTTCAATTTGCAAACCAATTTACTTTTACCTTTCACCACGTAGTGCTCTACTTGTGTCATATAAATATCCTCCTCCAAATCACCATGAAGAAAAGTAGTTTTCACATCCATTTGCTCAACCTCTAAATAATAAGCAACAATAATAGAGAGAAAAAATCTAATGGATTTCATTTTTGCAATAGTAGAGAATATCTCACCATAATCAACACCCTCAACTTGAGAGTAACCTTTGGCAACCAACCTTGCTTTGTACTTCTCAATACCTCCATCTGAACCAATATTTTTCTTGAACACCCATTTTCAACCAACAAGTTTTCGTCCTTAGGAAATGGTACAAGATCACAAGTATCATTTTTTTTCAAAGATTCCATTTCTTCATCCATAGCAATCTTCCAATATTCTGCATCATTCATACCTAATGCCTCTTCTACAAATTTGGGTTCATCCATGTTAATATTCAAAGAAAAAGAACATCTCCAATCATTAGGTGTATACCTTTCAGGTGGTTGTCTATACCTTGTAGACCTATGAACAAGTTGAGTTGGAGGTTCTTCCTCCTCTTCTAAATATTTAAAGTTAGATGAGCTCTCCTCAACTTCTTGTCTATCCATAGGCCTCGATTCAACTTTCTTAGGTGTAGAAGGAAATTGAATCACATCTTCTTGTTTACTTTGTTTTGGCTGCAATATAACAGAAGAAGGCTTAGTTTCTCTAAAAATAACACTTATACTATATATTACCTTTTGTGCAATAGGATCCCAAAGCTTGTATCCTTTCACGCCATAACTATATCCAATGAAGATACATTTCACAGTCATATTTTCCAACTTTTTTTGCTTCTCCTTTGGCACATGTGCATATTCCTTGCAACCAAAAACTCTAAGATGTCTTAATGAAGGCTTGCGACCCGACCATACCTCTATAGGTGTCTTATCAACAAGAGTTGATGTAGGAGACTTGTTAATCAGGCAACATGCAGTGGTAATAGCTTCATCCCAAAACTTTTGTTTTAGGTGAGCACCACTTAGCATACTCCTAGTCTTCTCCATCAATGTCCTGTTCATTCTTTTTGCAACCCCATTTTGTTGTGGAGAATACGAAGTGGTCTTCTGTCTATGAATACCACTGTAGACATATAAAATTGACCTAACACTTCTCACACATTCTAAATGACATTTTCTCATCATCAACATCATTCTCACTTAATATCATTGCATTTCACATCAATTGCATCAAAAACCCTAATTTCCTCTATTAATTGAATAATAGTACATTATTTAATTAATTCACTTTTTCATCATTTTCACTAATTAAATAGAATTCATTTATTTAATAAAGTCCTAATCTAACTTTATTCCTCCTAATTAATTAAATAACAACAATTATTTAATTATGTCACTAATTTACCCCATTCCCCTAAGTCAATTAAATTATTGAAACATAATTAAATCACTTTCCCCTAAACATGAATAATTAAATAAATTATTCAAAACATCATCCAAGAGGTCAAATCAAGAAAATACAACTTTTTTTACAAAATTCAAACATGATTTGCATGTTCAACTCAAAAAGATTAATTAATTAATTATCCTCACCCACTTTCATGATTGAGCAAATTATGATCCCTCAATTGCTCAATATAATTGGTAGACTGATCCATCTATTTCCTAACTAATCCATCTATTCTTTAATCCCACTAAAGGCTCGATCTATTTCCTCAATTCCACTGAACACTCAAATTTATTTCTTTAATCACACCAATTACGTAATCAAAATCCACTGATTATTGGACTATCTAATTCTTCTCAACAATTTTGAACCATTGATCAGGATATTCTACTACATGATCTCAAGCATTCATTTTGAAACACAAAATCTATATAACAACCATCTTCCTCCTCAAAAATTATCAAATAATCAATATCTTTTGCACAACGAAGTAATGCCAAAATTTACAACCAACTTATTGAAGCTTTTACATACATCTTTGAGCGACATTGCATGAATTTGAAGTTTTTGTTATGTACAAATGGAGGCTTCACATTGATACAACAATGATCCAACATCTTTGTGAACACACTTCGACATGATATGGGTAACAAAATTATTTAAATGAATTCTTTGTATGTTCCTTAATTGCTTTGCTTTTAGTTCATTGAATTTAGTAGCTTTTATCATTCATTTCATGAGTAATGGTATGAATCATAGATTTTGTTTGGATTAGATTAGTTTCAATTCATTCATTTGATCTTATTTGTGCACTCGATTTCCCCCTTACACATTCTGGAACCCCTACAAGGATATTCTACTACATGATCTTGAGTGTTCATTTCAAAACACAAAATCTATATAACAACCATCTTCTTCCTCAAAAATTATCAAAGAATCAACATCTTTTGCACAATGTAAAGTAATTCCAAATTTTACAACCAACTTATTGAAGCTTTTACATACATCTTTGATCAACATTGCATGACTTTTAAGACTTTTCTACACATAAATGGAGGCTTCACATTGATACAACAACAATCCAACATCTTTGTGAACACACTTTGACACAATATGGGTAACGACATTAGTTAAATGAATTCTTTGTATGTTCCTTAATTGCTTTGCTTTTAGCTCATTGAATTTAGTAGCTTTTATTGTTCATTTTGTGAGTAATGGTATGAATCATAGATTTTGTTTGGATTAGATTAGTTTCAACTCATTCATTTGATCTTATTTGTGCACTCAATTTCTCCCTTACACATTCTAGCATTCCCGGTGGGAACATCTCGCTCCAACTCATGAAAACCAACAATCAAATCAAACAGCTCATGTGGTCGCCGCTCCCTCAACATAAGCGGTTTGAGAACTATCTACAACCATTCAACCCACAATCTTAAGGATTCACTATGAAAATGTAAAATGAATCTCAAATTGCAAACAAACTGACTCAAAAAAAATCTATGCAAAGCAAAAGTGATCACTTTTTTGTCAAAAGCAGATACTTTTTGTCAAAAGCATTAAAAACAGTCAAAAGTGGCAACAATTTTATAAAAAGTGAAAGATATACAAAAGCATTGAAATTGTCAAAAATACATAAATTTATCAAAATCAACCAATTTTTACAAAGGTGGACAAAATATAACAATAACGTCAAAAGCAAAATTTTGGGGAAAATGTGAAAACAAAAGTGAACAATTAGGTCCAAAGTGAACATATAGCTCTAACGTGACAAAAAAATAAAAAATGACATGAATATAAACATCAAAAGTAATAAAAATGACTCAAATGTGTGAAAAACACAAGATTATTGCTATCGACTACTTTGAATCATGCATTAATTACAAAAAAATGATAAGTTGAAAACATAAAAGGATAAGGTACATATCGAGGCACCAATGCCTACAAGCTGCTAGAACTCGCAAGCCGCATTCGCATGATGTGGGGCTCCTCAAATCATCACCATAGCTCCTCGACAATCAACAAATCAATAAATATAGAGGCAATAATTTTCTATAGGCTTAGAGTGCAAATGAAGAGAATTAATCCCTAATTACCTATTTTAACCCCCAAAACCCTAATTTTTTTCCTAGGAAACCCTCCTAGGTTGAAATTAGGAGCTCCTAGGAACCTTTGAACTATCAACAAGGGTCCTATAAGCTTAACTTTTTGTCCTCTACACATCTGAATTGAAATTAAATAGTTTCGTGAGCTCGAACTCAAAAGTGGTTTTTTTAGCCAACCTCTCGAGAGGAAAGCCCAATGTCCTACCATCATTCCATTGACCATCAGGGCATAGTGGGGCATATAAAATTTTTCAAATCTTGATCCTAACATTGAATTCTTTGAAACAAAGCAACCACTACTTTGTCTCAAAGAGGGGAAAAATGTAGACATATAAAATTGACCTAACACTCATCACACATCCTAAATGACATTTTCTCATCATCAACATCATTCTCACTTAATACCATTGTATTTCACATCAATTTCATCAAAAACCCTTTCTCTATTGATTGAATAATAGTACATTATTTAATTAATTCACTTTTTCATTATTTTTGACTAATTAAATAGAATTCATTTATTTAATAAAGTCCTAATCTTATTCCTCCTAATTAATTAAATAACATTAATTATTTAATTATGTCACTAGTTTACCCCATTCCCCTAAGTTAATTAAATTATTAAAATATAATTAAATCACTTTCCCTTAAACATGAATAATTAAATAAATTATTCAAAACATCATCTAAAAAGTCAAATCAAACAAATACAACGTTGTTTGCAAAAGTCATACATGATTTTCACTTTCAACTCAAAAAGATTAATTAATTATCCTCACCCACTTTCATGATTAAGAAAATTACGATCTCCTGATTGCTTGATCTAATTGGCTGACTAATCCATCTATTTCCTAACTGATCCATCTATTCTTCAATCTCACTGATGGCTCAATCTATTTCCTCAATTCCACTGAACACTCAAATTGATTTCTTCAATCACACCAATTACGTAATAAAAATCCACTGATTATTCCTATCTATATCCTCTCAATATTTTTGAACCGTTGATCAGGATATTCTACTATGTGATCTCGAGCGTTCATTTCAAAACAAAAAATCTATATAACAACCATCTTCTTCCTCAAAAATGATTGAAGAATCAACATCTTTTGCACAATGAAGTAATGCCAAAGTTTACAACCAACTTATTGAAACTGTGAAATACATCTTCAATGGACATTGCATGACTTTAAAGCTTTTTCTATGCACAAATGGAGGCTTCACATTGATACAACAACTATCCAACATCTTTGTGAACACACTTCGACAAGAGATGGGTAAAAACATTAGCTAAATGAATTATTTGTATGTTCCTTAATTGCTTTGATTTTACTTCATTGAATTCAATAGCTTTTATCATTCATTTCATGAGTAATGGGTAATGAATCATAGCTTTGTTTGGATTAGTTTAGTTTCAATTCATTCATTTGATCTTATTTGAGCACTCAATTTTCCCCTTACACAACCACAATTTTATAGAATATATCAAAATCATTAAATCAAAATTTTCCGCCATTATCAGTCCTTAAACATTTTATTTTCTTTTTAGTTTGCAACTCAACCATTGCTTTAAATTCTTTAAATCAATTGAAAACTTCATATTTACTCTTTAGAAAGTATACCCATGTCCTACTATAATCATCAATAAATGAAACATAATATGTGGATTTACCAATCGAAGGAACTTCTACAAGACCAAACATATCATAATGAATAAGATCCAATACACCACAAGATCTTTGAGAACTCGAGTAAAATTGAACATTGTTTTGTTTTCCATAAATGCAATGCTCACAAAAATTGAATTCAATATTACAATCAGACAAACCTTCAACAAGGTTTTTATTTTTCAAGGTCCTTAGACCCTTTTCTC
This sequence comes from Sequoia sempervirens, assembly GCA_007258455.2. Lineage (NCBI taxonomy): Eukaryota > Viridiplantae > Streptophyta > Pinopsida > Cupressales > Cupressaceae > Sequoia > Sequoia sempervirens. Next base: position 90,520 of record VDFB02365093.1, read on the forward strand.
CAATGTGGCCAAGTCTCTGGTGCCATAACATAGTTTTTTGTACAGGTAACTTTGATTCAAAAGAAAGAGCACCCTTGGGTACTCAGAAGCCATGACCATCTATTGAAGGTGAAACCCTCACCTCTTCCATGGACTTTATTTTCACAAAATTAATATTGCACTCATAGTGCATGCATCACGCTTATACAATGTTTTGTATCTAACACCTCTAGCAATTACCATAGCACCTCTAACCATCTTGCATCCTGCATCAAAATACTACCTACAAACCCGCATCTATTAGTTTGCTTACATATAACAAATTTCGTTCTAATCTAGGGATATGCAAAATACCATTAATCCTTTTTATTCTACCATCAGGAAACCTGATTTTAACTTTACCATGACCAACAATGTTTAAATAAGAATCATCACCCAAGTACACCTTACCTCCATCAAATTCTTCATATTCAAAAAACCAATCTCTATTAAAGGTCATATGGAAAGATGCACCTAAGTCAATTAACCATGCATCATTACTTGCACAAGTTGCCAAAGATGCAATGAATGCATCACCATCTTCCTTCTTGAACTCAGAATCAAAATCAAATCTCTTCTTTTTCTTCTTCTTTTCTTCTTTGCATTCCTTACAAACACATCCAAGCTTACCGCAATTCCTTCAAATAAATTTGAATTTCCAAGAGATTTAAATCCCCCCTTGGACTTGGATTTGTCATGCCTTCTCATTCTTCTTTCCTTTTTCCTTAGGTCTTCCACGAACATTTAGGGCCTCCTTGGCAGTGATGGATACCTTCCTCCTCATCTCTTTAGAAAGAAAAGAACCCACCACATCTTCAGTCTTCAAAATTACAAAAGTACTCCCAATAACCATAACAAGAGAATCCCACAAATCAAGAAAACAAAGAAAAATATTACATTTCTCCTCCTCATCCATTTTGACACCAACTAATTCCAATTGAGATACCAACATATTGAATTCCTCCTAGTGGTCTATGATTCATCCACCTTCTTCCATTCTAAAAGAATACAACTTCTTCCTCAAGAAAATATTGTTCACTAAATATTTGGCTTGATACATCTCACCAAGTTTCTTCCATAGTTTTTGTGTAGAGGTCTCATGGACATTAATTAAAATAGAGTTTTCCAAGCATAATCTTATTAGATCCTTAGCTTTATGGTCCATAACATCATATTGAGCAACCTGAGTAGGATTTTCAGGCCTTGAAACATTCTCATCAATAGCACCCACAAATCTTGATCTATCAACAAATCCTCCATCTTTAGCTTCCAAATCTCAAAATTATTTCCAAAAAATATCCACCTCTATTCTCCCTAATGAGCTTGCCATTTGAAAATTCTTGCAACAAGATCACAAGGTATCTTCTACACAAGCTCTCACTCAAATCAAGATTATTTCAAAAAACCAAACCCACAACTGAAACCAAAGGTGATCAATCTCTAATACCACTTGTAAGGAGGCTAAGGTAGTGGAACAACTTCCTACACTAATCTTGAGAGGAGAATAATGCAAAAATTTACATATCTTTAACAGTTACAAAATTTAAACAAAAATAAACATAAATATCATGCATACCACAACATAGTTATTCACGTAGGGAAAACCCTTTTGGGAGAAAAATCCCACATGCCAAAAGATCCCTAATATATTATTCATAAATATCAAAGATTACAATATACTTGCAGGGAAAGCTTCTCACATGAGTATCACCACCAGAGATCCAAAGACAAAATGATTGCTATCAGTCTCTCAAAATACATCATCATCTACAATCATAGTACAACACCCTCATAAAATATGGTCACTTTCTAGGCCAAGACATGCCAACAAAATATCCACCATTAGATCTAAAACCTAATAATTAACGGTCTATATTTACAATGTATCATTTATTTAATGTATGTTGGCCATTTTAGGAGTTTTCTAAAAAAATTAACAAAAAACTCTTTACACACAACCCACTCCTCCCCTTGCTACCATTGTATATTACACCTATCAATGTAACTAGTATATATATATATATATATATATATCCTATCAACAATAACCTTTATATAATTGCAAGGTTGAGACACATTTACCCAACAAGACACCTAGTGTTCTAATAGTTTTAAGGATAGAAAACACACTCATACCTACATATATTTCACATACAATTGATTTGAGACCTCTCCTTTGGTGGAAACTTGACCAAAAACCTAATGAATATTTCCTTCAAGTTTCATGAATTTTCCATGATCAAAACAAAAGTTATGGATTTATTTCACTCACTATAAATCCTAATTCTGCAACAGGGCAGCTAGTAGTAAATTTGTTGTAACTTACTCAAAACTTCATGAAATTTAATTAAACAAAAATAATTTGAACCTGAAAACAAATCACTATCAAACCATCCATTCTCAGACCTGCAAATGTTCCATACAGGACCGTACGAGGCTATTTTCAAACTGTAATTGCAAAAAATTAACCAAAAATGGTGAAGAAATAGGGTATTTCAACCAAAAACTCATTTCAAGATTCTTGGAGTATGTATTCCCATTCATTCAAGGTGAATTTACATTATAAAAATAGTTTCCATCAAATTTACATTCTTTTCCTTCAAAAACCTAATGTATCCTAATGTCTTTTTTCTTTTAAACTTGCAAAATATGCATTTTTCAAGACTTCAAACCTAACTAACATGTTCTTCGGAGTAGAAAAACCTAACCTAATTTGGTAACTCACTTACAACCCCACTTGGGTGGGTTAAGAGGTTAATTATAATATTATTTTTCCTCTTTTATAGTATTTGCAACCTCCTTAAATAACATTACTAACTTTTGACCTCACAGGACTCCTTAACAAATTCAAATATTTAAACATAAACTTTTGGAGGGAAACTCATCTAGACCTTATTGCATACTCAAAAGGATCCAATTAAGTGGGAAACCATGCTAAAACACCAAAATAGACCTCTTCATGAACTTTCTCATAAAAATCCAAAACTTACATTTTCAGGTTTCTAGATGCTCTTGCATCATACTCTCAAGGTGGGAGAAATTTGAGTTCCATCTCGAATGATGGTCTTATTTTTCTTCTTCTTCCAATTGTGTTGTATTCTTAGTTTTTATTTGACCTCATCTTGAGCCTCTCCATGCTTGGCTTTATCAACTCTATGTTTCTTGTTTTCACTCTTGTGTTTCACTCTTCCTTGTATCTTCTCCTTCTTATCTTCTTCTCAGCTGCAAGACTCCAAAATTATATTTCTCTTTCATATGCCTCATTAACGGTGTCCATTTCTTCATCTTCTTCATTATCTCCTTGGTCGACACCTATACAAACATTACCATCAACATACATTGGATAAAAAACATGAGGACAATGTGCCTCTTCACTAGCTCATTGTGCTTGCTTTCTTGTTTCTTCCTTTATCTCAACTATACCTATCTTATTATCAACTTTCTTATCATCGCCAACCTTCTAGTTCCTTGAATGTGTCTCTTACCAATGGAACTTTGTATATGTTTTTGTAAACACATAAAAATGACCTAGGCCTACAAGTTCTATTTTCATCCTATTTCTTCCTCGCATAATTGAAATATTTAATTGTCTTATGGTCCAATTCAACTATTAATTAAATAATTCGTAATTATTTAATTAATTCATGTCTTTTATTCCTCTTGATTATTTAAATAAATAAATTCTATTTATTTATTTACATATGTCACTAATATTCTAATGTCTCTCTATGATTAAATAAATCCTTAAATTTATTTAATTATCTTTTGTCCATTATTTCCTCTTGATTATTTAAATAAGTAAATTTCATTTATTTATTTAAATACGTAATTAATTTCTAAACGTCCTCTTATAATTAAATAAATTATTTAATTTATTTAATTATGGTCCACCTTGGCATTCTCCTAATTCTAAATAAATGAAATTTATTTAAAATTGTCCCATTTTCTAATTTTCTCTTAGTAAATAATTTAAATTAATTATTTACTGTCACATGACCCCACCTTTTGAATAAAATTAATTTTTAATTCAAAATAACAACTTTCCCCCATAAATCAAATGCTTTCTAATATTATTTGATTTTCCAACTTTCTCTTTTTCTGTGCCATTCTTATCTCCTTGTCACATGCAATCTTGTCCCTTGATTTGATCCAATCTTGACCATTCATTTCAAATTTACCCTAATGTTTCCCTAACCCTAATTGTGGGTTGTCACATTCAATCTCGACCATTGATCTTAGGGCATTTGTCAATCTTCAATCTTGGCCATTCATCCAAAATTGACTTTTCTATAAAATGACAATTTTGGCCTCATTTGACATACCTCATATCTTGACATCTTGACATCTTGGCATTTTGGCATTTTGGCATTTTAGGCTCGCTTCATAGTTGCTTCATAGTTGCATTGTGTTGCTTTTTAGATAGATTAGGACATTAACATTATCATAGGTTGCTCATCACAAATCTGAGGGAAAACATAATATTACAGCAAATAGACAAGGTGTAATGAAGGTCAATCATGGAGTTTGAAGACATTTGGTAATATTGTTCTTGTTTTCATGTTGTTTACTCTTTTGTGCTTCATTTTCTTCTTTGGGTTATCTTATTTTAAGCTCTAATCTACTAACCTAGGTTTTTCCCTAAGCTACATTGGTGAACCCAATGCCAAAATCGCGCATTTTGTTTTTTTGTGTACTACATTTTTCTATTTTTGCAGGTACATGTATAGCACGATGCATTTGTTGTTTTTTGTGACACATCCAACTTACTGCAATGCATTTTCCTGCTAGAATGATACATATACGCTTTGCTACGACACATTCTCCATCTCGTGACACATTTGCTTTGTAGGTCAACGCATTTGTCTTGCAAATTTCTGCCATCAGCCCCAAGATGCATTTGTTGTGCAGAATGATGCATTTTCCTATCAATTTCTAGATTCTACTTTGTGATGGATTTGACCTACAGAATGATGCAATCGTCAGGTAAAATTTTATTTTCAGATTTTGGAGATTTTTTCTAGATTTCTCTTTTCCATTTAGTAGCATAGGGGTTTTGGGTTACTAACATCAGTTTCCAGAATGTGGCGAGGAGTCTAACCTTGTTTTTGTTGATTTTCTTATCACTTTTCCAATTCCTTAAGCAAACAATCAACAAACAACAACTTGCATTCACATTCATATGGTTAAAATATACATGCATTCTCATGTCATGGGCTTAAAATGAACACAATCATGCATTGAAACTCATATGGTTAAAATGAACATGCATTCTCACATCATGGGTTTAAAATGAACTTTGACTTTCTCACATCAAGTTAAAAGTTTAAAAAGAACAAAGTGTCTTAAGTGTCTTCCTCACATTACAATTTTGGTAACTAAAATTTACAAGTGTCTCCAATTTGTGTAACCCTGATTCAATAATAGAAGTATCCTCTCCCCTTGTGCACTTGTGTGATCCTGGGTGCAAGAGAAACTTTTATTGACTCTAGGAATGGGCCTTCCTTGGTGGGAAAAAGTACTCACCCCAAGGTGACTCAAACCAAAAAATAGAGCTCTTTAGCCGAGCTACCCCCAACCAGTATACAAATATGAATCCTAATGGAAAACTTAGGATTACGAGTGCAGATGTGTCACATAGACAAGTGAATTCCCTAAAATCCTATTGAGCATAACCTCTTCAGGTTGGAATTCCTCTGTATCAAAGCTAATCTTGTCTCATGTGTGGCCACTCAAATGGGGGCCCTGAACAAAAAACTTTTGTGTAGTTTCCAAAAAACCCATCTATTTGCTAGCGCAACAACAGTCATTGCCAAGGCATCCACATTCTCGCAGTTCTTAGTAGAGGTGAAAATTATGCCATGGGAGATTTATGGAGGCTTGAAGCTTGGTTGACCCAAGAAGTGAGTGCAATGTAAGGGAGAGCCTGTGTGGCCAAGCTTCTACATCACCCGCTAAGAATAAGTGCAGTTGGGGAAACCCACGTGGAATCTAGGAAATATAGTCCTTGCCTAACCTAGGATTGTGCTTGTCTTCATTGTGCATGTTTCATCATTCAAAGACAAAATATTGTGTTTTCCAAGTGTTTTTTGAGACATTGAAATAAATAAACACCTTTCACAGACCTGGAAACAACCATTCAAACTCAAACAAATCTAATTTTTTTCCAAAATTGCAAAAAAATTAGACCTCCCTGCCTACCTATAATGCATTTGTCATTCTGTGTGATGCATTTGCTCTACTACACCACATTTGAGATTTTTGTGCCGCAATTGCTGTGATAAAATGCATTTGTTGCCTTTCTCAACACATCTGGCTGTCCTAAACCACATTTGACTCTATGAACAATGCAATTGATTTACTATTCCACGTCTGTAACCTGAAATGACGCATTTGCTTATCCTGAGATGTATTTGACATCCTGCAACACATTTATGACCTGAAACAATGCAATTGCCTAACAAAGATAAAAACACTGTCACAATCCAAACCCTGAGTCCAAACATTTTCCATCTGTTGTCAAACATCTTTTTCCAGTGGCCTCAATTAAAAACCAGACAAGGAATTTCTCAAGTCCTTCATTCTTTTCATCCTTTAGCTTGCATTTTCTCATAGGTCCATTCTTGCAAAATTTTAGTTGCATTCTTAGGGTCCATCATTCTCATTTCCAGCAATAAACCAGTCCTTAGGTCATCATCTTATTGCAAACTTTGGAATAGGATAAATTACCATACTTTGCAAAATCCTTGCCTTCAAGAGTAGGTTGTCATTGGACTTAGTCAAAATCCTTTCTTTTAGTCATTGTCCTTTTGTGATACCTTTACAACTCAAAAGTCTAGTTAGGAAACCTCACTTTGTCATCTTGTCATTTAGTCATCCCCTTTGGTAATCCAAACTGAGACATAGATCAAGCTTTGGGTGGTTGAGTAAACATTTTTCTAAAATTCCATCAAAATCACTTTGACCTTTGCATTTGCATACCTTAGAACATTCAAGTCATTTTAGTCCTTATAGTGTCATCCTAGTCTTCATTGGCCTTTGGAATTTGTCATTTCTATTAGACAACATTGTCATATTGTATTCCTTATTCATAAAAATCCAAAAACATAGTATCATTCCCATTCATAGACTTAGTTTCCATTTTCACCTTCCTCATTTGAGCAAAATCCTTATATGGTTGAGACTAGGCTCCAAAGAAAAAGAAGACAAATGGATTCTTTTGGACAAGACTTCAACACCTATAACTTTTCCAATGACATGAACCAAGACACATCTTTTATCAATCCTTTCAATGACATGAACATTCCATCTTCCTCACACAACCCCTTTGAATCATTCATACGTAGAGATGAACACAAACGTGTATTTGAGGAAGACGTAGAAGTTGTAGCTCAAAATCCCAAAGTGGCCTCCTTTGTGGAAGAATTGGTCTTGCAAGATAGAGACAAATATTTAGCCATGCTTTTACACCAAGGGACCAAATTTCCATGTGGGTTTGACATTAACACTTTGAGGGTAGCCTCTTCTATCCATGATGCAAACAATAACACAAACAACACCTCCAATACTAGTCAACCTCAAAACAATGCAAACAATAACATTGGGGCCAACACACAAAGTGCCACAAACACCACCAATACTACCTCTAATGGAACCTCCAATCAAAATACTTCCAACATGATCAATGCAACATCCATTGGAGGAACATCAACCACATCACAAGCCATGTCACAATCAATGCCTCAAATGTCAACAACATCCTCACAGTCAATTGGAGCTACCTTTGGATCCTCATCAATGGGTACAAGTTCTTCAAACCTCTTATTTGGAGCTTCATCTAGTACCATGGGAACAACATCATCTAATTCTTTATTTGGGTCTTCAAATAATGCCATGGGAACAAATTCATTCAATCCATTTGGGAGAAATAAATGACGGATTTCCATTCCAGGACCCCAACCTAATGTCAACACTTCTTCACAACTCAATACCAATACCCATATCCCCCAAAGGAAAAACAGCAACATTCCTCATGGACACATGTATCAACTCGAACAAGGAAACTAGATGACACAACACATGACTTCATTTGGACAACAAAATACCCAAGGTCAACACATTCCACAAATATCGACTAATACTATTGGAGGACACATTCCCACATACGTGTCACACATTCATACCCATCAACACATCCCTAATCAAAACATACAATACCAACAACCTTCAAACCAAAACACATCATATATTTCACAACAATTCACATCAAATCAAAAAATATCTTCACAACAAATGGGGCCACATGGAATACCTATCACTAGTATGTGTGACACTACGAACAACCCCATAATTGATGCACTCACAAGCCAAATTGTGACCTTGTAAAAATAGATGGAAAATATGAAAATGAAATAGACAAAGACTCACCCATCATATGACCTATGTCCATATCCTTTCGACACAACTCTACACATGCCAAACTTCCCTCCTGGATATGTGGTGCCAAACTTCACTAAATACAAAGGCAAGATGAACCCCCTTGAACACATTCAAGAATTTACAACCAATTGCGTGGACATCTCCTATGAACATAATTATTTGATGAGACTCTTCCCTAGGAGTCTTGCAGGTCCCACACTTGAATGGTTTGCCACCTTTCCTAAGGGAATAAAATCATGGGATGAACGTGCAAACAAATTTGTGTGAAATTATGCCTATAACATTGACACAGACATCTCCATTACCAATTTATGAACACTTAATCAAGAGGAAACGAGTGAGACCTTTATTCCATTTTTCCAAAGATGGAGAAGTTTAGCAAGTCATTTCCATGTCAAGATACCAGAGAAAGTAAAGGTTGAAATGTTTGTCTAAAACCTCCTAGGCCCATTGAAATATGGCTTACAAGTTTATTATTGCACCACCTTTACAGACTTGGTCAAAAAGGGAGTCCAGCTCGAAAAAGGCCCTTATTGCTAAAGGAGAGCTCAAATATGGCCCTAAGAACACAAACACAAATCCATATGTGGACAAGAATAAATACTAGGTCAAGAATAAACGCATAACCAATGATGGCGTTGTGGAAACTAAGGCGATAAACACAATGGGTCTTGTACTCACTCTCAAAGGAGCTCAACAATAGAATGCACCACTAATCACACCAAAACCTGCTACCAATGCCATCTAAAATAATCAAAGCAGTCAAAACAATCAAAACCAAGGACAACCACGTCAAACCAAGAAATTCCCAAAGAGATGTACATGCACTGCCTTGGTCGAACCAATCGAAGACATCCTCAAGAAGCTCCTTCAAAATGGTATCATCACATTATAGGACCCTAAGCCATATGACCCAGGATAGTTTAAGCCATCTTGGTGGGATGACAATGCATTATGTGATTACTACTATGCAAAATGGCATAAAACCTCCTTGTGTCGACAACTAAGAAATCTTGTACAAGACCTCATTGAAAATCACACCATTGAACTAGGTGGACAACAATTTGCTTCAAATTAAAACCATACAATTCACAAGAACCCACTGCAAGACCATGGTTCAAATAATCCCTCAACATCAGGTCCAAAGACTAACAATAAATGAGCTAATTACACTCGCACTACCTTCAACTATTATGGTGGGTCCATTATTAATCACGTCTGAGCCACTAACAAATATGTTGATACAATTACTATCAAGAGAGAACCTAAATGTAATGTCACTACCCATGGTGGCAAGGTCACCATAGTTGGTCCTCCTCCCACTAGATAGCCAAAGATCACGATACCTAGTCCATCCGCTAAATAGTCACAATTTGGTCCATCCACCAAACATTCACAACCTAAGGGATAGTTCAACCTCATTGACCAATTAGGAAAAACACTTGCTCAAATATCCATACTTGAGTTGTTACGCATTTCTCCTGTGCACAAGGCCATACATGAAAAAACTTTACAAGAGTCTTTTGTCCCTCATGACATTTATGTCAACCAATTTGAGGCCATGGTGGGATACCTAACCACTCCCCATCACATAACATTTTCAAACCAAGACTATTCATCACCAAAATCCTCTCATAATGACGAATTACACATTGAAGTATTTATCCATAAACATAAGGTCAAGTGAGTTTTAGTAGATGGTAGAGCAAGACTAAACATATGCTCCCTAAAACTGGTTAAGGCTCTAGGCTTCTCTGATGCTTGTGTAGACACCACCAAGAGTATAGTCATAAAGGCGTATGATGATGAATAACACTCCTCTCGGGGTGTTATCACTCTTCCCATTTGAGTGGGGCGATTATTATGGATACAACTTGTCAAGTCTTGGATCTTGAGCTATCATATAACATCTTGCTTGGTCGACCCTGGATTCAAGCCCTAAAAGTTGTTCCATCCACTTACCACCAATGCCTGAAGTTTCCTTTTGATGGCACTAAAATCACTATACATGGAGACCTTGATCCTTTCCAGTATTGCACCAATCTAAGGGGTATTTCAGAACATCAAGTTCCCATTAACCGAGAAGATTTGACCTCATCTTCTTCCAAATATATCAATCCATCCACACTTTCTAAATCATTCACATCCACTCCTTCATCTTCCACCACACCATCTTCCTTCATCCCGAATGTTGATCCTAATATCAAGATCCAGGACCAAGGTTGTGGAGAGTATAAATTGAACATGGCCTACTACATCACAAAAATACCCAAGTTTCCAAAGGCTTATGGTTGACCTTGTTTTAGAATGGAGCCTAAAGAAATTTGCAAGGTTCGTCCAACATGCATTTTTATAAAATGGGGTGAAATGAGCAAAGAAGACATTGAAGATTTATCAACTTGGATTTAAAAGGACCCAAAAGATCCATCCCCATTACCAATCTAGATATATGGTAAAGGCTATGACATAATGAAGGAAAAAGGCTATGATGGTACTAGTGGCCTTGGAAAAAATAAAAATGGAATGCGAGAACCTATAATTCCTTCCTGAAGACCAAAGCTTCTTGGGTTAGGGTTTGGGTTACCCGAAACTAATTATCAACGTACCAATGTACTTTCAGGTGAGAGCATGAATGCTTCTGAAAGTGTCAAGACTATTGAAGATTCCCCTATTGAAATCGACTCACATGAATGGGAATTTGGTTCCTAGAGATCCCTGAGTGACTGTTGCCTTCAAAAATTGTTCCTTGAGCCTGGTGAACCTACTTTCAAAGAAATATTCTAGAATTTTTTTAAGATTGATTCAGTACAGAATAATGAAAACCCTGAAATCCCAAAGAAAAGAGAAGATTGGGGTAGATTCTTTTTCCCTCGGAACAATGATAAGCCTAAATAATCTTCTGATCCCATTGACCATCATTCTAACTTGCTTGCTCAACCATCTGATTCTAATGACCATCATTCAAACTTATTTGACTCACCACATGACACTTTTGACAATGATGCTAATCCTTTTGTCCCCTATTTTGATAATGAGTCTAAATCAAGTGAAGGAGAATATTGGATCGAATCTCAATGGGAGTTGGAAGATGACAATTTCATCTTCACCCTTTTTGAATCCATCTGCATGCTTTTCACATCCTCCCTACTATTTTCCAATACTGATGATGGTATCTCCTTAGTCTACCCATAGTTGATTGATTTGGATCAACAATTCCCGCCAGTTATGAACATATTTTAGAATGATGAAGCCATTACAGAATTCATGGGACTTCGTGATAGCATACCAGGTGGAGACCACAAGGCTGGATTTTCTATAGACCTAGATTGTGCATCCTAATTCAGGGAGACTGCGCCATCCTCTAGTGGAAAAAATAAAAATAAAAATAAAACAAAAAAATGACATGTCTTTAGGTGAAAACTAAAAGGCACCTTCTGAAGATAAAAAGGTAAAAATAAAGGATGTATCGAAGGGTGAAAACCTCTTCGAGGTGGCCAAGGATGGAGGATTGAACTTTCTCCCCGTGACAGAAGAAAAATAAGCAATACTCATAGAGGACACCATGGAAGTCAACATAGCCACAAAAAAAGATCATAAGATTGTCCTCTTTGCAACATCTTTAACAGAGGAAGAAAAACCTGAAATTCACAAATTCTTCTCAGAGTGTAAAATTAACTTTGCATAGTCATATACCGATATGCCTAGGTTGGGTCCACAATTATTCTTGCACCATTTTCCATTACTTCCAGGTGCCAATCCAATGAAACAAAAGTTGTGAAAGATGAACCCACAGATTTCCTTGTTAGTGAAAGCAGAGCTCAAGAAATTGCTAGATGTGGGATACATTCGGTCAATAGACTATGCTGAATGGATTTCAAATCTTGTACATGTCACAAAGCCAAATGGAAAAATATGCATTTTCACAGACTTTCATGACTTGAACAAAGCATTTCCAAAGGATGACTTTCCATTACCCAACATAGAAATCATAGTTGACCTTACAGCAGGATACGAGATGTTGTCCCTCATGGATGGTTTCTCGGGTTATAATTATATTTGTATTGCCCTTGAAGATCAGCATAAAATAGCATTCACATGTCCTTTGGGTACATACTATTGGAATGTCATGCCTTTTGGTCTGAGGAATGCAGGAGCCACATATCAAAGATCCATGACATGATACACAAGCTAATGGAATATTAGGTGGATGACCTTTTGGAAAATTCATTGACACATAAGGATCACCTCAATGTGCTGGACAAAATTTTAAAGAGATTGGAAGAATACAAGGTTTGCTTGAATCCTAATAAGTGTGTCTTTGGTGTGACATCAAGAACATTTTTGGGATATATATTTTCTCATAGAGGCATTGAAGTTGGTCTTTCCAAAATGAAAACCATATTAGACATGCCTCCCCAAAAAGGAATAAGTGAGTTAAGGATATTGTAGGGTAGATTACAGTCTATCCATCACTTCATCGCACAATTAATAGACAAGTGTCACCCATTTCAGTATCTCCTACACAAAGACATCCCCTTTGTATGGACTAATAAATGTCAAGAGGCCTTCCAACAAATAAAGGACTATCTATTGTCACCACCTGTCTTAATGCCACCCATTGAAGGAAAACCATTGATCCTATATATTTCTACCACGACTTCAGCACTAGGGGCATTACTCACACAAAATGATCATGATGAGAAGGGAAGGGAAATATACTATATCAGTCAAACATTGGTCGATTATGAGATGGATTCCACATCTATTGAACAAGCTTGTCTTGCAGTTGTCTTTTCCACCCAAAAGTTAAGACATTACATGTTGAATCATAAGACAACTTATGGAAAATATTGATCCCCTGAAGTATCTCCTAATTTGTGCAGCATTGACAGGTCACTTGGAAAAATGGGTAATGATCTTGAATGAGTATGACATACAATATGTGGAGCGAGAGGCCATAAAAAGAAAAGTGATAGCAGATCAATTGTCAGATGCACCTATACAAGGTGATCATCCATTGGTAGTAGATTTTCCTAATGAGTCCATATTCCATATAGAGCCTAAATTACCGTGGAAACTTTACTTTGATGGGACTCATACTAGTCATGGCTCAGGAGCAAGTATATTGTTTATCACACCACAAGGAGATTTCATCCCTAAGTCATTTCACATTGCTTTTCCATGTACAAATAATGTCATAGAATATGAGACGCTTGTCACAGGACTTAGAATGGCCATAAAATGGAAAATCAAAAATCTGGTGGTCTTCAGAGATTCTCAATTGGTCATAAATCACGTCAATGATGAATACAACACCAAGGACAAAAAGTTGATGCCTTACAATAGAATGGTGGACAACTTTCAAACATACTTCTATAGGCTTGCTTTTGAACAAGTTCCTAGAATGCAAAACAAAGCAACAGACGCAATGGCTACAACTAGATCTCTCTTAGACATTCCAAGCAATATGCCACAATTTGAGTTCTTGGTGGAACAAATTTTGGTTCCTACATATGATATTTTAGAGTCAGAAATGGTTTGTGAGCTTCTTGGTCCCAAATATCCATGGTATCATGACAATTATGACTATCTCTAGTCCCAGACCCTTCCCTCGAACCTATCCAACAACCAACGAAAATCCTTTATTTGCAAAGCCGCTTGATACACCATCATTAGTGACACCTTATACTAGCATAGGTTTGAAAATACCCTTCTTCAATGTCTCAACACTGATGAATCACGAACAACCTTACGTGAGGTACATGAGAGTATATGCAGATCTCATTTGAGTAGCCCTACCTTAGCCAAGAAGATCATGAGACTTGGGTATTACTGGTTGACAATGGAGAAAGATGCACTTGAGTTTGTCAGAACATGTCACCAATGTCAAGTACATAGTGATTTGATTCATGCACTAGCATAGGAACTTCGGTTGATTACTTCTCCTTGGCCCTTTGCACAATGGGGACTTGACCTTGTGGGAAAAATTCATCCTACCTCTTCCAATGGCCACAAATTCATTATCACCACCACTGAGTATTTTACTAAGTGGATTGAAGCCATCCCCCTTACATACATAACCAAAAAATAGATTTCCAAATGCATCCTCAACTACATCATCTGTCAGTATGGTGTTTTGTAGTCCATCATCACAGAAAACGGTCGTCCCTTCAAAAATTAAGACGTTTGTGAGCTTTGTGAATGCTTCCGTATCCAACATCATTTATCCACACCATACTACCCACAAGGAAACAGTCAATCTAAGGAATATAACAAGAAAATTATCAAAATTCTTAAAAAGATAGTCAATGACGCTAGTTGTGACTGGCACATCCAACTTAACCTTGCTCTATGGGCTTACACACCAACATTTGCATGCCTATAGTAGCCACTCCATTCACCCTAGTCTTTGGAGATGAATCCATCTTGCCCATCAAGGTTGAAATTCCATCTTTACGAGTCTCCTTGAAGGGTTTGATCGATGATGAAGAATACAGATAGTCACAACTGCATGAACTAGAGATGTTAGAGGAATGCAGACATAATTCCTTGAATCATTTATAGGAATATTAGAACCACCTTTGTCACAGTTATAACAAGAGAGTCATGATCAAAAAGTTTGACATTGGTGACTTAGTCCTAATGCAAAATCCTATGAATCAGTCTGACAAAGAGAAAGCTAGTAAGTTCAAGCCCAATTGGATGGGTCCTTACATCATCATGTCCTCATTTGGTTCTAGAGCATACTAGCTAGCTACTCTCAATGGTGAAAAATTGACATAACCCATCAATAGTCTGCATCCTCGAAAGTTCTATGCATAGCATCGAAGAACTAGGTGGAAAACCATCAAAAAATATGAAAAAAATGAAAAATACAAAAAATCGTCACCCTGATGAAAACTTGGAAAGTAGGCATCTTGGTGACACCAAAAAAAAACATGAATGGCAAAAATAGTAAAGAGAAATAATTCATCCAATAGTGAAAACCTGGTAAACAAGTGCTTTGGATAAGTACCATGGTGAAAACCTGGCAAACAAGTGCCATGTGTAGTCAGTCTTTGCTTCGCCATCTATTGTCACTCTATCTGCCTTAACCCATAATAAACACCCATTTTTCTGACACCAACACAACATCCTGTCATAGAAACTCACCATTTCTTTCCATGGCTAACAATGGTTGACATCAGGTCTTTGCCTACCGTTCGTCTGTCATCCCAACCATGTCCTTTTCACATCATCCAAACTTGGCTAGTTCGGGACCTGATTGGGGGCAATTCTTTATCACCTAACTGCAGTGGGTACCACACATGGTTCTGTCAATCCAAAATTTCTTGAAAAAAGACAAAAAAAATCATAAAATGTCCTGAAAAGAGACAAAAAAATCATAAAATGTCCTGAAAAAAGAAAAAAATCATAAAATGTCCTAAAAAAGACCTAAAAATTGAAAAACATTCTGAAAAATGACAAAAAAATCATAAAATGTCCTGAAAAAAAGAACTAAAAATCGAAAAAATTCCTAAAGAAATATATAAAAAAAAATATAGCAAAAACACAAAAACATCCAAAATAACATTGAAAAATCCCAAAAATAGAGTCAAAACTTGTCAAGTCTATTGATTCAGTCAATTCATGTTGTTGTTGAACTATGTTGTCTCTATGCATTTGCTACATAGGCAAGGCTCAACTTTGGGCCCCCAAGACATTAGGTTAGTCCTTTTAGGTTTGTCAAAATAAAATCATGACTCAATCTTTGGTCATCAAGACAAAGTCATTGGTTGTGTCAAACTACGAGGTCTTTGAGCCCTCGAGGCCACACTAGGTCAGTCCATTAGGGTTCATGGCCCTACACTGGCACACACATTAAATGTCTTCAATTCAAAAAATATATTTCAAAACAAACAATTTATCAAACAAACTTTGGCAATTATTTAATCAACATGTCAATTACTTTTGTATTCAACTCTATCAAAACAAGTCAAACTCAGTCAAACTAAAAAAAACCAATCAAACTATCATAATTTTGGTCATTCTTCGGATGTGTCCTTCTAAAGAATGGCCCTTGTCATTTATTTATTCCTTAGGATGTGTCATTCCTAGGCATCTTCACTATCATCTGGAATTTTTGAGGGATTCTCTTGGCATTTGAGGATCGATCCTCCCAACATTGACATCATTCGGGATGTGTCCTTCTTGAATTTGGCATTACCTGGCATCTAGACATCGTCAAAATTGGCATCTCGACACTGTCAAACCTGGCATCTCAACATTAAAACACTTGACATTCAGACACACTTGGAAAACACTTGACAAACACTATTTTGGAATTTTGTCCTTTGACTTTTCATCATGCTACTAGTTTCTCACTCTTGACAAAAGGATTTAGAGAAGCAACGATGTATCATGATGATTGGCTTGTCTTGTCTTTTTCAAATAGTCATGTTGCTAGTTCCTCGAGGATGCCCTATAAATAGGATTTAGAGGAGCAATGGCATTTCATGTCTATCTTGTTTCATGGCTGGTTGTGACAAAAAGACTAGGGAAATTATGCTCTTAGTATGAGTTATGACCATCCTTGTCTACGATTGCTTGTCTAATGTGATGGTATGACCTTGCACACCACTAATCTCTATAATATCATGGTGTTTGTTGGCCATTACAATAATCCACCCAATGATGATTAAGATAAATAATTATTAGTTCTTTGGTAATATGATGAAGGATTTGTTCTTCACACTAACATCCATCTCCTTTTGTCTTGTCGTTTATCTTCTTTTGTCTCCTGATGATATCCTATGACATACAAAAATATAGTGGCATACATGATCATATAGGCATTCCATTAGGTCATTGTACATTTACATATATCCATTCATTTAGTTACATTAAAATATTTACATTCATCAATTTGCATTCTCATAACATATAAGTGCATTTAACATTTCCATACATCATCCATATCCTTAATGCATACACATCACATCATAAGGCAACACATGTCGCATTATCCATACATATAGCCATGCATCAATGCATCCATAATAATAAACATGGCATTCATTAGAATCAAAACATTATGCATCCATATAGAACATCATCATCATCATCATATAACCATCATCACATAATATCATCATGGCATATAAGCATAAAATAACCATCATAACTACATACATCACATGACATAAAATGCATCATAATCATAAAGGAATATATATAGACATAATCAAATCATAATGCATCATCACATAACATAAAGAATATAGGCCACATCAAAACTACATCATATATATAATCTCAAAAATCATGTCAGGGGATAGAGTCATGAGATATCCCAAAAATAGAGCTCTCATGCTCGATGGTCAAAATATAAATGCCACAACATGAATGTCTGAAACATAATTTCAAGATAACAATCATAATACCCCTAGGTTGTTCTCTCCTCATCCCCTTGAGGAGAAGAACACAGTGACCGATGCTCTATAAGAGGAACTAATGGCATCATGGACACAATGGGTAGACTCTGTGAAGTTGATGGACCTATGGCTGGCGGCTCACTGTGCTCTAACTTGTGGCCTGAGGTAGATGACCCATGGCTATGGCTAGACCTATGACTCGAGGAATGCCTGTAGTTGTGATGGGATCTATGACTTGATAAATGTTTTGAAGAGGTAGAATCACCCACACTGCTCTGACTACAGCTATTGTGAGTGTGGTTGATACTCCCTGACCCAGTCACTATCCTACTCTGTGACCTCGACAAACCAAGATCCCTCTGATTGGCTGGAACAACTCTCTCATATAGCATGCAATACTGACCCCCACTAGCACTAACTCTAGCTAACTCCCTCGCCACATCCCCCACTGGCCCTACACATAACTATGTAAATCCCACACACCAACTCTTCGTCTCCCATCATCAGATCTCAGCCTGATCTCTCTCACCCAAGTCACCTCTAACTCTACCCATAGGGATCTAATATTTGTTGTGGCCTCATCCAGTCTCCTCTACATGTCTGCTAACCTCAAGTCCACAGTCGCATCATGAGGAAAAGGTGGTCCTCAAGGTATATCATCATCTCCCTCCACCATCAGCTCCTTGAGCTGCCTCTCCACCTCATCCATAACATCCTCACTGCCAATATATAGCTCCTCATCATCATCACCACCCACTACCTCCTCCCCTCTTCTGAAATCTAGGGCCTCCTCCTCCTATCTCACCTCGGCCTCCACCTCTGCCTCTTGTCTCACCACGGCCTCTAGCTGCACCTCCTCCTATCTAGGTCCCTCATCCCTCTCCTCCTCCTTAGCTACCTCATGAATAGCATCTAGCGACACCCTCTCCACACATTGATGAAATATCCTACCCTATCTCTGACCATCTCCTCCTTTCCTCCTCCTCCCTCCACTGCCACCATCTCCTCCATCACCTTTGTCATCTCATCTTCCATCCCCTCCACCTTTCCCTTCTTCCCCTATACCTCCATCCCTCCCTCTCCCTCTGCCTCCTCTGTCACCTCGTCACACCCACGGTATAATTGATCGTCAATCAATGGGTGATGGCCCATCTAGATCTATCAATGATAGTGATATGTGTGCCTATCACCAGGTGTCAAACTCAATTGTCATCCCTAGATCTATTGGACCCCCTCTCCAAGCCCACTATTGTGCTACCAGTCTGTCAACCTACTGCTCTACTAGGGGCACTAAAATAGATGGTCCCCATATAGCCTCTCGTGAGGATCTCACATACTCTATAATCCCCACTGGTACATCGTGTCACTCACCAAACTGTCGTAACACCCACTAGGGTAGGTACATCTCAATGCAAATTTGTGACTGCACCATGCAACCAATCAAATACTAGAACTATCTACAAAATGGCAAATGATCACCCTCATCAGCCCACTGTACACAATCCTTGTACAACCTCTAGACTAATGCCATCAAATTGTCAATCTTATGCCGCAAATAGCCTATCTCTCTAACCCTAGTCTACTAAAGAGCACCCTCATACAAATAGACATAAGGCATCCCATTAGCTAGCTATGGTCTTTGAATAGGTGGACGAAAGACAGGGATATGCTCCCAAGCCTAGATCATAAGTAGGGTTGTCTCGCAACTAATGTTATGCACCCCTCTATACGCCACCTCATGAAGCTAATGATAAAGCATCCCAAGAAGACATGGCCCCCACATAAAAATAATCATGTCCTGCCTCATCCTCACAATAACATCTCCCCATCCAATTGGGAACCCGTGTCCATAGCAATCTGGAATCAGGACACCAACAATCAATGTGCAAAACATCGCATCCCATCGATGATAATGCTCTTTCATGAACTCCTAGTGAATTTCATAGCCCTCGATGCTTAGTCCTGCACCATCATCATCCTCATAAAACTCAGTAATAGCCTAATGCCCCCAGTGTGGATCATATACAACATGCTCTCCTTGGATCGGCAGGCGCAAAATCTGGTACACATCCTCCAGTGTCACAATCGCCTCTCCTATCAGCAAATGGAAAGACCATGTCTCTAAATTCCATCTCTCCACCAATGTTGTCAACAGTCCCCTATTTTCCTGAACAATGGGCATATAGGTGGCATAATATAACCCAAGTCACATTAGTCATTTATGCTCTCTATCTCGCAACTGATCTCTCAATGTGTATGTCAATGGTTTGAACTCGCACATGTAAATGGGTGGTAATCATTTCTGCACAAGTAGAAACAAGAGTTAGCACATCATTAAACATCATTTTTTACCATCTATCTAATCAAGAATAAGTAGAAATTGAGTCTAAAACTAAGTCAACTTTGGTCAAAGTCAAATGTGTCGTGTCAATGGAATTTGCATCATGCTAAATCACTTGCGCCACTTAGCCCTTCAATTGTGTCACAACAGAATGTTTGCATCGCACAAGCCCACAAATGCGTTATCCCTTAGCACATGCATAATTTTTGTTTCCATATGTGTCATTGTCAAACCATTGCATTGAATGGCTTCGCGTTTGCGTCGCCACATGGTGATTGCATCGTTTAACCTATCACTTGTGTTGTAAAATGGTGATTGCATCTCACGAACTTGAAAATGTGTCATTCCTAACCTAAACCCTTTTTTTTGCATCACGACACATCAAATGCGTTGAACGCGAGCACAAATGCAGCTTACGCAAACACATATGCATCGCAGCATATTCATTACCCTAACTTCTAGCCCTAAAAGTGCATGCAAAATGATGAAATAACAAAGTGGGTAAGGCATACTTACCGATGCCTCTACGCCCTCTGGCCATCTAAAAGTTTGAACAATGTATTTGTAGTGCTCGGTCGCTGGAATCACCATCTTCACACGAAATCTCCTCTTTGAGCTCTCAAATGTCTAATAGTAAAAGTGAAAATGAATTAACTTTTTACCCATTTTGAACCTATTTATAGGGTAAAAGTGGGATTTTTATTGAAAATTTTATTATTGGAGGCTCTTTCTACCAAGTTTGACTAACCTATTGACTACTTTAAACACATCGAGATCCAAAACCACTTGCGCCATTGATTTTCTGGACATCAAATTAACTTTTCAGGACACTCCAAAATTTTCTATTGCCGAGTCAAAATTTGAAAATTCTCCCGAGGGGGAATAGATACTCCATACTTTCACTAGGGCATGTTTATGACTGAATTTTCTTTGTCACAATGTGATAGGTTGCATTATGAAAAAGAGGGGAAAAATGTAGACACAAAAATGACCTAGGCCTGCAAGTTCTATTTTCGTCCTATTTCTTCCTAGCATAATTAAAATATTTAATTATGTCCTATGGTCCAATTCAACTATTAATTAAATAATTTGTAATTATTTAATTAATTCATGTCTTTTATTCCTCTTGATTATTTAAATAAATAAATTCTATTTATTTATTTAAATGCATCACTAATATTCTAATGTCTCTCTATGATTAAATAAATCCTTAAATTTATTTAATTATCTTTTGTCCATTATTTCCTCTTGATTATTTAAATAAGTAAATTTCATTTCTTTATTTAAATACGTCATTAATTTCTAAACATCCTCTTATAATTAAATAAATTCTTTAATTTATTTAATTACGGCCCTCCTTGGCATTCTCCTAATTTTAAATAAATGAAATTTATTTAAAATTGTCTTATTTTATAATTTTCTCTTTCTTAGTAAATAATTTAAATTAATTATTTACTATCACATGACCCCACCTTTTGAATTAAATTAATTTTTAATTCAAAATAACAACTTTCCCCCATAAATCAAATAATTTCTAATATTATTTGATTTTCCATCTTTCTCTTTTTTTGTGTCATTCTTATCCCCTTGTCACATGCAATCTTGTCCCTTGATTTGATCCAATCTTGACCATTCATTTCAAATTTACCCTAATGTTTCCCTAACCCTAATTGTGGGTTGTCACATTCAATCTTGACCATTGATCTTAGGGCATTTTTCAATCTTCAATCTTGGCCATTCATCCAAAATTGACTTTTCTATAAAATGGCAATTTTGGCCTCATTTAACATACCTCATATCTTGACATCTTGGCATTTTGGCATTTTAGGATTGCTTCATAGTTGCATTGTGTTTCTTTTTAGATAGAATCCTTCAACATTTGCTTAGGACATTGACATTATCATAGGTTGCTCATCACAAATATGAGGGAAAACATAATATTGCAGCAAATAGAGAAGGTGCAATGAAGGCCAATCATGGAGTTTGAAGAAATTTGGTAATATTGTTCTTGTTTTCATGTTGTTTACTCCTTTGTGCTTCATTTTTTGCTTTGGGTTATCTTATTTTAAGCTCTAATCTGCTAACCTAGGTTTTTCCCTAAGCTATATTTTTTGCTTGAGAACATTTTTCTCTCATTACTTCTACACTTTCTATATTGCACTTCACTTAACTTGAAGACACTCTTTATCTTCCTTCATGCCAATGCCAATTAATTTGTCTTCTAAATTTGCTTCATCTTCTATTTTCAAGACAACCATATATTGTCTTCTCTCCTTAACAATCATCTTTACGGGCCACTTCACCTTCTTGTGCATTTGCCAATACCTAACATATTCTTGGTATCCTTCCTCAAGCCACTATTGTACTACAATCTTAATATATTTCCTCAACTTTGCCATTTCTCTATCAAACTCTACATCTTGTCTTATCTTATTGAATTTCATCTTATCCTTTTTGAGGCCATCTTTATTATCTTGATGTTGCACCTTTCTATCTTCTCTTCTTGACTCCATGATGCCTCACCTAGGGCTTCTTTTTTTCTCACTGCCCAGTCTTTTGGTGCCCTGGTTCTTCACTTTAACCTGTCAACTGCAATACACATACTTTCCCAAATATCTATGAATATAATAATTTCTCCTGCCTATATTTGTGGGATCTGATACCAATAATGATGCAGAGGGATAAACAATTGCAAATACAAATTTGTGTTCAAACCCTTTCTTGCAAGGCTTCTACAAACTTTCACTCTAGGCTCAACCCTCTATGAAAGACCTATTTGAGGTGCTATTGAAACCACACTCACTTCTATGCCTTTTTAATCTTCTCAAACCTTCAATTTACTCTAGAGGATCTCACCAACCCCCTACTTTTCGATGGTGAATTCAAGAAATGTTTTCTTCAACAAACCCTCAATGACACCTAGGGTTCTAACAGTTTTAAGGATAGAAAACACACTCAAACCTACATATATTTCACATACAATTGATTTGAGACCTATCCTTTGGTGGATGATTTAAAAACAACCTAATGAATATTTCCTCTGAGTTTCATGAATTTTCCAAGGTCAAAACAAAAGTTGTGAATTTATTTCACTCGTTGGAAACCCTAGTTTTGAAACATGGCGACTAGTAGCAAATTTGTTGTAACTTGCTCAAAACTTCATGAAATTTAATGAAAAAATAATAATTTGAACCTAAAAACAAAGAACTATCAAACCATCCATTCTTGGACCTGCAAATGTTCTATATAGGGTTGTACAAGGCTGTTTTCATACTGTAATTGCAGAAAATTAACCAAAAATGGTGAAGAAACAGGGTATTTCAACCAAAAACTCCTTTCCAGCTTCTTGGAGCATGTATTCCCATTAATTTAAGGTGAATTAACATTAGAAAAATATTTTCCATCAAATTTACATGCTTTTCCTTCAAAAACCTAATGTAGCCTAATGTCTTTTTGCACTTAAACTTGCAAAATATGCATTTTTTCAAGACTTCAAACCTAACTAACATGTTCTTAGGAGTACAAAAACGTAATCTAAGTTGTTAAATCACTTACAACCCCACTTGAGTGGGTTAATAGGCTCATTATAATATTATTTTTCCCCTTTTACAATATTTTCAACCTCCTTAAATAACATTACTAACTTTTGACCTCTTATGACTCCTTAACAAATTCAAATATTTAAACATAGAATTTTGGAGGGAAACTCCTATAGACCTTATTACATACTCAAAAGGATCCCATTGAATGGGAATCCATTATAAAACACCAAAATGTACCCTTCATGAACTTTCTCATCAAAATCCAAAACTTACATTTCCAGGTTGCTAGATGCTCTTGCATCAAAATTTTTGTTTAAAATAGTATGCAAATCAAGAGGTAACTATTGTAAAGTTATCATTGATAGTGGTAGTATAAATAACTTGGTTTCTAAATATATTGTGACAAACTTAAATTTTAAGAGGATAAAACATCAAAACCCTTGTACGATCACATGGATTCAAGATGATCATAATATATTGGTAAGTGAGCAATGTTTGGTAAAATTTTATATAGGATCATATAATGATGAGGTATTGTGTGATATTATTCCCATGGACGCATGTCATATTTTTTTGGGAAGACCATGATAGTATGATAGGAAAGGAATTTTTGATGGAAGAAATAATACCTACACTATGACCTTGAATGGGGAAAATAATATATTAATTCCTTTGGAGGAGGAGCATAAGAGCGAAGTGTGTGGCAATTCCATAATCTATTTTGTGGATGAAAGGAATTTTTTGGATGGAATGAGATATTAGAACACATTTTTTTCATTAATCCTAGGGAAGTGAGGTAGCCAAATGAAAAGAATACCACTACAATGGAAAAGGAACCACCACATAAGGAAGTATTTGAATTGTTAATCAAATATAAATATATTGTATCATAGAATGTGCTAGAAGAATTACCACCATTTTTGAGTATCAATCATCACATAAATCACATACCTAGAGAAATTTTCCAAACAAAGTGTCACATAGGATGAAACCAATAAAAATGTGAATCTCAATAGACAAGTGCAAGAGTTGATGAGAAAAGGATTAATCCAAGAAAGTTTAAGTGCATGTGTGGTACTAGTAGTATTATCACCAAAGAAATATGGACAATGGAGGATGTTCATAAAATCAAGAGATATCAACAAAATCACTATCATGTATAGATTCACATTGCCAAGGATGAATGATATTATGGATTTTTGAGTAGTATAAATGTTGAACACTCTAGAATACTGAAAGGGAGGGTGAATCAATATACTTGAAATTTTAATCCCAAATAATAATTGTTGAAGCAAGTTAATCATTCAACTACTTAAT
The DNA here is from genome assembly GCA_007258455.2 of Sequoia sempervirens. Taxonomy (NCBI): domain Eukaryota; kingdom Viridiplantae; phylum Streptophyta; class Pinopsida; order Cupressales; family Cupressaceae; genus Sequoia; species Sequoia sempervirens. Next base: position 115,587 of record VDFB02365093.1, read on the forward strand.
CAAAATAGGAAATAAGATAAATATCCACACAAGAACATAGATGACACCAAATTTATGTGGAAAACCTCACAAGGGAAAAACATGGTTAGAAATGTTGTTAGGAGTTACCATCCTAATCTAGCCTCATAAGTAAATAAAAGCTTACAACTTTGTTTTAGGGCTACAACCCAAGGAAGCTACTACTCCATGTTTATACAACTTTGTTTTAGGGGATAAAACCCAAGGAAGCTACTAATCCCTAATTGAAAGAAAGAACAACTCAAATATGACTAACTTTATGGCTTCAACCATTGATAGTCATCAATTCTGTACATTAGGTTTCTAGCGGATCTTGTCACATTCTACTCATGAAATAATACATATTCACACACTTTCATAATACTCTTCACATATTTTATCTTCTATATATATCATTTGCATGGTTGCAAATAAAAATTTAGTCAACCATAAACAAGAAATTATGAAACTTGTAGCATGTCGACCTGCATCTTCATTAGTGGTATACAAAAATGATAAACATTATTTATATCTCTTCCAAATGAGTCAACATGACCCATGCAATATCTTCGATCAATCCTTGAACTCCACTCATACTTGAATTAGTGGCACACATTATCAACATACCCTAGTCGACCTCAAGAACAACATAACTTGAAACAACTATGTGGTGCTAGAATCAAGAAAGATATTCATGCACTTCATACCTCAAACACCATGAGACATGTGTATTTTCCACACAAACTCATACTTAGGCAACAAACTAATTCATACACTACAATGTTGACTTGTACCATTTAGATATCTCTACACATCAACTATCTCTTAAACATATACAATATTTAGCACACTTTTGACATCAAGGACAACCAATATTATTAAGTCACAACAATAAATTACTTCACCAAAATAGATCTCAAAATTGGATACCATAATATCAAAATTAGAGAAGAATATGAATGGAAGATTTCATTCAATACTAATGAAGGTTTGTATGAGTGGTTAGTCATGCCTTTTAGACTAACCAATTCAAAGTACATTCATGCAACTAATGAACAACATTCTGAAAGAATTCTTGGGTAAGTTTGTCAATTTTTTACTTGGATGATATTATAATTTTTAGTAAGATAAAGAAGTAAAATTTGTGACATATTAGACAAGTATTTTATAAATTGAGAGAATAAAAGTTGTTGATAAACATTAAGAAATATAGCTCCATAAAAACTGAATTGATCTATTTGGGATTTGTCATTTTTTGTTGAAGGATTGAATATGGATATGGAGAAATTAAGGGTGATTGTTGAGTTTCCAACACCAATAATCATTAGGGAGGTAAGATCTTTTCATGGATTGGCAAGTTTCTATAGAAAATTCATTAGGATTTTTAGTTCTATTTGTACACTAATAATAGAAACAATGAGGGGAGATTAGAAGGAATTCAAATGGACATCAAGAGAACAAAAGAGTTTTGAACTATTGAAAACAAAAGGTAATAGAACAACTAGTGTTATCTTTTCTCAATTTCAATAAAGTATTTCAAGTTGATTGTGATGATAGTGGAAATGCAATAGGGGCAGTGTTGAGTCAAGAAGGAAAACTAGTAGCATATTTTAGTACTAAGTTGAATGATGCAAGGAGAAAATATTTAATTTATGATCAACAATTATATGTCAAATCAATCCTTGAAGAAGTAGAGATATTATTTTTTTCCAAAGGATTTTGTGGTGTATACTAACCATCAATCCCTATAATATTTGAACAATCAAGGTGTTGATGGTGTTTTCTACACAGCAACAACTCAGACAGAATATAATATCCTATCTCTCTTGAAAGGTAAATATCTATCAACAAGCCTCAAGAGATAACCCCAAGGTCTCTAATGTCAGGTCTTGAAAATGAAAACACAACTCAGTGATAAATGTGAAAATGTTGGTAATCACAAGGGACCTTACAAAACAAAAACAATTACTAGAATCTTTAAACTCATCAAATCTTGCAATATATTGATGCTTTCAACCCTAAAACTAACCAAGATTTCAAAAGAAATGGGAAAAGATAAGGGTTTAAAGAGATTATAAAACTAAACTTAAGACCAACAATGCAAATGATTAAACACTTAAAGTGGACCAATCCTTCAAAACTAATTCCTACTAAACCCAAAATAAACCTGCAATCTCACAGAAACAGTGCAATCCTCTAAGAAATTAAATATTTTTAGATCATGAAGCATTCACCCATATCAACCTTATTTTTCAATTGAAATGAATAAATAGCCACAATTGAACTCAACACACAATATTAAGGCCCAAGCTAACTTTACAAAACAACTTATAATCAGCAAGCTGCTAAAAGTATGGACCAAGGATTGTTCAAACACTTCAACTATTAAACCATAAACACCATTGCATCACATCTAAATATAACATCTAACATGCAACTAATAACCTTGAAACAATCTTAAAGATCTAGAACAACAAGAACCATGCAAAGTGAAGCAACATAAGAAAGAGCACCAAAGAACAATGTCTTTACTTATATTGAATCACCCAAGTTTGCAACAATTCATGTATTATCAACGTATCAACACTTTCTCTCAAAAAATGCTAACTCCTATCTCAATTCTAGCTCTTTCAACTATGTCTAACTGATTCTAACCCCTAAAAATGAAGCTGGAGCCCCAATTTATAGAAAATGACAATAGGTTGGCCTAGAATCAAGGTTTACATGCTTAGGCCGACCAGACAAGTTGGCCTAGAGAATTTTTGAATAAAATAAAATTATATTGAATATTAAAACAAAATCTAGATCAACCTAGACTCTTCCAAAATATTTCCTTGATTGCACAAAATTTGAGGTCGCCCTCCAGCTATATTGTCACATGATTGGCACAAAATTCTAGGTGGTTGCAAGCTGGATATTTCTCCCTCTTTGTTGGCTTCTAATTTATTGGATAACTCCTTGACCTTTTCCAATATTTCCTTCATATCTTTTGGATCTGTGGTGCAGGAGCACCCAGGGCCTTCAAGGAGCACTTCAAGAACTAGGAGAGTGCAAGGGTCGGGAGGACCTTCCAAACAAGTCAAAGCATTAATTATGACCTATTGCAGCCTATAATGGCATTTGGTATGAATAAATGTAATAAGAATGTTAAAAGTTCTAATGCTCCTGATAAGGAATCTAGGTTAAAAATGCAATGTAAAGGGAAAATCACGTTCTAGGGGTTTGATTAGTGTTCTAATGCTTTATTTTGGTCAAATAAATTTGGATATTGAAGGTCCAATAGTTTTTAGGTGATATATTTTAATAAAATGTAAGTTTGCAATTTCAAATTTTTGAATTTTAGTTTAGGCAGGAAAAGGGGTTTTGATAGTTTTAGAGTAAATTAAGCAATGTAATTAATCCAAATCAGTTGGATCAGTTGGAGAATGGGTTTATAACCCTAAAATCATCATTTTTACGGAGGTTAGGTGATTGGAGAAAGAATTGTACGGACTGTTCTCAAAAAATACAACAAAATTTCTGTTTTCTTGCAATTTTCTATGTTTTTTTTTATGAACCATTGAATCTTATTGAAGTTATCTGAATTTGGATGCTTTGGTAATTTGTATTTACATGTTTTAACACCACTCACATGTTCTAATAAAGGAAATAGATCAATTCTTGCACGTTTTTGCTAACTGTCCATAGGAAAAGTGCAGATTTTGCCCTATTTTGAGAGTTTTAATGATGGAATGATCCATTTCATGGAGTATAATGACTGAAAATATATGAAATGGATCACATATGACATGTACCATACTGGAATAACAATATAAAGTGTAGGAAAGAAGAATCAAACGGTGTACACCAAGATTTCATTGTGAAAAATGCTTGAAGACGGAGGCTAGGGTGTAGCAGCAGAAGATCTGCCTTAATGAGGGGCATTTTTTTGAGTTTGGATCAACTAAATATGTTTTCCTAATGGTGTAGAGTCAATTAGAAAGTTCTGGAAGTGATTGGAAGGTTAGTTTTCAAGAAGCCCTAGTTTTTGAGGCAAGTTGAGGAGGGGTTTGTGCTGGAGCATGTTAGATGTGTCGTAGAGGTCTAAAAACTTAGATTCCTTGGTTTTGAGTCATTTTAGGAGACTGCTGAAAGTTTCATGGTTAGGGGTTGAGCTTAAAGAGGGTTTTCTTTGAAAAATAGGGCTAATTAGGCCTAATTTTGAGGAAACAGCAGGGCTTGAAGAAATTTTGTCTGAAACAAGTGATGTCTAGGAGTTGACATGATGTTCGTCATCACAATCCACACCTAAAACAACCATTATATTGGAGGTTCATTTTCAAAGTTTGAGGAAAAAGTCAAGAATCCATCACCAAAGGCCTAATAGGGCTAGAAGGCTAGTTGAGCAGCAAAAGTGAGTTTTATTCAAAACAGAGGGTTAGGGCTTGAGAACCTTTTGAGTCAAGTTAGGTTAAGTCTTTTGAGATAATTTCAGTGATTTGGAACCACAAGGGAAGCAAATAAGTCATGAATGTAAAGTTTAGGTTTTATCTTCAAGTTGGTGTCTAGTGGAAAGGTTGTGAGTGAACCATTGAAAGGCTGATAACTTGGTGTTTCTTTCAAGATCCCTGACCCTCTGCATCAATCTAGAACTAGAATGAATTTAATTATAGTTTTATGATTTTTAAATTCTTCCAAATACTGGGGCATCACTTTATTCCATTCAATTTGTAATTCATGATACTTATCTAGTTTTGAAATGTAAATTGTTGCATCCCATAGATTATCATTAGTAATGGGAGCACCATCAGAAGGGGTGTAGATCTAATGCCACCATCCCTATAACCTATTAATGTTCATGTTTTTTTGGTCAAACTTCTTTCTTCTAGTCATTATCTCAAGAAAACTAATGCAACCATCATATATTTCCGTCACCTTCCCTTGTATCTTCATTATTTTCTTCAAAACCTTGGAAAGGAGTTCTTTTCTATAATTCCAAACTTCAATCCATTCCTTCACCTTTCCAATTTCATCACGGGAAAAGATATCCAACTTGGCCAATTCATCTTTAGATACTTGTAGAATTTCCTATAACTCCTTGATAGTTGACTCATCAATCTTTTGCAATCTGCAACAAGTTGTGAAATATGCTCTAAAAAATAAAAAGCATTGGTGTGAATTCTAAGCATTTGTTCAATTGCTTCATCTCCTTGATTACTAACATCTTGTAACCACCCATAAGTGCTCTGAACAAAGGATTTTAAAGTTTCAATTTTTGAAACTGACTCTTTAGGTAACAATCCCTCTGGAATAATACTTTCACTCCCAACAGTTTGTAGAGGCTTCATAAAATGTTGAACATACTTGTAAAAATCATTTAGCTACTTCTGTAGCTTCTCCTTTTCTTCAGTTTCTCTATCTAATCTCCTCATAATAGCCTGAGAAGATTCCTAAAATTATTCTTTTTCTTGTTCTTTGGTGGTTGGCCCTAAATTAATAGTTTGTACTTTATAATTAGAGGACCTAACCTCATCCTTAAACTTATCTCCTATAGGAACTGCCACCTAGATAACCCTGTTGTTGAGTTCATCTCTTGAAATCTTAGAAACTGTCCTGGCTCTTTTTCTCTATTTAGGTTTCCCCCACTATTCCAACAGTTTGTCCCAGCTAGGAGCTTCTTCTTGCACAATTATTGGCTTCTTACTAAGTCTTTTCTCCAACCATTCAGGAGTAGATTGATTAGTTGTTACCTCCTTATTTAGACTATCAACCATATTTTCTTCAACATTCTTTTATGTCTCTGGTTGATCCTCTGTTCTTATTTATCTTGGTGAGGACTGTCAGCAACTTCCTCCCTATTTTTCTCTGCATTAGGATGATCCTCTAGTTCATCAATTATCACCTTTTCTGGAGACTTAGGTGGTTTCTCTTGGACTACTTCAGATTATATATTCTTACTTTCTACCCCAGAAGTAGATTGTTTCATCTCCTGCACAATTTTTTTCCATTCTCCACTTTTAGGATTAGAAATTTCCTCATCTTCAACTTCCTCTGGTTGCTCAAGATTATTAGATATGTTACCTTCCTCATGAATTGTTTCCTCCAAGACTTGTACATTATGATGAGGACAAGGGATGGGAGAATTATTTCCTATAGCTACTCTCTTCTCCATATCATCAGTAGGTGCCTCTTCATCTTGCATTTCTCTCTCTATAACTTTTACCCCTTCTATTGGAGAAGCCTTATGTTTGGGGGAGTTTCTTCTAACATATACTTGGGTTTTTTCCCCTGAACTTTCCACATCAACAACCTTTGCTGAAAAAGGAGCATCTGTAGTAGCATTTCCTTTCCTTGCCTTAGTAGCCTTCTGTATTTTTGTGATTATTCTCCTCTTTCTCACTGGTTGTGAAGTTTCATCTTCTTCCACAATAGTGCTAACCTAAGGAGCCTTCTTGGTTTTAGGATATGACTTATCTCCTTGCTTCACTTGTGTCTGAATCTTGGTCCTCCTCTTGATTGACATAGCTCTTCCTTCCTCTTGAATATCCTCTTCATGAGGTTCATCAGTATCATCACCTTTATTAGCTTCAGTTTCTTCCTCATATTGAGACTCTAAGTCTCCATCAAATTGTATGTGAATTTGGTGCCCTCAGCTTGGAGCTCCAACACCTTATGCTTTACCCACAGCCTAGAGTATTTCTTTGTTGGCTCAACAACTTGAATCAAATCAGTAATCTCCTCTTCTAACTAGTTGATTGGAGGAAATAGTTTGTTTCTATAGTGCTCATAGTCATGATGTTGAACCAAATTCGTCTCATCATCTTTCACTTGATCTGGCACCTTTTCACCTTCTATAGCCTTATCAATTTAAGAGGCAATCTAGAGAACCTCCTTCTAATTTCATCAAATTCATCTTTGTAATTGGCCCAATAATCTTCAATATGATCCTTATGCCTAAATGCTCTACTTGCCTACTTCATGGCCTTGCCATATGGATCAAACTTATTCTTGTTGGTATGAGAATACAATTAAAATTATGCCATCTCCTTCTCTAAATGTTGAGCACTCTGGATAGAAGGGCATGCCTCTAAAGTTCCCATTCTCAATAGGAATTATACTCCTAGCCCTTTCTTCTTTAAGTCATGTTGTAGGATCTCCTCAAAGCCTACCATTTGCCTTGTCAATTCTAGAATTAGAAGCTTATTGGTCGGATACCTTGGTAGTCTGAGTGGAACAACTAGAGATCCTTATATCTGGATGTATGTGAACCTTTGAAACTGGATGAGCCATTGGCCATATTGCTTGATCAAGTCCATGGAATTAGTAGAAACCCTGACATGAAGAGCATCCTGCAACAATCTAGGAATGTACATGAAAAAGGAATCATTAGCTCTTTTATAGTTGGATGTTTTATGCTGCAGTTGTGGGTAAATATCCCATATCCTATCCTTCCTAATAGTCCCTTTGCAATTGAGACCCTTGTACTTTGAATTATGTGCCAACATGTAAACAAAATATGAAGTTAGGGTGAATATGTTGGTCTCCTGTACACTTCTCAACTGGGCATCCAAATTGTTGCTTATGATTCTAGCCTAGTGATAATGCTTGTTAGCCACTATCTATGTGATGGGGTGGAACATCCAAGTCTAAAAGATGTGATCTTCTTCTACTCCCATGACCCTGCCTAAGAAAGTTATGATGTCATGATACTCTAGCTTGAAATTACTTCTATGCAGTTGTTTAGGCAGCATGGAGTAATGGGGCTTGGGCTTCAATATCCAAAAATTGTTCATGATTTCCAAAAATTTGTTGGGGTTTTCATCATAAAATTTAATTGCTTCCCCAATGTTAATCTCCTCAATGATCTTGTGATGTGAGGCAACGTTGAAAACCTCTGCAATTGAATCCTTAATTAAATTTTCCATAACTCTTCGTTGTGGCCCAATTATAATTATTTTTTTGGAGTCATAGTGCTTTGCACATTCTAAAACTAGCTCCAGACAAAGTTTTGTTGGTGGGAGTCTTGCCGCTTGAGCCAATCTAGTGTGAGTAATGATATGTGCCAATTGAGTTGGTGCATTTCCAAACATTCTCTATTGAAAGTCATCATAATCTATATGTCCCATATTTGTGTCTGCAATCTTTGACCAAGCAGAAGCAGTCTTGGACTTTGGCCATATGCCCTTGAATTCATACTTCATCCTTTCCAATCTTCACTTGACCTCCTCTTGCACTAAAGTATCTTTTGACTTGGTGGTCTTGTCGGGACTCATCTCTGCATGCATCTATTAGAAAGGACCAAGATCACCCAAACGGAAAACAATAATATAATATATTAAATCTATTCCATGAAGAACCAATATGTGTAATAACCATGCCATTAAATCAAAATGATAATAATTCATATTCCAATGGCAATATAATGCAAGAAATTCATTCTAAAATATCTTATTACCACATTATGCATGCATATAAAATTCACTCGAATCAATCAATATCCCATGTAATGATCATAGAACCTCATTATGTAAGCCTATTTGTGATTAGCATTGAAGTTCTAAGACATAATGAAAGAGTTTAGGTAATCAAAGCAAGCTTGGATTCCCTGGCCGGATTAGAGATCAAGTAATCTGAGCAAGCTCGGATTCTCTGGGAATCAAAACTCTGATCACATTTTTTCCTTATAATTCTTTGCAATCCTCATTGGATGAAGTTCATTTCCATAACTAAACACATTCAAGCACAAATCATGTTGAAAACACATCTCAAATCACTTGCATTCAAAGTTTAACTCATTTCATGCATTGGGGTATGAAATTCAAAAAGATCAGCCAATTCAAGAGGTCTCGGATTACTTGGGTGAACTAACATTCAGGTAATCCAAGCTAGCTCAGAATCACCGAATGGGGATGAGATTGATATTCACTAAGTGTTCACCGTTTGAGTTCGGGATTTCAAAATGCACGTTGGATTCAAATAATCTGAGGGGGTTCAGATTCTTCGAGTAGATTAGAGCTCAAAAAATCTGAGCTACCTCAGAATTTCTAAGATTAGCTCAAGATCAAAAATCTTCTAAGTGATGAGACTACTTTGTGCCAAAATGATAAATGAAACAAATCTATCTTTGAAAGATAAAATCATTATTAATCTAAGATGAAATTCAAATGACCCACACAAGGGCTCCTAACCTCTTGCCTTTATTCATTGAATTTGCAACTTTTGGCATTAGATTCATGTAACTAGGGTTTGAGTCAGCTTTGTAAAACTAGGTAAAACCCTTTCATACCTTAATTTCACTCACAAAATGTAGAGGGGGGGAGGTGTGAAGGATATTCATTAAGTCTATCTATTCAAATCAAAGCCCTCATTTAAACTTTTAGAATGAACCCTAAAGAATGAAACCCACAATGGTGAAACAAGAAACATACATCTGAGATCCCCAAACTTGATAGTTGACTCACATCATGAAAGGATTAACAATAAAGCGCAAATGAAACCAAAGCCATCAAATGAGGATGAAAAATCATGCCTTGGAATGGTGCTCAATAAAGGGGAATGCACTGGAGGACCTGAAATGGAGACCCTCAAACCCTAGAATGATCACTTGGGGAAGACAAACCCAACGCAGGAGCTCAAACCATTTGCAAGATAATGGAGACCTTTCTCAACTTCAAGCACATATGAATGAAAAATGACCAAATGACCTCCCAAACCTCATTTTATTTCCAAATTGGCCCTTTAAAACTCATTCATGTAAGCAATAAATGTCCAGTCATATGCCTTCAGAAATTCAGAAAATTGATAGGAGCTTAGACTTGGGTAATCCAAGGTAGCTTGGTTACCCAGCCAGACTAAGGTTTGGGTAATCCGAGGTGCCTTAGAATTACCGAACCTACCCAAAACTTAGCCAGTTTTTCCTCTAATTCAAAATTTTATGCAAGGGTTAACCTCAAAGAGCTAAGCAATCATCATGAAGTTGCAAAATGACATATCAAATGTAGATTTACCATTAAGTATATGGGTGAAACAAAAGCAAGAGTGAGAGAATTATCCCTTAAGGGGATGAAGTCAAGACCCTACGAAAACAAAGGAGAAAAAAAAGCAAGAAAACAGTGTCTATGCTTTCAGTGGGGTGTGTGTGCAAAAAGTGCACAACACAAGGTAATTTAAATCAAATACATATGAGGTGAGTAGAGTTCATGTAGAGCTATAAATTTATATTGTAACACTAGTGTGGAAATTCAAACAAGGTTGTGGATGCATTGAGAAAAATGATAAACATGTTTACAAAGATGAGGGTAGTTGTAATAGGATTTCAAGAGTTGAAAAACCTATATGAGGATGATCTAGATTTTGTGGAAGCTTCGAAAGAAAGTAGAGAACTTGTAGTGATGGATAGAAGCAAGTGACTAGACTATCTCATTCAAGATTGTGTGTTATTCAAGGGAAACCAATTGTGCATTCTTAGGAGTTAAATGTTGGATAATTTGAACAAGAAGAAACATAGTGGTGGATTGGAAAGACACTTTGGTATAGACAAGACAATGGCCTTGATAAGTGAACATTACTTTTGGCCTCAAATTTATAAAGATGTAAGGAAATTTGTTCAAGAATGTAGAACCTATCATGTTGCAAAAGGGGGTAGTTAGAACACTGGATTGCATCAACCTCTAACAATACCAAAAATAACTTGGGAGGATATCAGGATGGATTTTGTATTAGGATTTCCTAAGACATGGAGAGGAAATGATCCTATATTTGTAGTAGTGGACCAGTTTTCTAAGATGACATATTTCATTCCTTGTAAGAAGACACATGATTTACATATTACTGACCTTTTCTTCCAAGAGATTGTGAGACTACATGGATTATTAAAGAGTATCATTTTTTATATGGACACCAAGTTCACAAGATATTTTGGGGCACTATGGAAAAAGATGAAAATAGACCTAAAATTTAGTTCCACATTTGATCCAAAGTTAGGATCTAGGACTGTTGCACATGAATAATAACTTATTACAATGATTTAATTAATGGTTTTAAAAAAACATAATTGAAACAACCATATTAAAGTGAAGAAATTAATAGAACAGAGAAAAGAGAGAAAAGATGAAACACAAGTTGATAACTGAGTTCGCCAAGATGGCTACGTCTTCAGTTCCCTCTCCAACAAAGTGACTGATCCTTGATTATGCTCTAGAAAAATATTACAAGGCTACAACTTTGGTAGAGTCTCCTCACATCTCCCTGATAATGAGATTACAAATAACTCTTCTCCTTCAAGTACAATAAAATTGGCATAAAGCCTCTCACTACACATATTAGAACTACTCACTATCACATGGGAATTTTTCTCCACATTCCTCACTCTCACAAGCCCATACCCCCCTTTTTATACATAAAATTTTCCCAAATCGGCTTAAAACCAATTGATTTACATGATAAAACAATATCTCCCATTTTTGTAATAAAATCCCCTTTATATTATTAATGATATTTTAAAAATTATATTAATCCCCTTAAATATCCTTTAAGTATAATTTAAGCCCCTTAAAAATCTCATGGATTCAAACTTATTTTTTATTTAGGGGTTTAAATATTTATTTAAGGGAGTTAATCTTTTAAATTTAGCGAAATTAGTTTTTAAATATATATAAAAATAAACTACCCACAAGAGTATTGCAAACCATGCACATAGTGCAATGGTAGGAGCTATAAATGGGTGGAGAGAGGTTGGTGGTTCAAACTACCCCCTCTCCAAATAGTAATTTTCCTTTGTTAAATGAAACCAATTCCATAATATAGGCAAAGCGAAATAGTTGGTGTAATGGTAGGCAAGTATAGTGGAGAGGAAGAGGTTTGGGGTTTGAATCTTCCAAACCATATTTTGCACGAACATGCTAAGGAGTCCACGTTGACTGCCACATGGCATAATTTCATTCACTTGTTGATGACACATGTCATCATGTGATTTTCTATCACTTATCACATTGGATTCCATGTGTTGAGACAAGATTGGTCCATGTCATTACCATTTCACCCAAACCTGCCATGTCAGCATTCTTTCCATGTCATCATTCCTACCACATCATCATGGTCAACCCTCAACTTTGACTGACCATATCTTTGTTGTACGGACTCTGTTTTTTATGAAACAAACAATGGTGGCCTCATGGCAATGAGCCCTTTGTCATGATGTTGAATTTGACCAATTTGGAGATGATGAATATTTTTTTCTTTTTGGCTAGCCTTTGTACCCAATTTGACCCAAACTTTGACCACACATATCTCGAGCATTTGAACTCCTTTTGATGCCATTCAAGTTGCATTAGGTTTTTTCAACTAAGAACTGTTGTGCTTTTGGCACACATGCCCCATTCGGAACGGGGACCCTCTTTTCTTTCGCCTTGCTGAGTCATTTTTGTTGCCACCTCATTTTGCGTGCCCCATTTTGGGTGTCCTGGATGGTCAATGTTGCTTCAAAGTCTCACTGGTATGAGTTGACCACTCCTTCCCCTTTTAATTTTGTCATGTTCTGGTGCCTCGCAGAGTCTCTCTGGCAGTTTTCCCCTGCCAACGGCTCTGGGCCCTATCGGGCTCGGCCGTTCGGGTTTCCCTATTGCACCTGTCGTTCCAAACGGCGCTCGGCTCACATCCTCCTGGACCTCGGGGTCTAGACCCTCATTTGCCATCTGCTAAAACTAGTGAAATCTTGACAGCTGTTTGACCTTCCAGGCCCGAGACTATGGAGTTCCGCTCCTAAGGTTCCGTGAGTGTTTCGCCATTTCTCACGGTGAACCTCTAGCGGAGTTCCGCCTTCCGAGCACCGACCTCCCATTTGCAATTGGTGAATCTCCAAGAGGAACTTATCAAATGATCGTCATCCTACATCCTCTCGATCACCGGACCCCGGGTCTCCTACCGCCGTCGATGAATTCAAATTCACCAACTTCCTTGCCTCGTCGTACCTACATTTAGTGAGGCCATTAATGGCGATTGGGGTATTAATAAAAGGTTCATTCCTGTCATTTTTACTTGACAGAGCCATAGAGAGTGATCGAAGAACTTGCTGGAGGATCCCACCATCTTTGAGACCTTCACGTTCATCACTCTCGCCATCATCTCATCGATCGTAAGTGGATCCCACACCTCCCTGCATTGAGTGTTCGAGGTAGGTCCTTCGTTCGCCCTCTTGAACATTGTTTTCATGATTTCTAGGGGTTAAAATGAGCAATAACCATCGAAACAACATGTGAATGATAAAATATGGCACAACGAACAAAACCCATGTCCTCGAAAGTTGAGTAAACTAGCGCAGCATCCTCTTGACCAATTCGGAGCTTTATCTCCACGTGGCTGTTCTTCACAAGGGTATTCATGACCCTCGGGCCCAGACGATCCCCTTGTCAATGGTGACTTAGCAAAATAGATGACAAAATAGCTTTTGGGTCTCTCAGGCCCGAGTATCCGGGATTCCGCTCCCAGGATTCCCCCCCTCATTCTCTGTTGAGGAGACATTCATCTTTCGCCGAAGGCTCCCTCTCTTGGCATAACTTCGCCCAATCAGCGAGACCTCTCCCCAACTTAGAATCCTATGCTGAGGGCTCCCTCTACGCTGCCTTGAGACCCATCATCTTCTGCAAGACATTATTCCTTCGCAAGGACATCGCGACGATATCATTTTCTTTTGGAAAATGCATGACATCCTTCCGCCGCCCGGGTCCTGAGCTTCCTTTCGCCATTTGAAAATTTTTGTTGAACCTTGAATGACCTTGACCATATCGAGCTCCACCCTCTGGATATTTGTCCCACAATCGCCATTTCAAAAAGAAATCCTCCCCATCCTTCCATCCGTCGGGCTCCGGCTTTCCCATTGCCACGAACACAAGTTGAGAAATTTTGATAGCCGACGCCGGCTCTGGGCCCGGTCCACACCTTGACAGTCAGCGAGACATTTGAGTGTCGGCAAGACCTCTCTCTGAGGTAGATTTTCACAACGACTGAAACTTCTGGTCACCGAGATAAAAGAAGACTCTCACCGAGATGCATAATCCACTTTACCCACTTCGCTATAGCTTTCAGATGTCGGGGAGACCCTATGTCGACCATGCAATGTTTCACTAAGGGCACCCACTTATTCACATGTGGCTATAACAATCCCATTATCATGCCGACATGGCGACTTCATCATTCCATTCGGTGAGACCCTGAGCACCTTGCCAAGACTATACACCAAAACAAATAAGCTGCACCGAGCAGTTTTGTTTTATTTTATTCACTTTCACCAAGACAATTTGGCTTTCTTACCGACAGAGACCTCATCGTGATATCGGAGAGACAAAATGATGTCAGGGAAACCTCATGTAGAGTGCTCTTCTTTCACCGAAAGCTACCTCAAGCTAGCCCTTTGTTCACTAAGAGAAAGCAGATCTCACACTGAAAGCCATCATTACCTGTCAGAAAGACCTAACCTTTTCATTATGACCTCCTGCCACAAACTCATGCTTGGCCGAAACGAAACCTGAATGTCATTCGGTGGGACACAACAAACCTTATGCTGATAGAATGCATAGTAGTCTCACTGTAAGTATATTCAAAGGGAATCCATGCATAAGGTCGACAAGACTGAAGGTCTCTCGCCAAGACCTTATAATGATAGCAATGACTCCCCCTGATATGCATCCCTTACATGCCGGTCGGCGTGACAAAACGAAATCGCCATGACAATTGCCGATAACCCAACTCTTGCTGAGGACCCATATGCACAAGTTGGGGAGATGAACTGAGTTCGATAAGACACAGCCCCGACAACGAAACCTCTGTCGATAGGTGAATGCACAAGACTTGTGATCATCAAGACATCAAAGGAGTTATGCTGATAAAACTAGTAGCATGCAAATGTTAGAATAAAACAACATGGGTGTCAGGAAGACAGTCATGGATCTATGCCGATATGGACCCAGACATGAAAAATGCATAACTCAATTGATTCAATGGGGAAAATTAGCAAACTACAAATGAAATATGTATACGGTAGAACCAGGTCATCCATGCTCAGCGTCCATCTAAACTTTGGGCTTCGCCATCCGGGAGTCCCTTCCTCATCTGCCGTTTCGAGGGGAAATCTCGCTCACCCCTCTGAGGCTCTGGACTTCCGTCCGGTGATTGCCATCCCAAATGATGAATGCACCTAGCTACCCTTTGATTTGCTAGACCTCCGGATGTCCCTAAATTAATCCAAATGAGCCCAATTCAAAATATGATCTCGACCCACATGCTTAATCTTGGTCTTCTTTATCGTGAACCTTTTTAATTATCAAATTTGATCATGGAGAATCAACGGGAGCCCTCCACCCTATTTGCCTTTCCAAAACGGCATTCCTACCAGGGAAGTCCAGCCTTCTAGGCCCGAACTGTCCAAATGCCCTTAATCAAAAGACCGATGGCATCGAGAAATAAAGTATCATGTTATGCTTGATGGATTATTTGAAATGGATTTTATCTTGGGATTTCAACTAACATGGATGTTTTTGTGATCAATTGCACTCACTACATTCTTGCTTGCAGAATATATGGAATTAGGTGCGGGACCTTCGGGAGCAGCCATCGAAAGGACAAGGGAAAGAAGTCAGGCAAGGCTCCTCAAGGGAAAGAGGACAAGGACCAAATGAAATACCAATTCCAAGGTGAGCCACTCCACTCAAAGGTTACCACGGACTGGAAGGAGATCACTGATACTAACATCGGCCATGTCAATATTGACGAATTCACACAAAGGGTCAGGATTAATCCAACGACCAAGAATGCAAGGCTAATAAGGCAAAGTGGAATAGCAAAGGCAGCTGGTTTCCCTCCATCTCTTGTAGCCCCGAAGCTCGTCATGGCCTATCGGCAGGCATATCAATCAAATACAAGAACAATTATCGACAGGGATGGTAACGTTCTCGCCGACATGTCAGCTAAAGGAATCACAGAAACCTTCCATATCCCTACTTTTCAAGAAATGGAAACACCCACCATTAAAGAATGTCAGGCAGCATGGGATGATAATCCGGTAGGGTGTAAAAGGTCAATAAATCAGCATTGGCTTAAGGGAATCAGGGCAGAATGCGCTCGTTATCTCAAGCTAATGACGGAATACGATATGCCTACAGTGCAAATGGATCCAGAAAAGGTGAGGCCTTACTTCCAGAAGAAAATGGACGATGGGATGTCTAATGAAATAACAATGGAATTTATGAGTTTTGCTACCTCTGCATTTGACCAATCAAAGCTATTTAGAGATCAAGGTATAAAATATGATGAGGATTTGAAAGGGTTGGAGGATAATGCGAAGGAGTTACCAAGTGCTAAGGTATGAGATTATTGAAGTGGACAAGCTCCAGGTAGTCATCCTCAAGTTCATAGAGTATGCAGCATCCAAGAAGTAGGAGGACAACCCTATTGATGATAAAGAGCTCCCTAAAGAGTAGCTACAGTAAAACAACAATCAGCTAAAAGACAAAATGCTACAGTGTCGTCAGTAGAGGACAAAATAGAGGAGGGACAAAATGTAATTTTAAATTGTGATATATTGGGGGTAGGTGAAACCCTATTTTGTAATGAATCTTGGCCACACAATGAGAATTAATCTTGTCCATTCATTTGACTTTTTGGTCACTATAAATAGGGCTCTCCTCTCATTTGCAAAGGGAGTTGAGTTGTTGTAAAGACATGCTACAGAAATTTATAAGGAAAAGACATTGATGGTGTATTTTATGAGTTTCTCACATGTTGCTTGATTCAATCTCCATTGTTAGATGTTTAACTTAGGTTTTATTGCTATTCTAGTTAACTTTTTTCTTACTTTGGTATATTTTAGGAATGTTTTCCTGTGATCATGAAAATTCCTGCTGTGTTGATGACTTCTTAGTCCATACTTTTTGCTATTTGCTGATGGTAGATTATTGTGTAAAGTTAGTCTGGGCTTGAATTCAAAGCTTCTCCAAAACTTTTATCTTTGTTCGTACATACACATGGTGAATGAAAGACAAAACATTTGCAGACCTTAGAAGATAGCACAAGTTCCATGATACTTTGAGATTTCTGGTTAAGTGGAATATTGTTTTAGGAAGCTGTTCATTATAGGAACTCCATCATCACTATTCACAATTAGTTGCAGATCTAGGAACCTCCTTTCTTCCCTGCCTTTTATTTTATTTTATTTAATGAGTGACCTATGCTAAGGTTCATTGCACATTGTAAAGCTAAATCCAATGACAAAATGGAGTTTAAGATAGCTGTTTGAACCTACAGCAAACACACAGTGACTTGTCCATCTTAAGAACCCCATTTGTAGATCCAACTTCCCTTGCTTCATGATCCATCCGTAAGTCTGCCTTGTGATTCTAGCAAATCACATCACACAACTGAGATATTCCAAGCACTGTCAAGACCTAACATTAGAGACCTTGGGATAGTGTTCTGCAATCTGATTGTGGAAGATTGTCTTTTAAGAGAGGTAGTGCACTTATGCACTACCTGTGTTGAGAAGTGCATAAAAAACACATCAACAAGTACTTCAACATAGCACCATTTTTTGGATTAATTGAATCACTTTAATTTTTGGTGAAAATCCACCTAGATCAGTCCTCCCCACTGGAGACCTTTTGGATCTCTGAAAGCTTGATTACTTAGAAAGTAAGTGAGAGTAAAGTTCCCTCACTTTACCAATCTCTATCCATTTTTTCTTGCTTGTATTCATCCCCTTCAATCCCACTATGATGTATTCAACTACCCCTCTTCGTGAAGTCTTGAAATTCCTATCTAAGATGACATCCTCTAGCAACTCTGACATATACTCAGGCGAAATATCATCAACTAATGGAACCTAAACATTTGTGTCTTCATCTAATATCATTGGAGGCTCATACAACTTTAGATTCTCAACATTGACAACTGAATAAATGTGCATTTATGGAGGAATATTAAGGCGGAAGGTGTTGGTTCCAATCTTTTCCAAGATCTCAAAAGGGCCATACCAAATTGGCTTGAGCTTTTCCTTTTCCTTGCATTCTTTCCTTGCTGATATGTAACCAAACTCTGTCTCCAACCTAGAAATGATGATCGATGAAATGCTTATCATGATGAACCTTGTATTTGGCTTGGCTCTTCTCCAACTATGCTTCCACTGCCTAATGAATTTCTTGGACTTTTTGGATGAACTTCAAAGCCTTTTCTGCATCATGGTATCCGTCTTCAATATTGTCCTTCTCAAAAGCAAAGTCCATCGATATTTTAGGAAAATAACCGAAACAAGTCTCAAAAGGAGATCTTTTTGTAGAAGAGAATGTTGCATGGTTGTAAGCATGTTGCACATACTGTATATTTTCATCCCACAACTTAGGATGTTTATTGTAGTAACCTCTAATAATATGCACAACTATCATGTTTACTACCTCTGTCTATCCATCAATCTGCAGATGGAATGTTGTACTTTTCTTTAGTCTTGTGTCCATGAGTTCCCACAATGCTGACCAAAATTCCCCCAAGAATCGATAATCTTGATCTAATACAATAGAAGTAGGGAGCCCAAAATGAACCCATACAAATTGAAAGTACATATGTGTTGTCATCTCAACTGTGACATGTTTCTTACAAGGCATAAGAATACACATTTTGTTGAACCAATCAACTACTACAAACAGATAATCATGTCCCTTCCTAGACATTGGTAGCCCCTCGACAAAATCCATTGAAACACTTTACCATGGATGGGATGGTATAGGTAGAGGTGTGTACAACCCTAATTTCCTATTGCTAGGTTTACTTGTTGCACACATTACACAACCTCTAATGTATTTAGATGCAGTTTCTTGCATACGAGGCCAATAACAATATTTCTACAATTGAGTCATTTTTTTGCTTACCCCAAAGTGTCTTGCAATCAATGACATGTGTGCTTCTCTGATTACCTATTCCTATTCACCTTTTGGAATACATAACTTTCCTAAATGATACAACAAGTTATCCTACACATAGTAATCTTTCTCTTCTACATGTTTTCCTACAATTAGATTTGAATAGATTCCCTTAAAGTCTTCATCATTAGCATACTCTTCATGAAAATTTCCATGTACCATGGAACTACATTTAAGGATAATCAAAACATTCATAATAGGAGGCCTAGACAACATATATGCTACTTTGTTATGGGTACCTTTTTTATACTTAATTACCAAGTGAAACTATTGAAGAAAACCCATCCACCTAAAGTGCCTGCTTTGTTGCAGTTTGGATTGTCAATGCAAATACTAAAGTGGTTGGTGATCAGTGTGGATTACAGTTGCTTTCCCCATTAAGTAGTGTTTCCATTTCTTAACACTCTAAACTAATGCATAAAGTTCCTATCATAAGTAGGATAGTTACTTACTGCAACTATAAAGGTTTCAGAGTGATAGCAGATTGCTTTACCTCCTTGTATAAGTACTGCTCCCATGGAAAGCCCGCTTGCATCTAGTTTGATCTCAAATGGTTTTTGTAAATCTGGTAAAGCCAGAAATGGTGTTGTGCTTAACTTTTCCTTCAAAGTTTTGAAAGCCTTTTGTTGGGGTCCTCCCCATTGGAAATTTGTCCTTGTACTAGTTAATGTGTGAAATGGTGATGTGATGTAAGAGAAGTTGGCAACGAACTTTCTCCAATACTGAACTGCACCTAAGAAACTTCTAACTTATGTAACTGTACTTGGCCTAGGCCATTTTATAATAACTTTGGCCTTCATAGGGTCTACTTTTAGTTGACCACCACCTACAACATAGCCTAAGTACACTAAGGATGTCTTAGAAAATTCGCATTTAGACATATTTACAAAAAAAAAAAAATCTCAAAACATCAAAAACTTTATTTACATGAATTACATGCTCTTCCCAAGTTTGACTGAATACAAGTATGTCATCTAGATAGAATATTACAAACTCATCAATAAAAGGACAAAAAACATCATTCATGATATGCATGAAAGTAGTTGGTGCATTGCAAAGCCCAAAGGGCATGACTAACCACTTGTACAACCCTTGTTTGGTTTTAAATGATGTCTTCCAAATGTCATTTTCCGTAGTCCTTATTTGATGATAGCCACTACGCAAGTCTAACTTAGTGAAATAAACAACATGTTTCAATTGATCGAGTAAGTCATCAATGCGGGGAAGAGGATACATGTTCTTTACTGTTATCTTTTTCAAAGCTTGATAGTTGATGCACATTCTCCATGACCCATCCTTCTTTGGCACCAACACAATGGGTGAGCCACAAGGAGAGGTACTTGGAAAAATTACCCTTTTCTTGACCAAATCCTAAACCTGCTTCTTAATATCTTCATTCTGCATAACGGATAAATGGTACATGCCAATGTTTGGAAGAGGTGCATCCTATTGCAAATGGATTTCATGTTGGATCTCTCTCTTCAGTGTTAATCCCTTTGGTTCTTGAAAAGTTCATCATAGGTAGATACAACTTTGGCTAACTCAGTTTTATGTTTTGGATCACAACCCTTAAATGCCTTGGATACATCATCCTCTTTGGCTTTTACAAGCATTAGTACTATTGGACTCAAGGAACACTGAGAGAGCGGAGGTGAATCAGTGTTTAGCAAATTAGACTTTCAATTCAGATCTTAAACCATTTTCAACACATAAACAAAAATAAAGATGCAAGAACATGAAAAAGATGATCAAAACACCATAACACCAATATTTTTATGTGGAAACCCTATTAGGGGAAAAACAATGGTGGAGATTAATCCACAATTTATACTTTGTTAAAAGTATCAATAAATGGTGTAGGGGCACCTAAGCTCCTTAAGGGTCACTTGAAGGGTCAGGAGGATGCAGGGGTCATGAAGACCTATCAAACATCTCAAAGCATCAACTATGCCATTTTGGAACCTATAATGGAATTTGAAATGGATAAATGTAATAGAAGGGTCAAAAGTCTTGAGGGTCCTGATAAGGACCATAGGACCAAAATGAATTATAAGTGGACCAATAGTGTCCTAGGAGTCTAGAAAGGTATTTAAGGTTTTAATTATGTCAAAAAAGGTTGAACAATAAAGATGTAATAGTTTTGGAGGGTTTTAGTTAGTAGAAGTCAATAAATTAGAAGTTGGAAATTCAAATTTTTGAGATCCAACAGTTAGTTTCAGTTTGGGCGGGTAAGTGGTTTTTAGGTGTTTTAACAACAATAATGTAATCAAACCAATCCAAATCGGTTGGAATAATTGGGAGATGGGTTTACAAAGTTGGAGAAGTCATTTGTACGGAAAGGGTGTTGAGATTGCAGAGATTGTACAGACTGCTATAGGAAAAATAATAAAACTTCAGATTTCTTGCATTTTCTTGTGTTTTCTTGGTGAATTTCTTATTGCTATTGGTGATATGTTAAATTGGATGAATTAGGGACTCGTACTTACATGCATTTGAACCTTTTGTGCATCCTGATAAGAATTAATAACCAGTTTCTTGTATAATACAACTGATTGTCTAAAGAAAGTTTAGATTTTTCACTGATTTCTAGGAGTTTCCATGAATGACTGATCCATTTCATGGAAGATTGTGATTGTAACCTGTGAAATGGATCACATCTAACATGTATTATGCAGAACTAATAGGGTAATGTGCAGGAAGGAAGGATTCTAAGGTATACACCATGATATGGCAAGGCAAGGTGCATGGGAATGGTGCCTAAGGTATTGCAGTAGGAGTTCTACCTTAACAAGGGGCATGTTTATGAGTTGGAATTAATGAAACATGTTGAGTTATTGGTGAAAAGTGAAAGAACGGGTTCTAGAAGTGATTGGAAGGCTAATATCTAAGAAGCCCTAGTTTTAGGGGATTTAATTGAGGGTTTTGTGCTTAGGGGTCTTAAAGGTGTCATGGGAGTCTAAGACCTTGAAAATTCTTAGTTTGGAAACAATTCAAGACACTGTAGAAAGTCTCATAGTCAGGGGACAAGATTTGAGTAGGGTTGCTTTGAGAAAAAGGGCTAATTAGGCCTTAATTATGTGGAATTAGCAGATTTTGGAGAGATTGGTCCAAAACAAGAGCCATCAGGGTTTGAGTATGTTATGTAACATTAGAAAAGACATTTGAATCAGTCATTAGTTTTGGGAGTCATTTGGGAAAGTTGTGAGAAAATTCCATAAAACAGTCGCCAGAGACCTACTTGGGGCTAAAAGCCTAATCCCGGTGGTTAAGTGGGTTTGTGTCTGAGACAGAGGCTTGGGGCTTGTAACCATTCAAGACAAGTTTTATTGAGTTCCTTAATATCGTTCCAAGGGTTTGGGTCCATAAGGAAGGATATAAGTCATAAGTTAACCATTAAAGCCTTATCTCCATAAGGGTGCCTAGAAGAGGGTTTAAGAGTACATCATTATAGACCTTGAAAACTTCATGTTTTACCAAAATCCCCATACCCTCTACATCAAAGTTGTATCAGAGCAGAGAGTAACGATCTTAAAGGATTCAGGATCGTCCGGATCGGTCATCGGCGCGCTTGCGAAATCCCATAAAAAACAAACCAAAAGGCGGTAATCGGACACTTCAAAGCGAGATAACAGAATCTTTCTTTCTCAAAAGAGGTTAGTAAGGTTGTTGAAAGATGTACAAGGTCATGGAGGAAAAAGTCACATAGATTTTCCTATCTACCAAGGAAAGATGGATAGTGAAGAGGTGTTAGGATGGCTTGATGCCTTAGACAACTATTTTGAGTTTGAAGAGATGGAAGAAGAGAAGAAGGTTAAGTTTTCCAAAACCAAGTTGAGAGGTACAACATTGACATGGTGGACTAGTTTTAGAATGATAGGATGGCTATGGGATTGGAAAAATTTTCTACATGGGTAAGGATGAGGAGTTTGGTCAAGGAGAAATTCTTACCATCTAATTATACAATTCATGTGAAGAGGATGAGGAAGAATTTAAAGCAAAAGGACATGGATGTGATGTCCTATACGGAGTAATTTCACAAGCTTAGTATCAGAGGAGGATATGAGGAAGAATATGAAAAAGTAGCCAGGTATATCAATGGTTTGAGGTATAACTTACAAGATGAAATTGGTTTGCAGGTACCAAGGCCATTAGGAGAATGTTTTCAGTTGGCCATTAGAGCAGAAGAAAAGGTGAAAAGGAAGCAAGGGAGGTCAAGAAATGGTGGAAGAGGGGGTAGTTCAAGTAGAGGTAGAGGTAATAGAGAACAAGGGCAAGGCAGCAATGATAAAAGCAGCAATGAAAAAGGCAAAGAGGTGTTTTCAGATCAAAGAGGAGGATACACTCAAGGAGGAGGAAGCAGATTTAGAAAAGTTAGAGGCACATTCACAGGTAGGTCTTACAAATGCAATGAGTCGGGGCATCCCTCTTTCAAGTGTCCTAAATGGGAACAATCAGATAAGGGCAGAGATAGGAGGGCCAATTTGGTACAAGAAGAAGAAGACAAAAAGGAGGAGCCAAGGACATTTATGGTAGACCCTAAAATTGATGGTGAGTTCCTTATGGTAAAGCAAGGGGAAAGACTTCATCAAGAGCCAAAGGTAACCATTTTCAAGACAAATTGTTTCAGCCATGGTAAATTATGTAGGCTGCTCATAGATTCAAGATCACATAGCAATTTGGTTTCATCTGATATGGTAGCCAAGTTAGGAATTGAAACATATGATCATCCTACTCCCTACAAGGCCACTTGGGTAACCCAATTGCAGCATGTAGAGATTAGTAATAAGGCTTATGTGTATTTTTCAATAGGAGCATATCAAGATAGGGTGCTTTGTGATGTCATTCCAATGACTTGTGGCAATATCATTTTAGGGAGACCATGGCAGTATGCTAGGAGGACAATGCATGATGGATACAATAATACATATTTGGTACACAAGGGAGGCACTAGGTATAAGTTGAGGCCTTTGCCTTTGGATCAGTTAAATGAAAATTTTGTGATCTTTTTTGAGAACTTGTAGGTGGATATGCAGGGTAAGACAGGGGAAGATATTGGTTGGGTGATAGATAACAAGTTGTAGTAGAGATATGAGGTATACAGTCCTAAAAATTAGAACATTTGGAACTTGGAAAGTATCAAGATTGGGGGTATTGAATGCCCTATTGTTGAGGATAATAGAGGCATTGTTTCCCTACAAAGAAAATAGTGGAATGAAGGCAAGAATAGAGCACAAGGACAGACTGAGATCAAATGGCAAGGAGGAAAAAAAAATCACTGTTTTGATTCTAACATGTGTGACATGAGTGCAGGTTGGCAGAAAAGGAAGAAGGTGACTTTAGGAGATTTCATGATCTATAATCAGAGAGTGCAGACATCCAGGAATAAGGAGCAATGTGATGGCAACAAGTTGGATACCTCTTGGGGCAAGAGTCTTTTCATTCTTTGGGAGTATGGTGCAGGGGCACTCAAGCTCCTTAAGGGTCACTTGAAGGGTTGGGAGGATGCAGGGGTCATGAAGACCTATCAAACATCTCAAAGCATCAACTATGCCATTTTGGAACCTATAATGGCATTTGAAATGGATAAATGTAATAGAAGGATCAAAAGTCCTGAGGGTCTTGATAAGGACCATAGGACCAAAATGAATTGTAAGTGGACCAATAGTGTTCTAGGAGTCTAGAAAGGTATTTAAGGTTTTTATTATGTCAAAAAAGGTTGAATAATAAATATGTAATAGTTTTGGAGGGTTTTAGTTAGTAGAAGTCAATAAATTAGAAGTTGGAAATTCAAATTTTTGAAATCCAACAGTTAGTTTCAGTTTGGGTGGGTAAATGGTTTTTAGGTGTTTTAACAACAATAATGTAATCAAACCAATCCAAATCGGTTGGAACAATTGGGAGATGGTTTTACAAAGTTGGAGAAGTCATTTGTATGGAAAGGGTGTTGAGATTGAAGAGATTGTACGGACTGCTACAGGGAAAACAATAAAACATCAGATTTCTTGCATTTTCTTGTATTTTCTTGATGAATTTATTATTGCTATTGGTGATATGTTAAATTGGATGAATTAGGGACTCGTACTTACATGCATTTAAACCTTTTGTACGTCTTGATAAGCATTAATAACCAATTTCTTGTATAATACAACTGACCATCTAAAGAAAGTTTAGATTTTTCACTAATTTTTGGGAGTTTCCATGAATGACTAATCCATTTCATAGAAGATTGTGACTATAACTTGTGAAATGGATCAAATATAAAATGTATTATGCAAAACCAATTGGGTAATGTGTAGGAAGGAAGGATTCTAAGGTGTACACCATGATATGGCAAGGCAAGGTGCATGGGAATGGTGCCTAAGGTATTGCAGTAGGAGTTCTACCTTAACAAGGGGCATGTTAATGAGTTGGAATTAATGAAACATGTTGATTTATTGGTGAAAAGTGAAAGAACCGGTTCTAGAAGTGATTGGAAGGCTAATATCTAAGAAGCCCTAGTTTTAGCGGATTTAATTGAGGGTTTTGTGCTTAGGGGTCTTAAAGGTGTCGTGGGAGTCTAAGACCTTGAAAATTCTTAGTTTGGAAAAAATTCAAGACACTGTAGAAAGTCTCATAGTCAAGGGACAAGATTTGAGTAGGGTTGCTTTAAGAAAAAGGGCTAATTAGGCCTTAATTATGTGGAATTAGTAGATTTTGGAGAGATTGGTCCAAAAAAAGAGCCATTAGGGTTTGAGTATGTTATGTAACATTAGAAAAGACATTTGAATTAGTCATTAGTTTGGGGAGTTATTTGGGAAAGTTGTGAGAAAAGTCCATAAAATAGTCGTTGGAGACCTAGTTGGGGCTAGAAGCCTAATCCCAGTGGTTAAGTGGGTTTGTGTCTGAGATAGAGGCTTGGGGATTGTAACCATTCAAGACAAGTTTTATTGAGTTCCTTAATATCATTCCAAGGGTTTGGGTCCATAAGGAAGGATATAAGTCATAAGTGAACCATTAAAGCCTTATCTCCATAAGGGTGCCTAGAAGAGGGTTTAAGAGTACATCATTGTAGACCTTGAAAACTTCATGTTTTACCAAAAGCCCCATACCCTCTGCATCAATAAAAGGGAATGCACTTGCATTTAGGCACACTGCATAGAGCCAACTACTCGAAACAAGGAAGGCTCATTTCCTTACAAAATGTTTGTGATTACAACAAAAATTGAACTAAGAAGATAGCATCTACAAATGTCTAGATTCAATTCCGATGAAGCACATAAAATTGATTTTGAAACTTCTATCTGATCTTGCAACTCGCTATGCTGTGCTCTACCTTAATTCATAATATAATCTTCTTCTGCTCAAGCAAAATTTACTCAACTGATCTTTTGATGTTCTCTCATACATTTGTTCTACTCTTTTCACACATTCACACCTTCTCACCACTTCATCCTCTTTTTAAAAATGAATTACTAATCTCATATATATATCCACTAGCAAAGATTTTAATCACTTAAGTCGGCTTCAACAAAACATGAAATATTCTCCAATAGTCGGCTCAAATCACAAGTTATATTTAATGCACACCCACAAAGGTCAGATAAGACATAGTTGGGACCCAAAACAATATTCTCAAACTTAGAAACAATTAAACAACTACTCCTTATACATCTGCGACATGCTACATTCATTGAGTTGGCCACAATGAGCAAATAAACAAAAAATCATTCTACCGAATCGCCTAACTCGTACACTAATTGTTGCAACACCACAAAACTTACCAACAAGGTAAGATACATGCTTAAAAAACTTTCCTAGGGATCCACAACACAAAATGATGATCCGATGAAGCATACAGATTGACTAATTGACCAAATACCCTATTCTTCATGCTTTCTACCGGTAACACACTATCTTCTACATTTCCTACCGATATAAGTAGATCTTGATCTACAGACCAAGATAATGACTTCATTGCCATCAATGACAACACTAGAAGCCATAAACAATCTCCCCAAGCCATATGCCAACAATCTCCCCCTTTGGCATTGATGGCAACACTTAGTAAAAAATGACTAAGTGTCAGAACCAAAACTCAAAATTTCAAAACACAACAAAACATTGCTCCCCCTTAGAATGTCAAGAAATTTTTCACTGCTCTCCTCCCCCTTTGACATCAATGACAAAACTTTACTAATTACTCTCCTTTTGCTAAAATTTACATTGCACTCTCTCACCCTTTATTGATGCAAAATTGAGAAGTTACAACTGCTGCACAAATCATAAAATTATTTTATACTTATCCTTTATATTCGGAAGAAATTTCTTCCAAGCATCTACTGCAATCCCAATAATTATTATCAAAATATTATTTTTTGATGTCCAATTGATGATCTGAATGAGGGATTCTGGAATTGTAATCGCTTCTTCCAACTTCTCTCCTTTCTTTAGAATCTCAATTTGTTGCTCCATTCTGCATTCAGTTAGATCCTTCACTTTCCAGAAAGTATCCATAAGAGTGTTTCTGGAAAATTGAACCTTTGCATGCTCAGCCTGCAACACATGAATCTTGTTCTTGACTACTCCATCCTAGTCCTGAAACATATTGTAATCCTAACCAATTCTAATCAACTCACTCTCAATTTTCTCCAACTTGTCCTTGTATTTACCAACCACATGAGGCCACTGAAGATAATAATTGTAGACCTTATTTGTTGAGTAAATGCATTTCCTTAACACATTCATTTTCTTTTTTAGTTTGGTGAGAGATAGCATAAAATGCTCTTTTAGATGTAGAATTACTTCTTCCTCTTTCCTGTCCTGAGGCATAGAGGTGATAGCCTCCCTGATACATTCAATCAATTCTTCTAGAAGCACATTTTGCAAACTTTCCAATTTAATGTTGTTGTGCACAAAGTATCTTCCTAGAGTGTTCTCAATGAAGTCTTGTTCATATGATGGTCCATTTAACCATATGTTAGCAATCTTTTGCATTCCATCTTCCTCCTAAACAATTTGCAGTATCTTTGTTTTGAATAAAGCACCTTCTTCATCACTTTCTTTTGTTATCATCACATCTGGTTCAACTGATTTTGGTTCATCTCTTGGAGTGTAATCATTAGAATCTTCATCTGGTATATCCACAATAACTTGCTCTTTTCCTTTTTCTTCAATTCTTGGAGATTTGTGTATTTGAGGAATGTCATCTACAAACTCTAGAGCCCCTTTCTGCTTCTTCTCCACCTTACCATAAGAGGACCCAACTTCAGCTACTCTTACCAGAATAGAGATGCCAACTATTCCAAAATTTCCCAACAACTCTCTAAAGAAATTTTCATGAACTTGCTCACAATTTTCTAGAGTATTGAAATGTTTAAAAATTTACTTACAAAGAGGTTCATTTTCCTTCCATACCACATTATCATTCTGAGGCAAGCAATTCAGAAAATACATCATAATGCATATAACTAGGGTACCAAACCTAAAGGGGTAATTTGCATCCTTCGTCAATTGTACATTTTCCATCAATTGATCCTTCAGCAATCCACACATATCAAAGTCTTCATCTTCCATTATCATTTTGTGTGAAAGGTAAACTACACCTACCAAGGTTGATCCTTCCCTATTTCTGAAGAAAATTTTATATGAAATTTTGTGTGCAATGTGTAAGGAAAACTAGATGTGGAAAACAATTATCCTAACGTCAATACCTCAGGAAAGAATGTAGATACACTTTAAAATTTACAATTACATTCCAATTAAGATGCACTAAAAAACAAACAACAGAAACAGAGTATTTGACAATCACACATGAACACTAGATATACGTGGGAAAACCCTTATGGGAGAAAAACCCACCACACCAAGAGAAATCACTTTGTATTATAGTAATGAAATTACATACAAATTCTAGACTTATCTTTCTGGTGTCATTATATAGCAACATTCACCATTAACCAAATTGCACAAGAACCTTTTTTGATTACAGTCTTTACAGAATCGAATCCACACTGATACAGTTTGAACTCTTCACACTCTATTGTTGATCAAACCAACCCACTACAATCTGAAATCACAGAGTATATCTCTGTTGTTCCATGTCCGTTGAGCTTCCTCACAGAACTACCGCAATGAACAGACTCCCAATGGTTCCACTTTCGGCTCCTCTGATTCATCCACAAGACTCCACATAGGACGGTCAACTGGTCAGCAGAATTTGTATTGTATTGGCATCTCGGTGAGACATTAACAGTGTCTCGCCGATGCCACATATACTTCATACCGATGTTGCCAAGAGTCATCGTAGTCGCCAGGATGTTCTATTGAGCTTCAAGAGATACACCGAGTCATCATGCAGTCGCCCTGACCTATTGCTTTTGCCAGGAGATCACGCCGACATTCTTCACATATATCACTGTCGCCCAAACTCATAGCTTTTGGTGTGACATTATACCGATGAGATTAAGTCATAACGAGCTCCGAATAATAGTCGGCAAGATGAGAGCTTATCATCGAGACGTTTCCCCATGATCATTAAGTTACCCTGAAGATTCTTCAACATTAGCGAGACTCATCAGAGTCGCTAGGACTTCTTACTAAAAACACAGTGTTCCACTGATGACCACCATTCGACAAGAGTTACACCAAAGACTAACACTTGAGTCTTCATCGCTGAGACATATTCACTTCGGTAGGACATCTTACTGATGGCACTTCCTTCGGCCAAGTCTCCCTGATGAAACAAATCAAACACTATCGGCATAACATTTTCTTTCACGGTGACTTCTCACCGAGCCAACATGAGTTACCCTGAGGACCACAGAGTAAACACAATTGGCAAGACATTAACACTTCACTGAGACATCTTAGCGAGAACCTTTAGCTTCATCGAAGACCATAGTCGCCAAGAGTCTTGCCGATACATGATTGAATGGCCTTTTGGCCAGAGGTCTCCCGAGCGCTATAAGGTCATAACGAATACACCATGTTACAACAATAGACTCCACAATGTAACCTTTTAGCAAGACAATAACAAGGTCACAACGACCTGTTCAGAACTGAATAAAACAAACCTACTAGTTGGCCAGACAATTAGAATGTCACACCGACTTGACTCTAATGGAGGTTTCAACCTGTATAGTTTGAGGCACATATTTCCAACAATCTCCCACATAACGAAGATCATACAGGCACCTCCAGAGCACATCATAACTGACTAAAAATCAAGGGCACTAAGGCCCATTGAACTGGCACACCACCTAAACTTGTCTGTGCTCACTAGCTTCATCAATGAATCTGCAACATTCTCTAGAGTATCAACCTTTTCCAAACTGACCTTTCCATCCTCAACCATATCTTGTACAAAGTGGTATTGTACATCAATATGTTTTGTCCTGGCATGGAAAGTAGGGTTCTTTTCCAGACAAATTGCACTCTGACTATCACAAAAAATAGTTATTTCCCCTGCATCAAAACCAATGTTAGAACACAAACGTTTCAACCATACAACTTCTTTACAAGCATGAGTAGCTGCCATGTATTCAGCCTCCGTAGTGGACAAAGTGACTACAACCTGTTGCTTACTCATCCAACTCACTGCATCACCATTCAACATGAAAATGTATCCACTGGTGGATGTCCTGCTGTCAATGTCCCCTGCCCAATCAGAATCAACATAACCACGAATGCTGAGAGTCCTCTGTGATTCAACCAAATTCCCATGGTAACACAAAGCAAAATCTGAAGTTCCCTTCAAATACCTAAACACTCTCTTCATAGCATCCCAATGCGTTCTTCCTGGATTAGCCATAAATCGACTAAGTACTCCCACTGCTTGGGCAATGTCTGGCCTTGTATAGACCATTGCATACATAAGACTGCCTACTGCACTAGCATAAGGTACACTGGTCATGTCCTCCATCTCAGTACGAGATTTTGGACAGTCCTCAATAGATAGCTTCGTTCTATGCATTATTGGAACCACTAGCTGTTTGCAATCATTCATACAAAATCTCTCAAGAACAGTTTTGATATACTTACTCTGACTAAGCCATAGTTTTCTATTCTTCCTGTCCCTAGTTATCTCCATCCCTAGAATATACCTTGCTGCACCAAGATCCTTCATTTTGAACTTAGCAAACAACTGAGACTTAAGATCAGAAATCATTAGCTTGCTATTTCCTATGAACATCATATCATCAACATAAAGAGAAATAACAAGAACTTGATCACTTTCAGCTTTATAATATACACAGTGATCAGATTTTGATCTCACAAATCCCAAAGATAATACAAATGTATCAAATTTCTGGTACCACATTCTAGGTGACTGCTTTAACCCATACAGATACTTCTTTAATTTGCATACCGTTTTTCTTTACCTTTCTCAACAAAGTGCTCAGGTGGGACATATATATTTTTTCTTCAAGATCACCATGAAGAAATGTTGTCTTCACATCCATCTATTCAACCTCTAAGTCATATGCTACTGAAAATGACAAAAGAAATCTAATGGACGTCAGCTTTGCTACAGGAGAAAATATTTCCCCATAATCGATTCCCTCTACACTGGGAATAACCCTTTGCAACCAATCTTGCCTTGTACTTTTCTACACTGCCATCCAAACCAATCTTTTTCTTAAATACCCATTTGCAGCCAACAACCTTTCTGCCTTTAGGCAAGGGCACTAGACTCGAGGTTTCATTCTTATCTAAAGATGCCATCTCTTCTTCCATGGCTTCCAACCAAGAATCTGAATCAGACATTTTAAATGCCTCTTTCACAGTCCTAGGCTCATCATTACTAGAAATCAAAGCATAGGAACAAGTAGAATCAATCAATGAGAACCCATACCTATCTGGTTGTTTTCTTTCTCGGGTTGACCTCCTCACTTGCTAAGGCTGAGGTTCTTCTTCTTCAAAACTTTCAGAAATACTCGAGCTCTCCTCAGTTTCAGGTACATTTTGAATTTTCAATTCCTCTTTCTCAGGTGTAGGAGGAATTATTGCTACATCCTTATTGTTATTTGACTTTGTCTCTGACTACAGACCCAAAGTGGAAAGTTTCAGCTCATGAAAGATTACAGTTCTGTTGTATACAACCTTCTCTATATCAGGATTCCAAAGCTTGTATCCTTTTATGACAGTGCTATAGCCAATGAAAATACATTTGACAGCCTTGTTCTCCAATTTAGATCTTTTCACATCCGGCACATGAGCATATGCCTCACAGCCAAAAACATGAACATGTCTAAGTGGGGGCTTCTTACCAGACCACACTTCCAAAGGTGTTTTCTCAACAAGAGTAGAATTTGGAGAATGATTAATTAAATAACATGCAGTAGATATAGCCTCAGCCAAGAATTTCTCCTCCAAGCCAGCACTACTGAACATACTTTGTGCTTTCTCCATCGCTGTCCTATTGAACCTTTCAGCAACTCCATTCTGTTGTGGAGTATAAGGTGTAGTCTTATATCTTTTGATTCCATGGTCTTTACAGTATCTTTCAAATTCATCAGAACAGAATTCACTACCATTATCAGTCCTTAAGCATTTTGAATTCATCTTTCTGATACCACTTGTAAGGAAAACTAGATGCGGAAAAAAATTCTCCTAACATCAATACCTCAGGAAAGAACGTAGATACACTTTAAAATTTACAATTACAGTCTAATTAAGATGCACTAAGAAACAGACAACAGAAACAGAGTATTTGACAATCACATATGAACACCAGATATATGTGGGAAAACCCTTACAGGAGAAAAACCCACCACACCAAGAGAAATCACTTTGTATTACAATAATGAAATTACATACAAATTCCAAACTTATCTTTCTGGTGTCATTATACAATAGCATTCACCATTAACCAAATTACACAGGAACCTTTTCTGATTACAGTCTTTACAGAATCGAATCCACACTGATACAGTTTGAACTCTTCACACTCTACTGTTGATCGAACCAACCCACTACAATCTGAAATCACTGAGTATATCTCTGTTGTTCCATGTCTATCGAGCTTCCTCACAGAACTATCGCAATGAACAGACTCCCAACGGTTCCACTTTCGGATCCTCTGATTCATCCACGACACTCCACATAGGATGGTCAACCAATCAGCAGAATTCATATTGTATTGGTATCTCGGTGAGACACTAATAGTGTCTCGCCGATGCCACATATAATTCATACTGATGTCACCAAGAGTCATCATAGTCGCAGGATGTTCTATCGAGCTTCAAGAGATACACCGAGTCATCATGCAGTCGCCCTGACCTATCACTTTCACCAGGAGATCACGCTGACGTTCTTCACATGTATCATTGTCGCCCAAACTCATAGCTTTTGATGTGACATTATACTGATGAGATTAAGTCATAACGAGCTCTGAAGAATAGTCAGCAAGACAAGAGCTTATCACTGAGACATTTCCCCATGATCATTAAGTTACCCCAAAGATTCTTCAACATCGGCGAGACTCATCAGAGTCGCTAGGACTTCTTATCGAAAACACAGTGTTCCACCGATGACCACCATTCGACAAGAGTTACACCGAAGACTACCACTTCAGTCTTCGTTGCTGAGACATATTCACTTCGGTAGGACATCTTACTGATGGCACTTCCTTCAGCCAAGTCTTCCCAATGAAACAAATAAAACACTATCGACATAACATTTACTTTCCCGGTGACTTCTCACCAAGCCAACATGAGTTACCCCAAGGACCACAGAGTAAATGCAGTCGGCAAGACATTATCACTTCGCTGAGACATCTTAGCAAGAACCTTTAGCTTCACTGAAGACCATAGTCACCAAGAGTCTTGTCGATACATGATTGAATGGCCTTTTGGCCAGAGGTCTCCTGAGTGCTATAAGGTCATAACGAATACACCATGTTATAGTGATAGACTCCACAGTGTAACCTTTTAGCAAGACAATAACAAGGTCACAACGACCTATTCAGAACTGAATAAAACAAACCTGCTAGTCGGCCAGACAATTAGAATGTCATACCGACTTGACTCTAATGGAGGTTCCAGCCTGTATAGTTTGAGGCACATATTTCCAACATAATGTACCTCGTTATTGGATCTTTGATTGTTGAAATTAACAGAGCTCTTTGATCTCCTTTTACTCTGGTTAGGGTTTCGACTACTTGATTCTGAATCAACTTCTTTTTTTGAAACATCTCCAATATTGCATAATCCTATTAGATTTTTATCACCTCTTTTGAAATTTGATAGGGTTTATCTAGAGTAAGGATATCATCATCCAATTTGTTCAAGATAAACCTGACCACTTCTACGTTGACGAAATAAGGAAACTCATTCTAGATGTCCAAATTCTTATGTTTCACACCTTCAAGCCACTTCAATTCACCGATTGGCAACAAATTTCTTACATCCCTGATCTTCCTACTACTATATTCATCCAAAGTCAATGTTCCTTTGATTTTATTCATTTTACTTTCTATACCGAACAAGGTTTTCTACCGAGAAAAAAATTTGAAATTCTACAAGCAACTAAAATACCTAAAGAATTTGCCGCCAAATTTTCTTTACTCCTTTAAGATTTCACTGTAGAGGCTCTCCTCCTATTCTTCTTCAATTCAAGGTGAAAAATGAGGGTTCCAAATACCCTTTTATGTCTTTGTGCACCTAACCTTTTTAGTTGCATTAAATAATTTTCCCTAGGAGTTTCGATAACTCTATTTTCTCAAACAACAAAAGAAAAATTTATCTATGGACCTTCTACTTCTCATGTTCCTACATAAGTGATCACTAATGCATTTTCAAACTTTTATCATAGCTACTAACAATTTTCTACATTTTGGTTCCAGCTACCAATAGGGGCCAAAGGATTTTCCTTGAAAAACTCCCCTTAGGCCAATGGCCTGAGATCAATTTCCGGAGGAATTACCAGAGGCTGCTTCCGGTACGAGCTTATTTCCTTCATAAAATCCACTCTTCTTTACCCATGTTTTCTTCATCTGATCTCTTATATCTTCCATAGTCACTTTTCCTTTTCCTTTTTCATCTTTTTGTGAAATTATTCTTCTATATACCAGACCTCTTTTTTTGTCCATATTTTTGTTCCTATAGAATCTTGCAATGTGACCAAATCTGTTGCAACTATAATACACCAGATTTATCTATCTAGACCACTCATTCCACTTATTTCCTCCTAATCTGCATTGATTAGCAACATGCCCAAATCTTCCACAAGTATAGCATTTAACATTTCTTAAACTGATAGACATACTTCTGCATTCAATAGACTTGTGACCAAGATTTTTGCAACTAAAACGCTGATTAGGAAATGATGGACTGCTTGAATTTATTTTACTTCTACACTGAGAAGCCATATGACCAAATTTATTAGAAGCAAAGTAGTAACCATTAAAATTATGAGCATTGGGTTGTCTTACTAGATACCTTTTTCTTTGTTCATTTGATTTCTTTGTCTAGAATCCTCATGTTTAGATTTGAAGCTTTCTTCCTTCTCATATCCAACACCTCGCTTATCATTTGCATCCTTCCATCCTTTAGTCACCTCGTCAAGCTTAGCAAAATTGATCCTAAACTTCTCCTTGTACTCATTTGTAGTAGTGAGTTCATCACTGAGAATAACTATATATCTTTCAAGTTCTTGTTCATTGTTTCTAGATTGTTTCAATTCAATCTCCAGCTGAATGAATCCATTATTTACTCTGTTGCATTCTTTAGATTTTTCTTTTAAGGATTGGTCCAAATTCTCCTCATTATTCTTCCTTTCTTCAATCTCCTTAGTTAGCTTTATTGCCACAAATTCCATCTCAAGCTTCAAAGTAGCATTATTTCTAACAAGTTTTTCACATTCCTTAGTTATCTCTTTTAGGGTTTGATTCAGGTGAACATCTTCCAAGTTTTTATTTTCTTTCTACTTCAATTGATCACAAATTTTCTTCCTCTTCTCCCTTGACTCATTGATTTTATCCTTCAATGATTGAATTAATTTCTCAGCGTCCACAAGATTTTCTTTTAATTTCATGACTTCTGCTTTAGACTGATCAAGATCATCAAGTGCCACCATAAGCTATTGTTGAAGACCACTAGAGTCCATTATATTCCAAGATCCACCTCAAGTTGTTAAACTTCTTTAGAGGAACTGTGCTTTGATACCAATTGTTGGACTCAAGGAACACTGAGAGGGGGGTGAATCAGTGTTCAACAAATTAGACTTTCAGTTCAAATCTTAAACCATTTTCAGCACATAAACAAAAATAAAGATTCAATCACATGAAAAAGATGATCAAAACACCATAACACCAATATTTTTACGTGGAAACCCTATTAGGGGAAAAACCGCAGTGAAGATTAATCCACAATTTACACTCTGTTAAAAGTATGAATAAAAGGAATGCACTTGCATTCAGGCACACTACCTAGAGCTCACTACTTGAAATAAGGAAGGCTCACTTCCTTACAAAATGTTTGTGATTACAACAAAAATTGAACTAAGAAGATAGTATCTACAAATGCCTAGATTCAATTCCGGTGAAGCACATAAAATAGATTCTGAACCTTCTTTCTGATCCTACAACTCACTTTGCTCTGCTCTGCCTTAATTCATAATAATCTTCTTCTACTCAAGGAAAATTTACTCAACTGATCTTTTGATGTTCACTCATACATCTGTTCTACTCTTTTCACACATTCACACCTTCTCACCACTTCATCCTCTTTTTAAAAATGAATTACCGATCTCATATATATATCCACTAGCAAAGATTTTAATCACTTAAGTCAGCTTCAACAAAACATGAAATATTCTCCAACAATCGGCTCAAATCACAAGTTATATTTAATGTGCACCCACAAAGGTTGACTAAGACATAGCTAGGACCCAAAACAATATTCTCAAACTTAGAAATAATTAAATAGCTACTCCTTATACATCTGCGATGCTCCACATTCATTGAGTCGGCCACAATGAGAAAATAAATAGAAAATCATTCTACTAAATCTCCTAACTCGTACACTGATTGTTACAACACCACAAAACTTACCAATAAGGTAACTTAAATTCTTAACAAACTTTCCTAGGGATCCACAACTCAAAATTATGATCCAGTGAAGCATACAGATTGACTAACTGATCGAATACCCTGTTCTTCATGCTTTCTGTAGGTAACACAATATCTTCTACATTTCCTACCAATATAAGTAGATCCTGATCTACATAATGAGATAATGACTTCAATTGCCATCAATGATAACACCAAAATCCATAAACAATCTCCCCAAGCCATATTCAAACAAGTACAAATTTCTTACTGCCATTGACCAACCTTTTCATTTGACAAGTATTGAGTAGTGCAATATTAGTCTTTATCTTATGTGCCCTTACAATGTACTCTTTACCATCTTTAAAGAGATGATACTTATTCTCCCCATATAAAATATTTCTTTTATATCATATAGATAAGGACTCCCTAACACAAGACCACAAATATCCAAAGGGACTACGTCTACCTCTACCTCATCAACATAATTTGCAGTGATAGCAAATCATAATTTACATTGTTTCATTACTTGTAGTTGAGAATCATTGCAAACCCATCCAAGTGGATGATTCTTTGGATGAGGTGTTGTAG
Organism: Sequoia sempervirens; assembly: GCA_007258455.2. Classification (NCBI taxonomy): domain Eukaryota; kingdom Viridiplantae; phylum Streptophyta; class Pinopsida; order Cupressales; family Cupressaceae; genus Sequoia; species Sequoia sempervirens. The sequence continues at coordinate 153,141 of VDFB02365093.1, forward strand.
CTAGATTAAGTTTCTTCACAAACTCTTCAACTATTAAATTGACTTGAGAACCTGTATCAAACAATGTGTTAATCTTAGTGTGCTTAGTTACAACTTGAATGTGAAACAGTTCATTATGTTATTTATCAGCTTTAGGAGGAGATGATACTTTACTTGTAATTTCATTAAGAACATTTGCATCAAAAGAGAGAATAATACCTTTCCCTTTACTTTGGACCGAGGAAACAACAATTTTCACTACATCTTCAAAGACAAATCCAAGATCCTATTTAACCACTGCAATAGTCTTTTGTTTATCTTTGTTGCTCCATATCTTTTCAACCTCAAATCAGGATGCAACTTCCAGCACTTCGAATCATAATTCCCTTATTTCTTGCAATGTGATGTAGTAGGGGGAGGCCTGCAACACACAAACAAATAATTCCAATCTGAAAACACGATTGTCAGATCACAAACTCATCAAAACTCCTTCATTCAGCAAGATCACTCTGTTTCCCTATAGTATAGAAATTCCACTAAATCAGGTATTACTCCACTCTCAAAACCTTTCAATTCACAATACAAGACACATCAAGGACTCATTACAAATATTTTCAACATATCAAACAATCCCCAATAGTTTCTTTGCAACAAATTGTTCAAATCAAGCTTTCTATGCCTTTTAGGGCTCAAATTAGCCCTCTTTTACAAAGGAACCACTCTCCAAACTTTTTCAAACTCTCTAAAACTTTGGGAAGCAATTAAAATGCTTCAAAACCTTAGATTCCTCAATTATATCATATAAATCCAATCATCTTATAGCCAAACCATAAAACCCTCTCCCTAGGCCTATAACCCTAGGTTTTATTAAAAAAGACACTTACCAAACACTCCAGAACCAACCAATTGCACAAAAAAGTCTAAAATCATTTTCACATGCTTAATAAATCATAGAATAATGCTGACCAACTCAGAAACTCAATTTCACTCACCAAAACCTCATTTTTCTTAAGGAAAACTCAACAATTCCTCATAGGGATTCACACCCAATTCACTCCCAAACCTCCCCTACACTCAACTCTCATATTCCCACCTTCTAATAATGTATTTTACCCATTCCACCAAGCAAAAAAGTAAACAAAAAGGTGGAATGGGTTTTATAACATTTTTATTCTATCAAAACCCTCAACTATGCAAGTTCAGGTCAAGTTGAGCAAAATTGAAGATAAAACACACAAAACTAATTATAAAACCCTCATAATGGATTCAATGGAAAGATAATTCAATCTACTATGTGAATCACAAAAAATATATATCAATAGATTGTTGTATAGGCTATACAACTTGCTTCTATAACAAAAAACACAAGAAAAATGGAGAAAATCTGAGTTTATTTCAATCTTCAAGCTTCAAAATATGTTCAACAACCTTCCATTCAAGTTTATCATGCTATTTTAAACTCTCTCCTATCAAAACCAAATGGCTATAACTCCCTAACCACCCTTTAAACTTACTTGACTCTTCAAATTCCTCTAACAAAGTAAATTTACAACTTTTAACTCTTTACAACATTCTAACTTGGCAACTTAGCACTTTTTTTACTCCTTTTGAAAACCTTGCCACCTAGACTGCTAAATACTATGAAAAATTACCAATTACATCAACATATGGTCTTATAGACCTTATTTTAAACAAAACTCAAAAACCTCTAAAGCCTAGACCTTATGAACTTGACTTGACAATTTTGCACCAAAGGTGCTCCTACACCATACACCTCATCTTTGAGATTTTCCAAGTCTCTTGGAAAGATTAAAGTTGCATGTCCTCCTTTATATTCTTCATGCCTTTCTCCTCTTTGATTCCCTTTTTCAAGCTCCTTTTTCTGTTCACTTTTTTTGGCATCTTTGTCTCCACTTACTCTTGGTTCCAACTATCCTTCTTGAGATGTGGGGTGTTTCTCCACTTTGCCACCTTCAAATCTTGCTATCACACTCTCATTTCCATCTGAACTCACTCTCTTAACATCTGTCATCAATTGTTCCACAAATTTTTATTCATTCCATTGTCCTTTAGCCTCTTTCTTTACAACCTTATCACTGTCCACTGTCCTTTTACATTTACTAGTCCATAACAGACCTGCCTTTGTCTTATTCATTGTCCTATCATCCTCACAACCATTTTCTTTCTTCTCCACTTTCTTTTTAATCTTGTGACCCTCTGTATCATCAAGATTTTCCTACACTTTCAGACCTACAATTTTCCCTTTCACTGTACCATGAATTTTTGATGTAGGAGCATCCTTGGTTCTTGGAAATCTTGCATCAACCAAAAAATATTTCCTTTCAATTTTTGTTCTTGTTCAGTTCTTGTTTAGTTCATGATGGTGGATTCATCATATTTTCTCACTAGACCCTGTGGATCTATTTTTACATTGTGGACATGTTCATTTTCCTTATTCCAAGATTTGAGCGCGATTGGATCTTTTTTTGGCAAGTTGTCGCTTCTAGATTTGATGGTAGTTTTTTGAACCAACACTAGAATAATTTTCTAAGCTAATGGCTAGTTTGATCGCTAGTGGATTATCCCCGTAACTTGCGGATCTTGACAATGTGATTTTAATTGTTTTGTGGAGTTTCCTTGACCTTTATTATAGGTCCACACTTCATCCTATGCATTCATTGAGATATAATTCAAATTTTAGGCCGACCTATTCATGCACACGTTACATTTTCCTTCATTGGAGATTGTAATGATCTTTGGCTGATGCAGATGATTCTAGATCTATGGATATGATATAAAGCTTGTAATAGATCATTAGAAGGGTAGAGTTGGTTACATTGAGAAAGATAGGTTTTGATACGTTAGATTTCAGCTCAAATTAAGGAGCTTATAGGAATGTTATATTTTTGAACATGTTATATCAAGCCTATGAGCCGAATTTGTAAGCCCAGATATTGTCGACCAATTGTAGTTGAGATTTATGTTAATGAGAATATTTTAATTTTCATTTTCCTCCATATTTTGTGTTGTTTCTATTGTGTTACTCTTGTTGCACAGTACGGATTGTTTTCTTTGAGGACCCTCCTACCGTGGTTGCACTAGATTGGTATCAAAGCGAGATTCGATCCATGTGAGGTTGTCTGAATTTGTGAAGTCCTATTGAAGATTTGTTGTGGGGTGGCAGACTAAGGATCTAACCTGTAGCTGTAAATGACTTGTATAAAGATGGTGGGAAGAATAAATGTTAGAGGAAATGGAGCATGTGGAAATGTAGACCCAACTTTAATGGAGATGTTGAGAGGAATTATTTCCAAATTAGATGCAGTTGAAACAACCTAGAGGATAGGTCGACCAGTTGATGATGTGAGTGATGAAGAAGTAGAAGTACAAGAAGAAAGAGGAAGAGAAGATCAACTTGGCCTGGATCAGGGAGAAGAGAGGTTCATAAGAGCCCTAACTAGATCAAATACTTTAAAGCCACATTTCAATCCACCATATTATAATGGTATGTTGGATTCATATGAATTACTTGATTGGATAACAAAGATGGAAAATTATTTTTATTTTGAAGGTACTAATGAAGATAAGAAGGTGAAATTTTCTTGTACAAAGTTGAAAGGACATGCATCCCTTTGGTGGGAAAATTTGCAAACAGATAGGAAAAGAAGAGGAAAAGAAAAGATAAAATCATGGGATCGAATGGTGAATAAGTTGAAAACAAAGTTTATTCCCACAGATTATCAAATCAACTTGTTCTGGAAGTTGCAGAATTTGAAGTAGAAGGAGTCAAGTGTGACGGAGTATACCAAGGATTTCTATAAGTTAAATATTAGATCTAGACATTTGGAGGATGAGATCGAACAAGTAGCTAGATATGTGAATGGCTTGAGGTCATCTATATAGGATGAGATTAGTTTAATCAAGTTGCAAAGTGTGGAAGAGGCATATCAATGTGCCCTAAAGGAAAAAGATAAGTTAAATAAAAGACATGAGCAGAGACAGAGAGGAAAAGGTGGAAGATTTCAAAGAGGAATATTTTTTACTGGAGGAGGAAGAGGAACTTTTGAAGGTCGGAATAAGGATAAGGAGGTTAGTAAGAATGATAATTCATACCGTAGATATGATGGAAGCTCTTACCAAAGAGGAGGATATTGTGGTTACCAGAATCAGGGTTATAGAAGAGATGATAGAGGACAGGAGAAAAGAACATTCAAGGGAATTTGTTATAAGTGTGGTGGAGAAGGACATAGAGCATTTGAATGTAATCAAGTAGAGACAAGTAGAAAGATAGAAAACAATAGAAGAAGAACCTTTGTTGAGAAAGATTGGGTTGGATCATCTAATAAACCGGAAGATGGAGAAGTGTTGGTGAATAGAAGATTATTGTGTTAAAGTGAGTTGGAGAAGGAGCCATTACAAACAAAGAATTTATTCTGAACTAGATGCAAGGTAGTTGGTAAATGTTGCAAAGTGATTGTTGATGGTGGAAGTTTAGAGAACCTAGTTTCTGAAGAAATGGTGACCAAATTGAAGTTGGAAAGATTGAAACACCTGAAGCCCTATCAAATAGCATGGATTCAAAATGAGCATAAGATATTGGTAAGTGAACAGTGTTTGGTGAAATTGAAGATAGGAAATTATCATGTTGAAGTTTTGTGTGATATCATGCCTATGGATGTATGCCATGTTTTGTTGAGAAGGTCTTGGTAGTATGAGAGATAGCCTATTCATGATGGAAAGAAGAATACATATACCATTTTTGCTAATGGGATGAAGCAAACTTTGTTGCCATTGGAAGATGTTCCTAAAGTTGAGGTTTGTATGAGTGCTAGAATTTGTTTGGTCGATGGAAGGAGTTTTATGGATGGATTGAGACATGAGAACATGTGTTATGCCTTGGTTCCTAAGAAGACTGAAGACGTGAAGCATGTAGAAGAACAATCGGATGAGATAAAAGAGTTGTTGACAGAATATGAGGAGATCATTTCAAATATTGTATCTGATGGATTACCACCTGTGAGGAGTGTTAGTCATTGCATGGATCTGATTCCTGGAGCTAGTTTTTCTAATAAAGCAACACAACGGATGACACCTGTAGAGAATGAAGAGTTGAATAGACAAGTGCAATATTTTTTGAGGAAAGGTTTGATCAGGGAAAGCTTAAGTCCTTGTGCAGTACCTATTGTGTTAGCAAGTAAGAAGGATGGAGAATGATGTGTACAGAATCTAAAGCCATAAACAAGATCATGATGAAGTATAGATTTACTTTGCCCCAAATGGATGACATTATGGACTATTTGAGTGCAGCTAGATACTTTAAAAAGATAGATTTTAAGACTGGATATCATCAGATCAAAATTAGAGAAGAGGATGAGTGGAAGACAACATTTAAGACAAATGAAAAATCGTATTGGTTGGCGATGCCCTTTGGACTAACAAATGCACCGAGTACTTTCATGAGGTTAATGAATGAGGTATTGAATAAATTCTTAGGTAAGTTCATGATTGTTTACTTGGATGAAATCTTGATTTTCAATAAGACTAGAGAAGAACATTTGTTGTATATAAGACAAGTTTTGTAGAGGTTGAGAGAAGAGTAATTGCTGATAAACATTAAGAAGTGTAGTTTCATGAAGGAAGAATTGGTATATCTGGGATTTGTGATATCTATGGATCGATTGAATGGCCTAAACCAGAAAGCATTGGAGAGGTAAGATCATTTCACGAATTGGCTAGTTTATATTGAAATTTTATTAGGAATTTCAGTTCTATTTGTAGTCCTATGACAAAAAAATGAGAGGAGATAAGAAGGATTTTAGGTGGAAATTTGGAGTGAATAAGAGTTTTGAGTTATTGAAGAAGGTGACTGAGCAACCTCTATTGTCTTTACCAAATTTTAATAATGTATTTCAAGTAGATTGTGATGCAAGTGGAAATGCAATTGGAGCAGTATTAAGTCAAGAAGGAAGACCTATAGCTTATTTTAGTGAGAAGTTGAATGACGCTAGGAGAAAATATTCAATATATGATTACAATTTTTATGCCATAGTTCAAGCCCTAAAGAAGTGGAGACATTATTTGTTTCCTAAGGAGTTTGTGTTGTATACAAATCACCAGGATTTGGAATATTTGAACAGTCAAGGTAAGTTGAGTCAAAGACACATGAGATGGGTAGAATTCTTGTAAAGTTATACTTTTTTTTTTAAGCATAGGAGTGGAAAGTCAAATAGATTTGTTGATGCTTTGAGTAGGAGAAGGAATTTACTGATAGAGATGAGAGTGGAAGTATTAGGCTTTGATGAATTGAAGAACTTGTATGAGGAAGACCTGGATTTTGAAGAACCTTGGAAAGTTTGTAAAGAATCGCTCTTGGGGGATAGGAGTGAATGCTTGGATTATTTCATTCAAGAGGATATTTTTTTTAGAGGACATCAGTTGTGCATACCCTAGAGTTCAATGAGGGATAACTTGGTAACAAAAAAACATAGTGGAGGACTGTCAGGACACTTTGGGATTGATAAAACAGTAGCATTGGTATGTGAGAATTAATTTTGGCCATAGATTCATAAGGATGTTAGGAACTTTGTGCAGAGTTGCATATTTTTTCAAGTTACAAAAGGGATTAGTCAAAATGTTGGATTGTATAAGCCTTTGACAGTTCCAGAGAGACCTTGGGAAGATATCAACATGGATTTCATACTTGATTTTCCGAAGACACAAAGAGGTAATGATTCTATATTTTTGGTGGTTGATAGATTCTCTAAGATGGCACATTTCATACCTTGTAAGAAAACAGATGCAGTACATGTAGCAAACTTGTTTTTCAAATGGTCAGATTGCATGGATTACCTAGGAGTATTGTTTCAGACAAAGATACAAAGTTTGTTGGTTACTTGTTGATGATGTTTTCTGCACAGCAACAACTCAGAAAGAATATGAAATCCTATCTCTCTTGAAAGGTAAATCTCTATCAACAAGCCTCAAGAGATAACCCCAAGGTCTCTAATGTCAGGTCTTGACAATGCATAAACAACTCAGTGATAAATGTGAAAATGTTGGTAATCACAAAGGGACCTTACTACAAGCAAATACTAAATTAGATCTAGCAATATGATGATGCTTCAATCCTAAATATAACTCAAATGATAAAGAAATAACAAAAGATTAGGGTTTCAGAGAGATTCCTAAATTAAAACTACTCCTAAGATTAACAGTGTAAATGATTAAATACTTGAAATGGACCAATCCCTCATAAACTAATTCCTGCTTAACCCAGATGAATCAATCTCACAGAAACGGTGCAATCTTCTAAGGTATTAAGATTTTTAGATCATGAAAATTCATCCAATACAACCCAATTGCAATTGAAATGAATAAATCTCCACAATTGAACAAAGCACAATGAATATAAAGGTCTAGGCTAACTTTGCAAAGCAACTAACAATCACCTAGCTGCAAAAAGTATGGACCAGGGATTGTTGCAACACTTCAAGCATCAAACCATAAACACCATTGAATCAGATCTAACATACATCTAATAACCTTGAGCAATTTAAAAGATAGAACCATAAGAACCATGCAAGATAAGTCAACACAAAAGAGATCACCAGAAAATCACAATGTCTTCAATTGTATTGAATCACCGAATTACATCAACAATTCCAATGTTTTGTTACAACACTTGCTCAGAAATTGACTAACTTCTAACTCTGCTCTACTACTTAATTCGCTCTAAGAACTATCTATCTTTTCTATTCTATATGCTCTATTCTATATGTTACAAATGAGGTGAAATGCCAAATTTATAGGAACTTCCAAAGCATGTCAGCCTAGCTGGGGTTTATAAAATAGCCACAAACAAGTCGGCCCAACTAATGTTTACAATAATAAATTGCCACAAAATAGATCAGCCCAAGGACAATTCAAAATAAAATGAATTAGCATTAAATGCTTGAACTCAATCCAAGTCAGCCTAGGATCCTCAATGCAATTCAAACCAAGGCATGGAAAATAATAGGGAAGTACAAATAGCCTTGCATTAACTGCCCTCTCTTATCCTGAGCGCACCTCACCAAGTCGACCAAGGGGAAGTAACCAATACTTGAATTTTTGTTAAGAATTAAACTTCATCTCCTGAGCACTCAACGACCTCTTCCCAATCAATCTTAAGGGACTATTAATAATCCATAATGGCATTATAAGTACCCGTATCATCAAACCGACATTCAGCAATAGGGTCCTCATTGACTAGAAAGCATATACCTCACCACCATTCCTTCAATTGCTCCAACTCTGTTTATATATCTTCATCAAAATCTTCTCCTTCTAGCTGCCACCATGCCAGACTCAGCTTGCACTCAGCAAAAACTAGCATCAATATTCATTATAACATGAATATCAAGATTATCCCATCATGAATAACATATTCATCATTCAAAAAATCCGAGCAAAGATCGAAATCAACCCAAAAACCTCGTTAAATCAAATTCTACATAGTTCAGGATTTCAAGCCCTCCGCAGAATCTAGGCCAGCTAAATTTTCTTGAAGAAGGAAAAAAATCAACCATAGATCATCAAAAATACAAAAAAGATGCAGATAATAGCGCAATCCATCAATTTAGAGCATGGAATGATAAGAATTTATCATTAAAATTGTCCATTTCACCCAATTTTTATGTTTTACAAAGCTTCCCAGGGAATCCGAAAAAATCTGGCCAAACTGGAATTTCACGAAGAGGGAAAAGTTTCAGATTTTCCACACATTCCAGGAAAACAGAGGGGACAAGGAAACCCAGGGAATTCTGCCAGCGCAGGAAAATCACGAGGTTGATAGAAAACCTGAATATCGACATCCTCTCACGATTTCACTCAAATTGATCAAATGACCACAAATTTGAGGAGTTAGGGTACGCCACCAGTTAATTTTAAACCTCTTACAGATCTTCCTTGAATTCTAGGCTCATTCAAAAGCAAACTAAGATGCAATGGGGACGCCCTAGGCATGAAACCCTAAATTTTGACCATGGACGCACAAAACAAGCCACGAAATGCCCAAACATATAGGAATTTGAATTCCAAGCAAGTCTAAAATGCCAAAGCACTACAAGATTGAATATCCCAACTCGAGAGAATTCAAATGATAAAGCAGAATGACAAGAATCCCCAAAAATTAGTTAAATTCGGAAACCTGATGGCAAGATGAAAATTTGGAAAAATCTGGCCCAGGCGGATTTCCGCGAAGACCAGGAATTCTGAACAGTAGCATTGAAACCCTTTTTCCAGAGTTTGGATGAAATCCAGGAAAATCTGGACAGACGAAAAATCCCGAAATGGGGTAAAAACCCTGATTTTGCTCAAAACTTGAGATTTTCAACATGTAACTTGGGGAAAACACTTAAGCAAGCAAGATAAACATTTTAAGCTCATGCCAAGGCAATGCAAATCCTCAAAATCAAAGGGCCAAAACAAAAAGAGAAAAGAAAAAGAGGGTCCCTGCCTTCATCGGGGTGTGTGCAAAAACTGCACAATAAATGGCGACTCTGCTGGGAAAATGCTCCAAAGCATTTGATGATGAACAAGAATCATGAACCTCGAATCTCTGGTTTTGATCCCACTATCAGACAAACAAATCAAAATGCAAGATTAAAGAATCAGAACCAAAGGCAAACTAAACCTTCCATAAATTGAAAATCCAAGTGTGTGCACATGAGTTCATTTCCTTCCTTGAGCTACTACAGAAACCAAGTTCAGTCTAGTTAGGCTACATAAAGATTCTAACTCCAAAAGCAACCTGGATAGAGTCTCGTTTCCAGTCAGGCATCTATAGCCCCAATGAGGTTATCATTGTGACTCTCCCGAACATAGCTCTATTGCTAGCCAGGCGTCCATAGCCTCGATAGAGATATTCAGATACCCTGATGAGTTGAATTCATTTGATTTTCAATATTTTCTCTTTTCTTCTTTTGATATTCTTTTCTTTTCATTTTTTTATTTCAACTTGTGAACAATGAAGTTCACACTCAAGGCTAAGAACCACAGTGGCGCTGAAGCAGAAATAAGATATTTCACTTGACAAGACCTCACAAAGACCTTATAGCAACCTCAGGATTTTTAAGATGTATAAGAGATATAAGATTTCAAAATACTTCAAATTCAAATCAAACCAGTGACCCAACCTCCTTAAATCAAACATTTAGACTGTGTGATGATAATGAAGAGCTCAACCATCCATTCATGACACGTGATTAAAGTTCATCAAGGAAATACTTAGAACAGTCCCAGATAAAGAATATTTTCCATATAGGTGCAACACATCCAGAAGAAAACAAGAAGACCTCCAAAGCAAAGCAGAGCAAAAACACACCAAACTGAAAGAAAACCTACACTATCCAAAACAAACAAAAGCAAAGCAGAAAGGGAAACCTACTCTAACCAAAGCAAAGAAAAGTAAAAATAGAAAGGAAAACCTACTCTAACTATGTACAAGAAAAGAGATGAAAATAGCTCAAGACTAGAAATAATGCTTCAAATACTGCCCATTGATAGGCAATGGGATATCCTCCCCAGTGAGAGTTTTCAAATGGAAAGCATTATCTCTCAGGATTTCTAAAATTTGGTAAGGGCCAAGCCAAAAAATTTCAAATTTACCATGCTCCCCCTTACGGTCATGGGATTTATCCCAGTAGAGAACCAAGTCAAAAATCCAAAAGGCTTTTACCTTGGCTCTTCTATCAAACCACCTTTTGACTACACCTTGATGTTTGGCAAAGTCTTCTAAGGCTTCATCTCTTCTTTCTTCAAGGTGTAACAACTCCTGTAGGCGGGCTTCACGCCTGTTCTCTTCATCATAATATTTGTTAATGAATTGTAAAGTAGAGATCCTCAATTGAATTGGAAATATAGGTTCTAGGCCATACACAAGGTGATAAGGGGAGGTCCCTATGGAAGTCTTTTTTCTTGTACAATCTTCCCATAGAGAAAATTGAAGTTGAATGTGCCAATCCTTGGGATTCTTCTCTAGTAACTTACGGATGGTCATGTTAAGAGGTTTTTATTGGAAGACTCAGCCAGACAATTACCTTGTGGATAGTAATTAGACACAAAATTTATTATAATCCCATGTTCAAAAGCCCAATTAGAAAATTTCAATGATGAAAATGTAGGACCATTATCACAAACTAAAGATAAAGGACATCCAAAGCGATTGATAATACCTGATTCAATGAAATCAATTACCACTTCAGAAGTACATTGTTTGCATGCAAGAGCTTCAGTCCATCGTGTAAAATAATTAGTAATGGTGAGAATATACCTATGACCCACAGAAGAAGGTGGATTGATGGGACCTATGAATTCCATTCCCCACTGTGCAAAATGTTTTACCTCAAAGACTCGTTGAAGTGGGAGTGTTGCATACTTTTCCCTAGTTGTTGCAGTCTGACATGTATCCTTGAACAATGTAGGCCAATAATAACCAGCCCTCAGAATCTAATTTGTAGTGGCATGTGTAGATCCATGGCCAGTACCATATCTATCATGAAATTCGGCCATGACTCTCTCAACTTCCTGTCTTCCTAAGCACCTCAGGTAGATACCTTCATGATTTTTCTTATATAGAACAGCTTCCTTCAGCATGAAACTATCACTTCTCAAGCGCAATTCCCTTCTCTATACTACATTGAGATGGTCATGACACCTTTGAGTTAGGAGATAATGAACAATATCATCATACCATTCTCTGGGAGAAACATCTTCTAGATTGTAATGCTAGGATGCAAGATCAGGGCCCATTTCTGCCATTTTCCTTGTAAGTCCTTTCCCTCTTACCAGCTTCATGGGTTGAATCTCAATATCATATTCTTGTAACATTATTACCCACTTAGCTTTGTGCTCTCCTAGCTCATTCTGCATCAACAATAGCTTGACTATAGGATCAAGAACTATTGCAAAGACCTTATTTCTTCGGATATAGTGTCTAAATTTCTTCACAACTCTGACTAAGGCGTAAGCCTTCTTTTCCACACTTGGATACCTTAGTTCAAAATCTTTCAATGGTGCACTCATGAATGCTATGGGATGTTCATTTCCTTGATCAAACTTTTGAGTCAACATAGCAGCACAGGAGTGATCAGAAGCAAACAAATATATATAGAATGGCTTAGCATAGTCTGGACTCACCAAAACCAGAGCTTCAGCAATAGCCCTCTTTATCTCTGCAAATGCTTCCTTAGCTTCTACATTACATTCAACTTTGGCTTCTTGCTTCAGCATTACATTCAGTGGCTTGACTATTTCTGCAAATCCAGTGATGAACTTCCTTACAAAGTTGATTTTACCAAAGAATGACTTCATTTCTTTCTTGCTAGCAGGTGGTGGGATCTTGAGTATAGCTTCCACTTGTTATGGATCAATGTTAATTCCTTTCTCAGAGATAACATGTCCTAGTAATTTTCCCTCTATAACTCCAAAGATGCACTTCTTTGGATTAAGAGATATACCAAATTCCCTACACTTCTGAAACACTTTACACAAATATGATATATGATCACCTCTCTTCTTGGAAAATACTGTCAAGTCATCCATATAAATGATTATGCATTTACCAATTATGTTCGTAAACACAATGTCCATGGCCCTCTAAAATGTAGCTCCAACATTAATCAAACTAAAGGGCATTCTTCTATAGGAAAAAGTACCCCACTTGGTGGTGAAAGCTGTCTTATGCCTGTCTTCATAATACACCATAACCTGGTTGTACCCTGAGTAGCCATCCAAGAAAGACATCATCTAAGAACCATTGACAATTTGAAGCACTTCATCCAGCGAAGGCACTAGATAATTATCCTTTTCTGATGCTCTATTAAGGTTTCTAAAATCCACACATAGCCTAATCTCACCATTCTTCTTTCGTACAGGAACCAGGTTTTCCACCCAGGTGGAGTGTCTGACCGGGAATATGATCCTTGCAGACAGTAGCTTCTGCACTTCCTTATGAATTATGGGTTCCAATAGAGCATTGATTGGCCTTTGCCTATGCCTAAAAGGTTTTACTCTTGAATTCAGAGGGATAGTATGAGTTATAATTGATGTTTCATAGGTCTTCAAGTCTTCATAACTCTAGGCTATCACATCTAGATATCTATGTAATGCATCAATTATTCCTTTTCTCTCTTCTGGAGTACATACCTTGCCAATGAAGACATTCTTGACATCCTCATGAGTTCCCATATTATACTTTTCACATTTTCCACTGATGGACTCCTTCTTGGCATCTTGTTCCTAATCTCTGACCTTATCCAGATCAAAAATCCTCTCTAATTGCACCATTCCTCTGGGAATAGTATTGGTCTTCAAATTGATTACTCCTTCCAAGTCCATCTTTGCTTCTTGAGGTTCAGTTTCATCTATAATTTGTGAAGCAAAGACATCTAAGCTTGTGATAAAATCTAGGATATGCTTATCATCTTCAAATACCTGGAAGTTAGTGACATTATCAGGCACTGAAGGCACTGGGGTGAGTTCCACTATAAACTTCTTCAATCCATAAAGAGACAAGGGTTGCAATGTACTAGTTGCCTGAGCAAGGGAGTCAGCCGTCTGGTTTTTACTTCATGGAATCAACTAAATGTTGAAGGCATCAAATCCTTCAATAAGGTCCCATACTCTATGTCTATAATTGGTCATTCTTCTATCATGACAAGAGTACTGTCTCCTAACTTGCTTAACCACTGACTCAGAATCCCTAAAAACTTGCAAAATCTTGACCTTTTTCTTTAGTGCCATTAACAACCCATGGACCAAAGCCTCATATTCAGCTACATTATTCATACAATGGAATTGAATCCTATGAGCAGCAAAGAAAGTTTTACCTTTTGGACTGATTAGCTCAAATCCTGCTCCAGCTCCTTGCTTCAATTTGGATCCATCAAATCTTAAAGTCCAACAACCAGCAACTATAGATTTCCTCGTTGTATCTCTTGCACTGTTGCTACTTGAAGATTCTTTAGAAAGAATCACTTTCTCCCCTTTAGAGTCCTCATGAACATCTTGGATATCAATTTTGACTGCTGGGATGGGATTGATACATTTTTGCACTTGTTCTATTGCAATCTGGCATAAGCAACAATCCAGTTCAGGATGAGAGGCATTATGAACCCTACACCAATTTGGCAAGAGAAAATATCTGAAATTCATCTTCCTACCCAACTAAATATGATCCTCAATGCATTTCTAATGAATTCCTAGAAATTATCCAGTAAACTGAGCTGATTATCTTCAAGATTATCTTCATTTTCAACTAGTTCCACCAAGGCCTTAGTACTATTGGATTCTGTTGTAAGGTCAACAGGAATTGTGTGGAACATAAGGACTTCCTCTGCATCTGACTCCTCAAAAGGGGCTGCAATCACATAATTACCCATACTTACCTCAGATATCAAAATTTCATTGGAGGTATTTTGATATTTCGTGATCATATACTTCATCCTAGGTTCTCTTTCAATTCTAATCTAGTTTGGCACTCCCTTCCAAGAAAGCTACATGTGAGAATGATCAGTTGATACATATCCATTCAAGGCCCTAGTAAAGTCTCTTCCTAGAATCAAGCCATAAGCATCAGGTATATCAGCCACCTGTATATTAATAACCTGTTGAATCCTAGGATCAGAGGCAACCTGCATATGAATCATATTTAATTCCCCTACAACCTTAACTTCAGTTCTATCCAATTGTATAACTTTCTTTTGGGAATCAACAGGAGTGATACCCAAAGCTCTACAGAAACCAAAGGGAATTACATTGGTGGAAGCACTTGAATCCAACAAATAGTTGTGCAAGTGTTTACCAAATATACAGATAGAAATCAGGAATGGAGGAGTATCTACTTTCCCTTGAAACAAAGTTAAGGGCATATCCACTTGAGCAACCTGAGTCCTATATTTCTCTTTTCCCTTATCTCCAGGAGGCACATGAACTTAATAATGAGTCTAATTTTTCCTTCCTACTATTTGAGGGCTAGATGCTTTGTTGATACTTTCACAAACTGATCTATCTTGTGATATAGAATTTGCATTGTAAGCTACTAGAACTGCATTCCTAATGGTTAGAACTCTCAATAATTCAAATGAAGAGAGACTTACCTTTAGATTCTTGAGTTCTTCTGCAATATATATAGCCAGTTGTTCCTCATTCAGATCAGCAAGAGTCTCTTTTGGGTATTCCACCACCTTGTCTTTGTTTGCTTCAACACTCTTTCCTTTTGATGGATCCATTTGTGCTTGATCTTTAGAGAAATATTTCTTTGACACTAGAGGATATGGCAGATTATTGTTGGCATTAGGATCTGGAGGTGTTGTGAAGTTGTTTGGTGGAATGGAGGTGGTGAAGGGACCTCCATCCTGTGGATGTCTATGTAGCATGTCCCTCAAATCATACTTCTTGATAGGCCTCTGGAAGGTCTGCACCTCTTCAACATAAGCTTCTTCTTCATCCATGGGGCCATCTTCATTTACTAGATTTTCATCAAACAGCTGTGAAATCTCATCTCCATTGCACACTTGATCTGCCTCTTCCTTGAGCTGGTTTGATTCTTCTTCAGGAACATTCTCTTTGCTCTATGGAAAAGGAGCATGATTTAGTACTAACACTGATGAATCATAGGGAGTAGATGGTACCATTTCCTGGACACCTACATTATTATCCACTTCATACTAGAAAATTGAAGCTATTGTCTGAAACTCTTGATAGTCTAACTCAGAATGCTGACTTGTTTTATGGAGCCTACACCATCCTGATAATGCAGCCTTAGCTAAATATACACCATTAGGAGGTTTCTCTTGGCTAACTGGTTGATTGACTGGCTGATCTAATCAGGTAGGGACTCCTCCATTATTAGGCCTCGTGTTCTGAGTCCTATTTGTTAGGGTGGTTGTCTCCTATCGAATCCTTGTCCACCAGCTTTCCCTCGGTCAAAGTTCTAGCCTAAGGATTGTCCTCTAACATAATTATGTCCTCTATCATTATTATATCCCCTATCATTACTATATCCTCTGTCGTTGTTGTATCCTCTGTCATGGTTATATCCTCTTTCAAGATGTTTCCCTCTATAAAAGTGTTGTCCTTGTTGATTTTCTCGACTTTCTCTGCTCTGATTGGACTGCATATTTCTCTGAGTAGCTTGCAACTGACTGTTCTAGTTCCTCAAGTAAGTTACTTCCATATTCAACTTCTTCACTTGTTCAGACAATTCATCCAGTCTTTCCTTGTCAAAATTCTTGTATGGAGGCTGGTTCACATTGTTTTGGGGATACCCTACTGTAGTGCTAGTATTCAATGACTAGTTCAAGACTTCAAAATTTTGTAGATATGGGGGATAGCTAGCATGAGATTGTGGATGCAGAGTCTGATTTACATTTTGTTGGGGATAGCTGATTGCAGGTGGCACTTGACTCACAAGAGGCCCTGGGTGAGGAACAAGAGGAAAATGAGGTACTGGATTCATAATAAGAGTGTGATTAGTAAGAGTCTGGTTGAGAGTTGGGACTTGTACAGGGTGAGCAGTAGGTCCTAATGACGGTAAAGGCCGAAACAAATGCTGCCTCAAAGCAGTGCTAACCTTCACAGCCTCTGCATATGCATCAAGTAGGGTATTGGGAGGGTTGTTTTTCCATTTCATGAAGGTAGCTGTCAGACTATCAAGTCCCTCATAATAGACTTCTAAAGCAGTGGTCTCATCAACAACATAAGGGGCCTACAGTCTGGTATAGGCATGATGAAACCTATTGTTGAAGGACCCTATAGGTTCATTGACTTCTCTCTTAACATTAGTGAACTGACGATAGAGCTCATTAGGACTGATGGGAATCCTAAACTTCTGCAAGAATGTAGTCTCCAGTTCATTCCAATTCCAGGATAGACCTAGCAGGTAAGTGATTATACCAATAGAATGCATCTTCTCCTAAGAAATAAGGAAAGAGCCTACATGTTACATCCTCATGATTGATTCCCCTATCCTTAAGGCTAGTCTGAAAGATCCTGATGTGTTCTTCAGTAGTTCTATTGGGATCATTAACATGGAACTTTGAATAGAAGTGCTCAAGGTTCTTGGGCATGACATTGTAATTGGCGAAAGTCAATGGAGATAGGTTATTAGCTAGGAAAGACATTAGTGGAGGTGGGGGCTGGTAATGGTTGATTTATGACTAGCTGAGGTTGTTGGATGGGAATGTCCTCAGACTTAGATGAAGATGAACTTAATGAAGATGAGAAAGATGGAGATGATGGAGGTGGCTGGGTGGATGATGATTATCCCCTTCTGCTGATCCTTCTTGACCTAGTAGGGGCTGGTAGTTCTTGAAATTCCTCCTCTCCTAGAGTAGATTTGGTTCTTCTTCTAAATCTTTCAGGAGAGATAGCAGACAAAAATTGATCCATCTTGCTTATTCAGTCCCTCCTTCTAGCGCCAATCTATTGATGATGTTTTTGCACAACAACAACTCAGACATAATATGAAATCCTATCTCTCTTGAAAGGTAAATCTCTATCAACAAGCCTCAAGAGATAACCCCAAGGTCTCTAATGTCGAGTCTTGACAATGCATAAACAACTCAATGATAAATGTGAAAATGTTGATAATCACAAAGGGACCTTACTACAAGAAAATATTGAATCAAATCTGGCAATATGATGATGCTTCAATCCTAAATCTAACTCAAATGATAAAGAAATAACAAAATATTAGAGTTTTAGAGAGATTCCTAAATTAAAACTACTCCTAAGATTAACAGTGTAAATGATGAAATACTTGAAATAGACCAATCCCTCATAAACTAATTCCTGCTTAACCCAGATGAATCTGCAATCTCATAGAAACAGTGTAATCTTCTAAGGTATTAAGATTTTTAGATCATGAAAATTCATCCAATACAACCCAATTGCAATTGAAATGAATAAATCTCCACAATTGAACTAAGCACAATGAATATAAAGGTTCAGGCTAACTTTGCAAAGCAACTAACTATCAGCTAGCTACAAAAAGTATGGACTAGGGATAGCTTCAACACTTCAAGCATCAAACCATAAACACCATTGAATCAGATCTAACATACATCTAATAACCTTGAGAAATTTAAAAGATAGAACCATAAGAACCATGCAAGATAAGTCAACACAAAAGAGATCACCAGAAAATCACAATGTCTTCAATTGTATTGAATCACTGAATTACAACAACAATTCCAATGTTCTATTACAACACTTACTCATAAATTGACTAACTTCTAACTCTGCTCTACTACTTAATTCGCTCTAAGAACTATCTGTCTTTTCTATTCTATATGCTCTATTCTATATGTTACAAATGAGGCGAAATGCCAAATTTATAGGAACTTCCAAAGCATGTCGACCTAGTTGGGGTTTATAAAATAGCCACAAACAAGTTGGCTCGACTAATGTTTACAATAATAAATGGCCACAAAATAGGTCGACCTAAGGAGAATTCAAAATAAAATGAATTAGCATTAAATGCTTGAACTCAATCCAGGTCGGCCTAGGATCCTCAATGCAATTTAGACCAAGGCATGGAAAATAATAGGGAAGCACAAATAGCCTTGCATTAACTACCCTCTCCTATCCTAAGTGCACCTCACCAAGTCAACCAAGGGGAAGTAACCAATATTTGAATTTTTATTATGAATTAAACTCCATCTCTTGAGTGCTCAATGACCTCTTCCCAATCAATCTTAAGGGACTGATAATAATCCATAATGGCATTATAAGTAGCCACATCATCAAACCAGCATTCAACAACAGGGTCCTCATCGACTGGAAAGCATATATCTCACCACCATTCCTTCAACTGCTCCGACTTTGTTTATATATCTTCATCAGAACCTTCTCCTGACAGACCATAGACTCATACTCAGCAAAAACTCATCATTCAAACAAATCTCACGAATAACATATTCATCATTCAAACAAATCTGAGCAAAGATCGAAATCAACCCAAAAACCTCGTTAAATTGAATTCTACACAGTTCAGGATTTCAAGCCCTCCACAGAATCCAAGCCAGAAAGGAATTTCGGGGAAATCCAGGCCAAGCGTATTTTCTTGAAGAAGGCACAAAATCAACCATAGATCATCAAAAATGCAGAAAAGATGCAGATAACAGCGCAATCCATCAATTTAGAGCATGGAATGATAAGAATTTATCATTAAAATCATCCATTTCACCCAATTTTTACGTTTTACAAAGCTTCCCAGGGAATCCAAAAAAATTCGGCCAGACCAGAATTTCACGAAGAGGGAAAAGTTTAGATTTTCCACACATTCCAAGAAAACTGAGGGGACAAGGAAACCCGGGGAATCCGCCAGCACAAGAAAATCCCAAGGTTGACAAAAAACCCAAATATCAGCATCCTCTCATGATTTCATTCAAATTGATCGAATGATCAAAAATTTGAGGAGTTAGGGTACGACACCAGTTAATTTTGAACCTCTTACAGATCTTCCTTGAATTCTAGGCTCATTCGAAAGCAAACTAAGATGCAATGGGGATGCCCTAGGCATGAAACCCTAAATTTTGACCATGAACGCATAGAACAAGCCACAAAGTGCCCAAACATACAAGAATTCAAACTCCAAGCAAGTATAAAATGCCAAAGCACTACAAGATTGAATATCCCAACTCAAGAGAATGCAAATGATAAAGCAAAATGACAAGAATCCCCAAAAATCAGTTAAATTCGGAAACCCGACGGCAAGATGGAAAATTCAAAAAAATCCAGCCCAGGTGGATTTTCACAAAGACCAAAAATTTTGAACAACAACATTGAAACCCTTTTTCTAAGTTTGGATGAAATCCAGGAAAATGCAGACAGACCGAAAAATCCCGAAATGGGGTAAAAACCTGAATTTTGCTCAAAACTTGAGATTTTCAACGTGTAACTTGGGGAAAACACTTAAGCAAGCAAGATAAACATTTTAAGCTCATGCCAAAGAAATTCAAACTCTCAAAATCAAAGGGCCAAAACAACAAGAGTGAAAGCAAAAGAGGGTCCCTGCCTTCAGCGGGGCGTGTGTGCAAAAATTGCACAACATTACTTTTGGAGGACACTTTGGAAGAAGTTAAAGAAAGATTTGAAGTTTAGTTATGCTTTTCACCCATAGACTAATGGACAGACAAAGGTAGTAAATAGGAGATTGGGGAATTTGTTGAGATGCTTGGTTGGAGAGAAGACCGGAAGTTGGGATTTAGTTCTTGCACAAGCAGAGTTTGCTTACAATAATTCAGTGAACAGAAGTACCAAAAAGACACCTTTTGAGACTGTTACTAGAGTTCATCGTAGAGGTATATCAGAGTTGAGAGACATCAGTATGGAAGACAAAAGAAGTGCAGAAGCTGTAGAGGAATTTGCAGAACATATGAAGAAAGTGCATACTCAAGTGAAGGAGCAGTTGGAAAATATGAACCAGAAGTATAAGGAGAAAACAAATGAAAAGATGAGACATAAGGAGTTTGAAGTTAGAGATGAAGTGATGGTGTACTTGTGGAAGGAAATATTTCTAGTTGGCACATACAATAAGTTGAAGATGAGGAAGTTTAGACCCTTTAGGATTTTGAAGAAGTTTGATTCAAGAAATGCATATGAAGTGGAGTTACTGGATGACATGGGTATATCACCTATATTCAACATTGCAGATCTACATCAGTACCATGAAGCAAAGTTTAGAGAAGAAATTAAAGAAAAATTGGAGAATTAATTTCCTAAATGGAAATCAGGTGAGATAGAAGAGATTTTGGATATCATAGATGGGAGGAAAACTCATGGAAGATAGTACAAAGAATATCTCATGAAGTGGAAAGGCAGACCAGTGGAGGATTCTTCTTGGATTTCTTAGGTTGAGGAAAACCATCTTGGTTTTCCTTTAGCCCCAGCAAAGTGAGAGACTCACTTTTCAAATAACCCCAGATGTCCGATATAGGAGCATCCTTGGTTCTTGTCAATCTTGCATCAACCAAAAAATATTTCCTTTCAGTTTTTGTTCTTGTTCAGTTCCTATTTAGTTCATGATGGTGGATTTGTCATATTTTCTAGCCAAACCCTGTGGATCAATGTTTACATTGTGGACATGTTCATTTTCCTTATTCCAAGATTTGAGCGTGATTGGATCTTTTTTTGGAAAGCTATCACTTTCGGATTTGATGACAGTTTCTTGAACTGACACCAGAATAATTTTCTAAGCTAACGACTAGTTTGATTGTTGGTGGATCATCCCCGCAACTTTTGAATCTTGACGGTGTGATTTTATTTATTCTTTGGAGTGTCCCCGACCTTAATTATAGGTCCACACTTCATCCTATGCATTCACCAAGGAGTAATTCAAATTTGAGGCCAACCTATTCATGTGCAGGTTACATTTTCCTTCATTGGAGATTGTAATGATCTTTGGACGACACAGATGATTCTAGATCCGCGGATATGATATAAAGCTTGTAATAGATCATTATAAGGGAAGAGTTGGTTAGATTAAAAAAGATAGGTTTTGATAGGTTATATTTCAGCTCGAATTAAAGAGCATATAGGAATGTTGTATTTTTTAACATGTTATATTAGGCCTGTGAGCCAAATCTGTAAGCCCGGATGTTGTTGGCCGATAATAATTGAGATTTATGTTAATGAAAATGTTTTAATTTGCATTTTCCTCCATATTTTGTGTTGCTTTTTTTGTGTTACTCTTGCTGCATGGTCTAGATTGTTCTCTTTGAGGACCCTCCTACCATGGTTGTGCCACTTTCACTATACTGTGTCCCATCATCATTATGATTCCTTGTCTTTTCTTTCACTGTCTTATCATTAATACAAACCTTTATCTTTTTGTCCATTGTCCTTTCAACCTTACACTCTTCTGTACCAGGAGCCTTGTCACTCTTTGTCACATCAACTTCACAATTTGTTGTCCTTGTCTTGTCTATACCATCAATCTCTATCATAATGGTTTCAAATTGTCTTTTTGCTGTTGCAGGGCATATAATAGTCCCTACAACTATGCCATCATTGTTTTCTTTCCTTTCCAAAGGCCTTTCAAACGCACTCTGTCCTTTACCAATCTGAAACCTTTTATCATCAACCTTCTTTTTCCAAACAAAAGTATTTTCCCTCATGATTGATTGCATACCACCTTCATGTCTTGTATTTATTGTCCTATCTCTGTCATCATGGTATTTTCTGCTACACTCTTTTTCTTTCCTTCCTCCACACTCTCACACTCTTTTCCCCAAACATGATAATCTCACCATATTCTTCTAGATTCTCAACCAATGGAGTCAAGACAAACTCTCTCCCATCTTTTTCTATGGTGTACGTATTTTTTCTACCATTATGAAAGGCCAACCTATCAAACTGCTAAAGCCTTCCCAACAATAAATGACAACTCATGGGTAATATGTCACAAAGCACTTCATCTTTATATGGACCTATTTGGAATTCAACTCTTTCTTGTTCACTCACCATCAAAAACTGATTTTCACTAACCCATGACACCTTATATGACATTTTCCTAGGTACTCTTTGCAAATGCAATTTCTCTACCATCTCATGAGACAATATTATCTATACAACTAGAATCAACAATGACTTTACATACCTTGTATCTAAATTTGTAGGCTATTCTAAACAAAGCTTTTCTTTGAAGCAACTCTTCCTCCTTTGTGGTCTTTAGGATGTGTTTCTTCATCATCGGTATTTCACCAATTTCATCCCTTGCAATCAATTTGTTTGAACTTGAACTACTTTCAACTTCATCTTCTTGCACTATTTGAGCTCTTCTATTTGGTTTTCTTTCTCCTCCACTTGTTGATGAACTAGCCTTCTCATGGCACTTCCAAGAAGGATGTCCAAATTCTTGACAATGATAACATCTTCTTACAAAAGTGTTAGAGTTTCTTCCACCTCCAAATCTGCCCCTTGTACCTCTATATGCTCCTCTAAAATCAGCAACTTGTTCATCTCTCTTGCTTGGTTCTTCTCCTTGATTTTCAATTTCTTGCCTTGAAGTAGAAAAATTTCCTCTTCCTCTCATGGTGTTGCCTCTTCCTCTTACTGTTTTCTCTTGTCTTCTCTTTACCTTCTATTCAGCCTTAAATGCCATCTTGTAACATTCTTCTACATTTCTAGGGTTAGTTAAAGCCAACTCATCCTGAATATTCATTCTTAAGCCACCCAAGTACCTAGCTATTTTCTCATCTTCATTTTCATTATGGTTAGACCTCATGCTTAATCTATAAAATTCTTCAGTGTATGCCTTTACATCCATTTCCTTTTGTCTCAAAATTTTCAACTTCTTAAACATTTGAACTTGATAATCTGAAGGGAGAAACTTACCTATTAACTTAGCCATCATCTTGTCCCAATCCACAATCTTAGACTTTCCTTATTTCCTTCTCTCTGACTGTAGATAATCCCACCATACAAGTGCATGACCCTTAAGTTTTGTTTTGGAAATCTTCACTCTCTGGTCTTCAGGAATCTCTTCACATTCAAAATAGTTATCCAAACAAGCTATCCAATCTAAAAATTCCTCTTCATTCAAATTACCACCAAACTTTTGCACATCTATTTTTACCTTGTATTTTTCACCTTTTACTACCTTTATCAACTTGGCCATTCTCTAGTCTTCTACATCAAGCTCTTCTTCAACATCTTCAAAATCTTCATCATCTTCTTCTTTTGACTCACTTCTCTCAACTACTTCTCTTCTCTTATTGGTTTCTAAGGCTTCCAATCTCTCTTTTAGTTCTTTGATCTCTTTAATGTACTGGTTCTTCAAATCATTCATCTCGTTTGTTGTGTTCTTTGCTTTTCGAGTCATCTTGCAAACTTGCCTCTTCACCTTCCAATCACTCTTTCAAAACCTTCAAATTTTCTCCACAAAGACCTGGTACCTTCACTCTAATACCACTTTGATGCAGTAGGGGGAGGCCTCCAACACACAAACACACAATTCCAATCTGAAAACACAATTGTCAGATCACAAACTCATCAAAACTCCTTCATTCAGCAAGATCACTTTGTTTCCTTGTAGCATAGCAATTCCACTAAATTGGATGTTACTCCACTCTCAAACCATTTCAATTCACAACACAACACACATCAGGGACCCATTACAAATATTTTCAACATATCAAAAAATCACCAATAGTTAATTTGCAACAAATTGCTCAAATTAGGCTTTATACACCTTTTAGGGCTAAAATTAGCCCTCTTTTACAAAGGAACCACTCTCCAAAAATTTTCAAACTCTCTAAAACTTTGGAGAAGAAATTAAAATGCTTCAAAGCCTCATATTCCTCAATTAGATCACAGAAATCCAATCATCTTATAGCCAAACAATAAAACCCTCTCCCTAGGCCTAGAAACCCTAGGTTTTATTGAAAAAGACACTTACCAAACACTCCAGAGCCAACCAATTGCACAAAAAAGTCTAAAATAATTTTAACATGCTTAATACATCATAAAATAATGCTTCCCAACTCAAAAACTCAATTTCACTCACCAAAACCTCATTTTTCTTAAGGAAAACTCAATTCCTCATAGGGTTTCACACCCAATTCACCCCCAGACCTCCCATGCACTCAAATCTCATATTCCCACCTTCTACTAATGGATTTTACCCATTCCACCAAGCAAAAAAGTAAACAAAAAGGTGGAATGGGTTTTAGAACATTTTTATTCTATCAAAACCCTCAACTATGCAAGTTCAAGCCAGGTTGAGCAAATTGAAGATAAAACACACAAAGCTAATTATAAAACCCTCATAATGGATTCAATGGTAAGATAACTCAATATACTATGTGAATAACAACAAATATGGATCAATTAATTGATGTACAGGTCATACAACTTGCTTCTATAACAGAAAACACAAGAAAAATGGAGAAAATCTAAGGTTATTTCAATCTTCAAGCTTCAAAATATGTTCAACAACCTTCCATTTGAGTTTCTCATGCTATTTTAAACTTTATCCTATCAAAACCAAATGGCTATAACTCCCTAACCACCCTTTAAACTTGACTCTTCAAATTCCTCTAACAAAGTAAATTTGCAACTCTTAACTCTTTACAACATTCTAACTTGGCAACTTAGCACTTTTTTTACTCCTTTTGAAAACCTTGCCACCTAGACTCCTAAGTACTATCAAAAATTACCATTTACATCAACATATGGTCTTATAGACCTTATTTTAAACAAAACTCAAAAACTTCTAAAGCCTAGACCTTATGAACTTGACTTGACAATTTTGCACCAATGGTGCTCTTGCACCACAATGTGAGCATGTGGGCTTAGCACCCTCCTTCACTGTAGCTTTATTTTTCCCTTTTCCTTTGTCTTTTTCTTTACCCTTAGGATTAACCTCAGGCTTAGATGGTTTCTTTGAGAAATTATCACTAAAATCGTTCTTACCCCTTGACTCTAAGTGAGTGGCTTGGACAGATACTTCGTCCATATTATTAGGACTCAACATTAGAATAGTATGTCTTAGATAAGAATGCAAACCACCTATGTACTTAAGAAGTGTATCCTAAGTATACAATGGGACATTCAAATAAATATCTTGTTTCCTAAACTCATGGGTGTAATCTTGGACAAAATGACCCTTAGCTTGCCTAAAGGTTTGTCAATTCATTGTCAATTATTTCATATAACCTAAAGGGTATAATTGATTTTTAAGGGTAGCAACAAATTCCATCCAAGTCATACCTACATGACCATGGTGAGAAATTTCTTCCTAAGTCCTACTCTCCCACTAGGTCAGAGTTGTACCTCCCAACCAGAGAGTAGCTAATTGGATCCTATAAGCATCTTTTACTAGGCCTTAAATCCTATAATACACTTCTACCTATTGGATCCAATCATATAAATTTTCAGTATTTAACTCCCCACAATATGTTAAAAAGGCGTAGAAGAACTGATAGGGGGGTGAATTAGTTATCACACAAATTCTAAACTTCAAACTTCAACACTTATCAATCCCACCACACTATTTTTTTATTAAGTATGAACATGAAATGAAAATAATAGAAAGTAAATCAACACAATGAACACCAATTTTTTACGTGGAAAACCCAATGAGGAAAAAACCACAATGAGGATTAACTCACAATATAAAGAGATTATAAAACCAAATACAGAGGCTCATTTCCAAGGGCTCACTACCCAAAAGACGACTCACTATCCAAATACAAAAGCTCACTGCCTACATAAAGGACTCACTGTCCAATAGGAAGGGACTCACTGTCCAACAGGGAGGCTCACTGCCTACTGATACAAAAGAGAACAAAAGATCCACCATATCAATTAACACACATTTGCATCTTTGGACAGATGATTATAGAAACCTTCAACTCACTTCCTTCAGGAATCTAACACAATAAAGTACTGCTACCTCAACTCACTTTTACACACTTATGCCTTTATGATTTTTGGCTTACTTCATCACTTTGAATCTACCTCTCAATCTTTGCAATTTGATTTGCATTTATACCATATTCAACCTTAGAAACTTTCTCCAAGGTCGGCCACATAAACTTCATTACATAAAATCAAATTAGGTTGAAAACTCAACATTCCCGTAGTGGAAAATAATGAGTGGACCAATATAAATATTTATCTAAGACCAAAAGATAATGTCTCAGTTCAACCATGTGCTTCCTTAATTAATTTTAATTCTTCAAATGAAGTGTAAACACCAGATCAGAAAAACCTAATGAAAACACAAATGAACATTGATGTACATACTTACCAACAAGAAGATGACATGCGGATGACACAACACACTTCATTATGCACGAGAACACATCTCAGGTTCCTTTAGATACATCCATAATGAATGCAAAAATCTTCAAACACCGAACTTGTTCCATCAGTCCATCAGGACTGTGCAAACACATACAACAACTTTGAAACTTGACTTTTGGATCCCCAAACTACATGCATCTTTTCCAAAACCAAGAGAACACCAATAAAATACATATTCTAGATCCACAAGATCTAAAATAGAATAGAGGATTGTGGAGCAGAAACATTTCTCCCAGTCCACAGAAGACCAACTCTTCCAAAATAGTTCACACACCGGTGAACGTAACTTTCACATCCCATCAAACCATAAGCTAGAACCCAAGAGATATCACCACAAGATCACCATTAGAAAACCTTCAGATCCACACAGGCATAGGATCAATATAGGAGAAATGCAGAGCACATTCTGAACACATTCATCACTTTGACTTCTCTCTTTATTAATTTTCTCAAAAGCACTTGGAAACTCATCATTTCAGCACATCTACAACATCATGAAGATAGCTCCATGTACTCACAACATCTCAAAATCATCTCAACTATGCATGTACAATCTGCAACATACTGAATTATGCTGACATTAATGACAACACCACCAAACTTGCTCATACTTGCAACAATCTCTCCCTTTGTCATTGATGGCAACACATGATGTCAAAAACCATCAAAGACAACATCCTACACAATATTCTAAGATAACACTTTCTCATCATCTGCAACTATTTTTCACATTAATTTCTCTCCCCCTTTGACATCAATGGCAAAGATCAAAAACTATGATCACTCCCCTTAGGAGTGCACCCATTCAACTCATACTACAACAATGAAAAACTTTTCTACTCCCCCTACAGAGTAGACCCATTCATCATTCCAGATAAATGAAGAATCTATGAATTCATTGGATTGATGCACCTTCATGTGCACCTAGTTCAGAGGGCCAATGACCCCCAACCTCTCCCTAAGATGCTCAAAAGTATCCTTTAGGAGAGCCTTAGTAAATATATCTAAAATTTGTTCCTTTTTGTCACATACTCCAATCTGACTCCATTCCCAACACATTTTCTCTCAATAAATTATATTTGATAGATATGTGTTTTGTTCTTCAATGCATAACTGGATTCTTTAAAATGTTTATAGCACTTGTGTTGTCACAGAAAATAGGAATAGGCTCATCACATAGTACTCCAATTTCTTTTAGATTTTGCTTCATCCACAAAACTTGTGTGCAACAGGATGTTGCAGCAATATACTCTACCTCTACAGTGGATAAAGAAACTGAGTCTTGTTTCTTACTCAACCAAGAAACCAATCTACCACTAAGAATGAAAGCACCTCCATTGGTACTCTTCTGATCATCCACACAACCAGCCCAATTTGCGTCAATGTAAGCACTCAAGGTGAAATCAACACCCTTAGGATACCATAAGCCATAATCTGGTGTACCTTAAAGATATCTAAATATCCTCTTTACAGCTGTAACATGTGCCTCTTTAGGATCTGCTTGAAATCTAGCAACTAGACATACTGCATGCATAATATCCGGTCTGGTAGCAGTAAGATATAGCAATCCACCAATCATAGGTCTCCATTTGCTTTGATCAATTTTAGTAGATTCATCATCTTTGCTCAACTTACATCCAGTTACCATAGGAGTACTAACCAGTTTGGAAACATCCATTCCAAACTTCTTCAATAGCTCTTTTACATACTTAGATTGTGAAATGAATATCCCTTTATCAATTTGATTCACTTGAAGACCAAGAAAGAAATTCAACTCACCAATCATGAACATTTCAAATTCTTTTTGCATTTCTTCTGCAAATCTCTTACACATGCCTTTATTTCCACCAAATATGATATCATCAACATATACAACTACTATCAAAATTTTGTTACCTTGCACTTTGAAGTAAAGATTGTTGTCAATAGATCCTTTGTTGAATCCTTGCTTTATCAATTATCTATCCAATCTTGCATACCAAGCTTTGGGAGCTTGCTTCAGTCCATACAATGCCTTCAACTTACAAACCATGTCCAGTTTGTCAGATAACTGAAATCCTTCAAGTTGTTCCATGTATTCTTCTTCCTCCAATTCACCATTCAAAAATGTTGACTTGACATCCATCTGATATACTTTGAAATCCTTGTAGGCAGAAAATTCCAAAAACATTCTAATAGCTTCCATTCTAGCCATAGGGGAAAATGTTTCTTCAAATTCTATGTCTTCAACTTGTGAATATCCCTTAAATACAAGTCTTTCTTTATTCCTTATAACTTCTCCATTTTCATTCAGCTTATTCTAGAACACCCATTTTGAACCAATTACATTCTTATTCACAGGTCTAGGAACTAATTCCCATGTATGATTCTTTTCTATTTGCTGCAACTCTTCTTTCATAGCTTTCATCCAACTCTCATCTTCACATGCTTCACTCATAGACTTAGGTTCAATTTTAGAGAGTAAACACAGATTTACCTCAACTGCTACTTTACTTCTTGTCTTCATGCCTCCACTCTCATCTCCAATTATCTGTTCCTTCAGATGATTCTTCTACACATACTTAGGAGTCTTAACAGCAAGTTCTGGTTCATTCTCTTCTTCTTCTTCAGTCTGTTCTTCTTCTTCTTCCTCCTTCTCCTTATTCTCTTCTAGTACTTGTCCACAGATAGGGTCATCAGGTTCAACTTCACTTATCTCAATAGGTTTGGAATGTCTTCATCAACTTTCGCATTAGCACTCTCAATAATCTTCCTCAACCTTTTATTGAATCATCTATATGCTTTGGTAGTAGTAGAGTACCCAAGAAAAATTCCTTCATCACATCTAGCATCAAACTTTCCAAGATTTTCATCATCTCTTTTAATGTAACATCTGCTTCCAAATACCTTGAAGTATTTCACAGTAGGAGTCTTTGTGTTGTTGCCTCTAATCTAAACTCTATTAAGAACATAAACAACAGTGTGTATTGTCTCTCTCCAGTACACATCTGGTACATTCAATTCCTTCATCATGGTTCTTGCAACTTCCTATACCATCTGGTTTTTCCTTTCAACTACCTCATTCTGTTGAGGGGTTCTCGGAGAAGAAAACTATCTCTTTATGCCATGTTATTCACATAATGTATTAAACTCACTAGAAGTGAATTCTCCACCTCTATCTAATCTCAAACATTTTATTTTCAAACTTACTTCATTTTCCACTCTTGCTTTGAACACTTTAAACCTATCCAAAGCCTAAGTATTCTCTCTAAGAAAAGAAACCCATGTCATTCAAGAATAATCATCAATAAGGAGCATAAAATACTTGTCACCATTTAGGCTTCCTGTTCTAATCAGACCATAGAGGTCAGTGTGAATTAACTCTAGCATTCTGGTAGTAGATTGCTCTTTTCCCTTAAAGTTGCATCTTGTTTATTTCCCCAACTGACAAATTCTGCAAATAGTATTAGCAGGCCTTGTGATTCTAGGTAAAC
The DNA here is from genome assembly GCA_007258455.2 of Sequoia sempervirens. NCBI lineage: Eukaryota > Viridiplantae > Streptophyta > Pinopsida > Cupressales > Cupressaceae > Sequoia > Sequoia sempervirens. The sequence continues at coordinate 183,446 of VDFB02365093.1, forward strand.
CTCGGAAAACATCTCTTGAACTAATTTTGACCACATTATCAAAATTTGCATGTCCCATTCTCTTGTGCCATAACCAAATTTCACTGATTTGAGATAGAAGGTATTGACCATCAACTGCCTTAAGCTAATAGATGTTTACATGAGTTCTTCTTCCAGCAGCAACCATATCTCCATTTTTGCATCCTTTTTTGATTTCATAGGTATTATTCTAAAACACAAGTTTAAAACCATTGCTACACATCTATCCAACACTGAAAATTTTATGCCTCAAACCCTTCACATAATATACATCATCAATGTTGTGTACTCCATCAAAACTAATTGTACCTTTCCCACAAATATTAGCTCCTAAATCATCACCAAACATGACTAAACCACCATCATACTTTTCAAGTTTAGTGAACTTACTCTTATCTCTGGTCATGAGATTAGAACATCCACTGTCAATCACCCAATAGTCTTCATCCTATCTTGCATGAAAGGTAGTGACCAAAGTACCTTCCATCTTATTCTTTTTTTTCTCTTGGAGCATTCTTCCTTGCACATTTTCTAGGGTTAGAAAATACAGATTTGTTCTCCAAGGCTAAAAACAAGCATTCACTATCATCAACCTCATTTTCAGATTCATCATCAGAGATTTTGGCTTCTTCTTTAACATAATACAACTTCTTTTATTGCTTATCCTTTCTATCCTTATCTTTATAATCCTTGTTCTTCTTATGTAAAGATCTATTTGGACATCTTGAAGCATAATGACCAATATTACCACATTTGAAACATTTAAAGGGCAACACACCTTTATACTTTCTAGTACCTTTCTTCAACTTCCTGGTGAAATTCGCTTCCATCTCATCAGAACCATCACTCTCTGGATCATCTTCAATCTTCATTACCTTAAATGTCATCTTTGTCTTTTCTTCTTTCATTTCTTCTTTCCTAAATTGTCTCATCTCAAATGCTTGCAAGGTGTCGAATAATTGTTCTTTAGTATACTTCTTAGGATCATACATTTCTTCAATAACTAAGATCTTATCACTATAGCAATTTGGTAGGGTGATCGGGATCTTCTCAATAATATCTTCATTGGTCAGCTTTCCCCCTTGGTTCTTAACTTCATTTTCTGCCATCTCAACCCTTTGGAAATAGCTTGTAAATTCTTCACCTTCTTCCATTTTCAAATTCTCATATTTGCGCTTTGCTACCAGCTTCTTTGTCAACTTTACTCTTTCATTTCCTTCATACAGTTCTTCCAACTTCTTACAAAATTCATAAGAAGTGTCTAAAGAAAGAACCTTAGTTCACTCAATTTTAGATAAAGCGCTGTAAATAGCATACCTCACTTTCTCATTCTCTTCATAAGAAGAAACCTCATCTGCAGTAGAAGGACCACTCGCTAGAGCAATATACTTTGTCTCAACTGCCTTCCAAGTCTTGTAACCAAGAGAAACAATATATCCTCTCATCTACACTTTCCAATCACTGCAATCATATCCATCGAACATAGGGATGATCAACTTATGCTCCATCAGATCTTCCTTAAGCAGTTAAGCTCTACACCAAGGAACCAAAGCTCTTATACCAATTGTTAAAAAGGCGCAGGATAACTGAGAGGGGGGGTGAATCAGTTGTCACACAAATTCAAAACTTCAAACTCCAACACTTATCAATCCCACAACCACACTATTATGTTATTAAGTATGAACATGAAATGAAGATAACAAAAAGTAAATCAACACAATGAACACCAGATTTTTGCGTGGAAAACCCAATGAAGGAAAAACCATGGTGAGGATTAACTCACAATATAAAGAGATTATAAAACTAAATACAGAGGCTCACTGCCAGGGGCTCACTACCCGAAAGAGGACTCACTATCCAAATACAAAGGATCACTGCCTACAGAAAGGACTCACTGTCCAAAAGGAAGGACTCATTGTCCAACAGGGAGGCTCACTGCCTACTAATACAAAAGATAACAAAAGATCCACCACAACAATTAACACACATCTGCAGCCTTGAACAGATGATTGCAAAAACCTTCAGCTCATTGCCTTCAAGAATCTAACACAATAAAGTATTGTTGCCTCAACTCACTTTTACACACTTCTACCTTTATGATTTGTGGCTTGCTTCATCACTTTGCATATACCTCTCAATCTTCGCAATCTGACTTGCATTTATACCATCTTCAACCATAGAAACTTTCTCCAAGGTCAGCCACATAAACTTCATTTCATAAAATCAAATTAGGTTGGCAACTTAACATTCCCGTGGTGGAAAAGAATGAGAGTGGACCAATAAAAACATTTATCCAAGACCAAAAGATAATGTTTTAGTTCAACCACATGCTTCCTTGATTAATTTTAATTCTTCAAATGAAGTGTAAACACCAGGTCGGCCAAACCTAATGAAAACACAAATGAACATTGATGTACATGCTTCCCAACAAGAAGATGGAATGCAGACAATGCAACACGCTTCATTATTCATGAGAACACATCTCAGGTTTCTTTAGATACATTTGTAGCAAGTGCAACAATCTTTGAACACCGAACTTCTTCCATCAGTTCATCCGGATTGTGCAAAAACATACAACTTTGAAACTTGACTTCCTAATCCCCAAACTACACACATCTTTGCCAAAACCAAGAGAACGCCAATAAAAGACATATTCTAGATCCGCAAGATTTGAAACAGAACAACAGAGGACTGCGGAGCCAAAACATTTCTCCTAGTCCATAGAAGACCAACTCTGCCAAAACATTTCACACACTGGTGAATGTAACTTTCACATCCCATCAAACCAGAAGCTAGAACTCATGAGATATCACCACAAGATCACCATTAGCAAACCTTCAGATTTGCACAAGCATAGCATCAACACAAGAGAAATGTGAAGCACATACTGGAGCACATTTTGAACACATTCATCACTTTGACTTCTCTCTTTATTAATTTTCTCAAAAGCACTTGGAAATTCATCATTTCAGTACATCTGTAACTTCATGAAGATAGCTCCATGTACTCACAACATCTCAAAAGCATCTCAACTATACATGTACAATCTTGCAACATACTGAACTGTGTTGACATCAATGACAACATTAATGACAACACCACCAAACTTGCTCATACTTTCAACACAGTACTTAGGTAACTCAAATTTTACATCCAATTTAATAATAGGTTTAGATGTACTCCTAAAAGGATTAACAAAAGTAGAAGAAGAGGGGGAGAAGAAGAAGAAGGAGAAGATGGAGGGGATTTCAGAGGTTCTTCACCATCTCCTGATTATTTCTTCTTGTCTTTGTGATCTTCATAATCTTCCTGATTCGATGTATTTCCTTCTTTATATTTCTTTTGATCTTGTCTTTCTTTTTAGATCACCTCTACCATGGACTTCATGTCAAGGAATGCTTTCTGAAAGCCTCTTTCATTGAGCTCTAGAATTTCATGTTTAGTTTCAATCTCTAACATTTTTTATGGAAAGGACTTTCGCTTCCTGATCTCAAGATAATACACTGCGAGTGTGCCTTCACCTTGTTGGCTCTTTGATCTCATTATTATTCACCTCTACAAACACTAGTCACAACAAATCTCTAATACCAATTGATCTGAAGTTAGGATCTAGGACTGTTGCAGGTGAATAATAACTTATTACAATGATTTAATTAACGGTTTTAAAAAACATAATTGAAACAACCATATTAAAGTGAAGAAATTAACATAACAAAGAAAAGAGAGAAGATGAAACACAAGTTGATAACCGAGTTCACCAAGATGGCTACGTCTCTGGTTCCCTCTCCAACAGAGTGATCAATCCTTGATTATGCTCTAGAAAAATATTACAAGGCTCCAACTTTGGCGGTCTCCTCACACCTCCCTAATAATGAGATTACAAATAGCTCTTCTCCTTCAAGTACAAGCAAATTGGCATAAAGTCTCTCACTGCATAGATTAGAACTACTCACTATCACATAGGAATTTTCTCCACATTCCTCACTAACTCTCAAAAGCCCATACCCCCCTTTTTATACATTAAATTTTCCCAAATTGGCTTAAAACCAATTGATTTACATGATAAACCCATATCTCCCTTTTTTGTAATAAAATCCCCTTTATAATCTTAATAATATTTTAAAAATAATATTAATCCCCTTAATTATCCTTTAAGCATAATTTAAGCCCCTTAAAAAGCTCATGGATTCAAGCTTATTTTTATTTAGGGGTTTAAATCTTTATTTAAGGGAGTTAATCTTTTAATTTTAGGGAAATCGGTTTTTAATTCTATATAAAAATAAACTACCCCTAAGAATATTGCAAACATAGCACAATGGTAGGAGTTGTGAATGGGTGGAGAGAGGTTAGTGGTTCAAACCACCCCCTCTCCAAATAGTAATTTTCCTTTGTTAAATAAAACCAATGTCATAATATAAGCAAAGTGAAATAGTTAGGGCAATGGTAGGCAAGTATAGTGGAGAGGAGGAGATTTGGGGTTCGAATCCCCCAAACCATATTTTGCACGAACATGCCAAGGAGTCCATGTTGACTACCACCTGGCATCCAACCATCGGGCCACATGGCAGAATTCCATTCGCTTGTTGATGACATGTGTCAGCATGTGATTTGCTATCATTTATCATGTTGGATGCCATGTGTTGAGATAGGATTGGTCCATGTGATCACCACGTCACCCAAACCCACCATGTCAGCATTCTTGCCACATCATCATTCTTGCCACATCATCATGGTCAACCCTCAACTTTGACCGACCATACTTTGTCGTACAGACTCCATTTTTGACAAAACGAACGACATTGGCCTTGTGGTGATGAGCCCTTTGTTATGACGCCAACTTTGACCAATTTGGAGATGATGATTTTTTTCCTTTCTAGCTGGCCTCTGTACCCCGTTTGACCCCAACTTTGACTGTGCTATTTCAAGTGTTTGAACTCCTTTTGACATTGTTCGAGTTGTGTTGGGTTAGTTTTTTCAAGTACTTCAAGATAGCACCATTTTTTGGAGCAATTGAATCACTTCAGTTTTTGGTGAAAATCCACCTGGATCAACATTTCATCCATAGAATAATGGGAAAAAGAGGTAGTAAACAAGAGTTTGGGAAACTTGTTGAGATCTCTAGTAGGAGACAAGGTATGAATTTGGGACACTATCCTACCACAAGAAGATATTGAATATAATAATTTAGTGAATAGGAGTACTAGGTGGACACCATTTGAAATTGTGATTAGATTACATCCTAAGGGAGTAGCAAAATTAGAGACATTGATACAAAATATAAAATGAGTGAAAAAGAAAAGGAATTTGTAGACTACATGAAAAAATGCATAATCAAGTTAGGGAAATCTTGGAGGAAATTAATATAAAGTATAAGAATCAAGAAGATCAAATAAGGAGACACAAAGAATTTGTAATTGGGGATGAAGCTATAGTGTATCTCAAAAAGGAAATATTCCTAGTAGGCACATACAATAAGCTTAAGATAAAGAAGTTTGTACCTTGTAATATTCTTAGGAAGTTTGACTCATGGAACACCTGTGAAGTTGATACCAGAAGAAATTAGCATCACTTATATTCAACATTACAAATATACACCGATATTATGAAGGATGATCAAGTGGTGACACCACATAAGTTTCAAAAAAATACCATGATAATAACAAGAATAGATAGAATATGTATTGGAAAATAGAATTAGGTGTAGTAATCAAAATTAATAGTATATGGAAAATCTAACAAAGTGGAAAGTAAGACTAGTAGAAGACTCATCATGGATTTCACAAACTGAGAAAGAATGCATGATATTTTCTCTAGAACTAGTAAAGTGTGAGACTCACTTTTTAAATAGCCTTGGTTGTCTAATGTAGTAGCATCTAAAAGAAGCTTACTACAATTCATCATATTTCACAAATTTGTCTCACGGTATAGAAAAATATATCCAAATCAACTCAAGCACAAAATTTTTAGATCTCAAGATATTGAGATCAATTTTTGGGAAGATATTTCCAACATAAGATCGCAGTGCAGAGAAGGTGGTGTAGAATTCATTTGGTGAAGAATGCTAATATTTTCATAACTTGCAACATCAAACGTGAAATATCAAAGGTATAATGGTGCTAGAGTAATCTTCAAAAGGAATCGGAACACATTCCATTAACTCTTAGAGCTTAAGCATGGGAATTAAGTTGACCCACATATTTCATAGAACATTAGGTGTTGGGACACCTTGTGGCTAATGCAAATCATTCCTAAAGCTTGGATCAAATATATAAGCATCCATCACATTCATCGAGAATTAATTAGCTACTTAGTATATAGCCCATAGAGGTAAAATTATCACAATTAGGTAGTCATTAGCATAGGACTAGAGTCTTGTTCTTGAGTTATTTTTATGTGAGATTATAATACACCTATGGTGGCCTATGAGCCAATCCATAATTTTCATGTGGTAATAAAATAAGCATTCTATAGTAATTATTTTTTATTGAATCAATAACAATATAATTTCTATTCATGATAATTTCATTGTGTCAACTCTTAACTACATTGTTGGACAGTCTTCTCCATAGATCCTCCATCCATGACTGCATCAGGAAATACACTTTTTAATTGCATGACTCAAGATCAAATAAACATGATCTTGAGTGGGTTATATAAAATATATGCACCCATTTAAATTCATTGGTGATAGAAGAGAAGAGCTAGCCAATTTAAGAAATAGAAGAAAGGATTTTGGTGAGATGAGATAAAGATAAAAAATGACAAGAGAGAGAGGGTGATGCAAGAGCATCTCAGCAGACTAGCAATCGACATCAGCCAAAAACATTTTTAGGTTTGGTTTTTTAATTTTATTCTGGTTTGGTGCTCATTTTCATCTCTCGCATCACAGAACTTCAAAGTCAACAAAGAATTGCAAGAATCAAACTTTCGTCAGTTCACAATTTTGACACTTCGCAGGAAGTTTTATAAAATTTATTCTCAAAAATCCGTAAGGAATCAAGTAAAATACTTTTGCAGGGACATTCTTCGAGATACCATGTTCAATGTGCAAAAATAATCAAACTTATATCTTTCATCTTTGAGAAAAATTAACGCTAGAAATTTGTGTTTTTAATGTCAAAAGTGTGTTGCCGACTTATGAAAAGTTTAAATTTTCAAAATTTATGAGAGCTAGAGAAAAATCCTTTTGCAAAGGATTTGAGAGATTCATAACACACATTTGGGAAAATTTTCAGGAAAAATGGAGAACTTTGAATTTTTTTTGCTTGTCGACACCCAATTTCATGCATTGTCATAGTTGCATCAATTGATTTTCTCCAAAAAAAAATTGTGCATCTTCGATGTATTTTAAAGTGTCAATATTGAAGACAAACAAAGTGCCACCTAATTGAATTCAAATTTTAAAATTCCCCCAAAAAAAAAACTGCCTATCTTGGAGGGCCTTATCTCACACCTTGTATTGTTGTTTTAAATATTAAAATGCAAATTTAGAAAAGAAAATGGGGATGCCTCAAGAAGGGAAGATCAAGCATCTCATAAGAGGTATCTCTTGATATAATTCAAGGAGGAATTTAAAAGAAATGTACAGCATATGAAGGGACATTTAAAGTTTAAAAAAAAACATGTAACAGCAGATTGGGGCCATGTGAGTCGGAGGAAGGGCAGCGCTAAAGTAGATAGGGGGCTGCAAACCACAATTTGAGGCATTAACTAGAGAGATGGGGTTGCATTGGATAGGGGATACATGAAGAGTAGTTGTGTCATTTGAACAATTGACATCTTAAAAATGAATGCATGAGAAGATTAAATGGATACTTTAAACAAAACAAAAGGGCAGAATGGATACATGAAGAGTAGTTGTGTCATTTGAAGAATTGACATCTTAAAAATGAAAAGGAAGATATAGATAGAGAAGAGGTCTGTGAAAGGAGTAAAAGTGAAGAGAAGATAAAAGTGGAAAGATTCTAGAGACTAAAAAAGAGGGAAGATTAGTAGATTTTCAAATAATGGTGAACACTAAATTTATCCCTATGAGGTGATTAAATGAGAGATGGAGGGAAGATGAGTAGATTTTCACAAGAAATAATAATTTATGGTGAATATAAGGGCATATGGACAATTTACCACCAGAAATTCACTAATGGAAAATCCACCGTGGGAAAATTCACCATGGGAAAATTCACCACCATGACAATTCACCACACGAAAAATTAATTGCATGAATTTTTGGCGGTTAATTTTCTATGGCAGTAAATTGTTGGTGGCAGTGAATTATTGATGGTGAGTTTTCCTTCAGTGAATTGTTGGTGGTAAATTTTCCTAGAGCTGAATATAAGAATGTAAATGGATCAAATAAATGAGACATACTTCCAAGAGATATCAAATATTATCAAGAGGGAAGAGTAAGGGGTCATGCCTCCAAGAGTAGGAGAAATAGTAAAATCTCTATAGTAAAATAATAATAAAAATACATATGAAAGGAAAGAGAAAATATTAATTTTGAAACCTTATATCCAATAGAAAATAAAAAATAAAAAGATGAATATGTTTGAAAATTGTCAAGAAACTCCCTAAAAAATCTAGTGGTCATATAACTAATATTTATTTTTTGTTAGTTATGTCAGGATGCTTAGTGGGGCATATTTGTACTTGGGATAGTAGTGTCATGACTCATGGTGCACAAGGAAAGCACAAGATAATTATCATAGAATTGTGTAAAAAAATTGAGATGATTCTTCTTGACGTGTTGTTCAATTCCTAAAATATTCCCACATACTTAATCTACTATGGTTCTCCTACAAATCAAATACAAGACATCATTACTAATAGGAAACCTTGGAAGATGGTTATATCAAAGGGGAAGCTACCTCACTTATCCCCTTTATAGATAAGTCAAATGGAGATCCATACAACAATGATAATGACCTAATAAAGTGAAATCAAATCTAGAAACATATTTTTAATTAAAATAAAATCAAAACCCTAAGATTTTTACCTCCTAGGAGATTCAAGGAAAGGAACTAGGGCTTGGTGGGAGAATGAAATGGTGGGAAAAATAGAAACAAGGTTCAATAAGGATGATATGGAGCTTGAGAGGGATGGTGTGAGAAAGGGATATTAGGAAATTAATAAAAATTCATACATGGATTAGCAAATGAAATGAATGAGGAGGATAATGAAAATGAGATGAGAATAGGACCATGCAAGCTACTCTATAGTTTCAAAAAATGATGTATGCATGAACTAAGATCTTGATGAAGATGGTCCAAAGATAGATAAATAATCTAAGGCTCCAAAGTTACAAATTATTAATGATAAGGATCCAAAAGGTAATATTATGTTTTAGTGATATGAGTGTGATAATAGTATAATAATGAAAATAAGAGTACAATAAGACTCCATAAATTTTCTTGGGTAAATCTATTATTTCAAGATCCAAAGTTAAACTTAGTCAATCATGGATAAGTTTATATTAATTTTTTGGATCCAAATGAGAGTCAGATTGTGTGCCACCCTCAATTGGAGGTGCAAGTGTCTCATATCTTGAGGAGGATAAGAGTTAATGAGAATAAAAATGGGATCAAAACAAGATGACTCGAGGTGGCTTCATATCCATTAGAATTTTATCTGAATGTTATCGAAGAAATAAATTGAAAATAAGCCTACTTATGAGGATAAGAAATAATTTATTTTTGGAGAAAATTCCTTGGAAATGAGAATATATGTAGCTTAATTGTGTATAAATATTATAAAAAGGGGAAAGAGAAAACATAGGGATAAGAAATAAGTACTAGTAAGGGTTTAAGACACTTCAAAGGGTTGGAGTAACACATGGAAATTGGAACAAGTTAAGACAAGAAGGAAAATAGGATAGAAAGGGACAAATTGGAAAAACTAGGAAAAGCACTATAGTAAGCACAAAATATGTAAAAGTAAATTATAAGGTATACAATTTTTGGTCTTACATTTTCCTCCCAATTTAGTGGACTTATTAAATTATAGGTGAAAGAAGCATGCTAAAGTAATATTATAGTAAAGTATATATATAATCATAAAGTATCAAGGATAAATTTTACCAAAGTAGAGATGTTGATTTACAAATATGTATATGTTCTTTATTTCTACAATTATACCTAGTAATACAAAAGCATCTATTTAAATTAGTCATTGTACACAAAAAAAATCTAGTGAACAACATAGGAAAAGGAAAGCTATCTAGGGGATGAAATGTGAGTAAATCATTGTATAGGAGTGAATTTGCACCCCTTAAGAAAATTCCCCTTTCACATACCCCCACCTTAGAAAATCAAATATGAAGGAAAAATTCCACATCACCCACCTACCTTCTTTCCACTTGGCATTCATCTTTTGCATCAGTGAGAGAATATTTGTCAGGGATGAACGTGTGGCACATGGATGTCTGTGCATCGCACTACCATCCCTGATGGATTCCTACATCTGAATTTGGTAGAGGCGTTACACACCTGATTGGGGCTGGATTGTAATGTCCCTCTTTGACCAACCGACCCGAAAATGCCTTATTCCTTCTCATTCCACCTTCAAAAACATTATTTCTCACTTCATTCCATCCTCTACACATTTAGTCACTTCATTCTTCACATTTTCACTCTCTCAAGAAGCATTCTAGCATTTCACTTTAAGTATTGCAGCAGCTTTGAAGCTCTGTCAACTCTACATTGCAAGTGTGAGGAAAGCCATAAAAGTGTGGGCTTGGAGTCTTGTGAGACCTCCCTTCATCACTGTTGCGGCTATGGTGACTTACCAAAGTCCATACCTTACACTCTCCTCCATTGGCTAGTGAGCTTTTGGGTGGAGGTGGTAACGCTTCACTCTTCTCCTTTGTGATTTGATAGAGTAACACAGTATTGTTTTGTAGTGTTTATTTCTATCTTCTCTTTCCTTTATCGCATATTCTATCACATTGCTTTATGGCTATCTATGGAGGTGGAAACACCAAAATAGGGGTCTAATTAAGGTAGGCCCCTATACAATCCCAACAATTTTCCCCTTCTTGTTTGTATGTAGGTGGACGTACACATGGAGCTAGCTAGAAAACTGGTGCTATTGTGAGATTATCTTTGTCACCCTATCCCTTATCTACTTGTTTAATCATCTTCATCTCTATTTCTCATATTTTCTTATTTTGTTTTTCCCATCACAGTCAACTAGCTAGGTTGTCAATTAGTTTTTAGGTAGTTTATTTTGTATTTGGTGTTTTCTTGTCATACGGACACCAACGCACCTAAGAGATGCCAATGTGTCACGCTATCATCCCATAACCGCACTATCATCCTTAGATAAAGAGTTGTTTGAGGTGTAGTACTGACTTCAAAAACCAGCTTTCCTAGCCTAAACCTGAAGCTCGGGTCTAAAGAGTGATAGAAGTACTACATAGTGCTCTTCATTCTTAATCCCTCTTCTTTTAGAGTGAGGTACGTGACCTAGAGCCTTCACGTGGTTGTTCCCCCCTTTTACATTTTTGGCGAACACGACGTGAAGAACGTCTACCCATTTGTTTGTGTTGAGGCTTGTATCTTGTTCCTTGATATTGTGGTAACTCTGAGTGTTATGAAGGTTTATGAGCATCACAACCTAGTCCACAACTTCTGGATACATTGTTAGACAAAGCATGCGACACTTACCGATGGAGAAGATGGTCACTTCTAGTTTCGTCTCTAGTTTCTCCATTAGTCTAGTTGATGAATTTACAACTAGTTTTCCTATGGGCTTCAAAAACAAGATGGGTTTCATACATGAAACGACTCGCATTTCTACTCCTCCAGCATCCCCCATGGCTTTATCAGTAGACAAGGATGAGATTGTCCATGTCCTTGAGAAAAACCTTTTGGCCTTGGATAACAAGTTACTAGACCTTGTGCACCATTTGGACAAAGCACCAAATATGGTGAGAACCGCTAGGCTTCCTAGTGAATTGAGACATTTGTTGGGGAAGGATCAGATAGGCATAGAATTCATACAAGGCCTTTCCGATCTAACTAAAGCTTATGTCCCTTCGTAGAGGCCTAGATCTGGTACCACCCAAGGAGAAGTGCTTGACACTTATGAAAAAAAAGTAGTCATTTCAATGCCCACTATGTCTATCTGCATGGCTGAACTAGGGCCCTCGATTAGTGTCTCTTCTGCTTCTCAAAGGCCCCCCACTATCAAGGCAATTAAGACACCTCTTAGGTTTAGTTTCATCCTCCTTACTTCCCCTGATAGTGGAGGCTCTAGTGGAATGAGTGGTGGTGGTTCTAGTAGCAAAGGTGGCACTAGCAGAGGTGGCTCTGGTGGAGGCCATGGAGGTGGTTGTGGTAGTGGAGGTGGCTCCAGTGGAGGCCCTACTAGTGGTGGTGGCTCTAGCAGCGGTCACGGTAGTGGCTCTAAAGGTGGTTCTGATGGTGGTGGTTCTGGAGAGTCCACTAGTCCTTTGTCATCTACTAACCTTGTTTTGAATGCCTTGCTTCAAAATATGGGATGTATGCAAAACCAACTGGTGAGTCTCTCCCAGGCCTCTGCCCAGCCTATCTTTCAACCCTTTTTTCAACATAGGCCATTATCAGTAGCAATCTTGAGAACTCCCTTCCCACAAGGAATGGATATTCCTAAATTCAAAAAGTATGGTTGTAAAGGGGACCTGCAAATGCATGTGTCCACCTTTAATTCCATGTGCACATATTTCTTCCATCACAATGCATTGATGGAAAAATTATTTCCTCGATCTCTTAAGGATACAACACTCGAATGGTATTGTTCCTTACCCAACAATTCTATTTTCTTATTTGATCAACTCATAAATTAGTTTCTCCAATAATTCCAAGCAAACATCAGACCAAAGATGACCTTTTTGGATCTCATCCTATGCAAGCAAGGGGAAAATGAGAAGATTAGTGATTTTATAGCACGGTATCAAGCGCTTTTCTCTCATATCTCGTACCTGCTACCCAATTTTGACGTGCAAAAGGTGTTCATAGGGAACCTACAGAGACCATGGTAAGAAAAGTTTTCCCTCGTGAAATACCCTTCTTTCATGCATCTATGTGTGGCATTATGGGAATATCAGCATACGATAGTTCAATTCAGGGGATCCTCCTTGTACTCTCATTCACAAGGAAAATCTATTGTATCAATCTCAGCAAAACGTAAGTCTACTGAAAATGTAGTAGCTACAATGAATGATAACAGCCTTAGATGCAACATACAGTTCATAAAGTTAGCAAAATCTTATTCTTTCATCTTGTAGAAGTTACTAAAGGATAAGATCATAACCTTGGAGAACCCTCGACCTCTCAAAGAACCTTACCTTGATTGGTACAATACAAATTCCTTATGTCAGTACCATCGAGTCAATGGACACAATACTAAACGTTGTATGCGCCTGCATCAGGAGATACAGGGCTGCATTGAAGATGGTACTATTCATCTTGATGGGAGTAAAAAAAAAATATGAATAAATCGATGGAAAAAGCAAATAGTGAGTTATAGTTATACACAAACCCATTTCTGTTGCATTCTGCTAACTTAATTATTGATCCCTCTTATTCTACCACTCAGCCCGAGGTGTGCATTAACATGATTAGGGTTACTCCTTCTACGTAGCCTACGACTGGTTCACTAGATGTGGCATTCACATCGCAGGATTTTCCCTTGAACAACAAGACCTCTCCCCTCTACATTCCCACTCATCTCAATGGGAACATTTTGATAGGGGTCTTGGTTGACCCTGTGAGTCAAGTGAATATCATTATCGAGGAGACGTTGTGGCTAAATTCATTGCAAAGAGAGGATTATGAAGAAACAAAATCCACCATTTGTATGCACGATGGCCTCTCTCTCAAGCCGTATGGCTCAATAACTCATTTAATCCTAGCTGGACCTAGGGTTGTGAACACAAACTTTGATGTTATCCTAGAATCTAATTTGTTCATAGTGAAGTTAGACATACCTTGGCTAGCTTCTATGAACGGAATTGCTTCTGTCATACATAAGTGTTTGAAATTCTCCCACGAAGGTGTTGTGCATGCCGTGCATGACACTAGATACCATCCATTGGTGTCCCATGGGGGCTACTAATTAGATCATTTTTTTCCCACCCTGGTTGGTCTACTTCCTCCAAGAACAAACCTAATTTATAAAAATTATGTGAAGTATAAGACTAGGGACAAAGGACAGCCAAATTTGACCCTTCTAGTAGTGCAGCAAACTGCCTCCCCTTCTTGAAAGGGAAAGGAGAGGCCTACCCATCCTCAAGATGCCTCTTCCACTCCTCTTTCTAAAGAAGATTTTTGGATGAATACTCTTGGCTTTTACATGATAAGTCTGATGGTGCCTACTTGGCAAAAAGCTAAGATCAGGATATCAAACCTTCCTATCATGCCCTTTGGACCTTGGCCTTACCTATATGGTAGAAGAAATGGTCCTCATGGGGAATCCTCCATGTCTCGGCCTCCGCGTCCTCCCACCATTCATGCTCCTAAAGAAATGAATGGGAAGAGGCTCATCGTCGAGGTTCTAGAGTCAAGTTCCCTCATTGTTTCTCAACCTCTTCCTCCTACTCCCATTCAGGAATTGTCCCTCCACTAAAGAATACTATGATGGACACCCCTATGGCTAAGCAAGAGCCTTCCATCCCTTAATATCTCCTAACCTCTAGCTCAAAGAGTCATAAAAATTTTCTTGCGCGTGAGTGCAAGCACCGGCGAAAGGCTCTAGTAGCTAAGCATACAACTTTACAAAAAAAGGAAGAGGAGATGACTGCCCCTACTTCAGGGCCTCCTAATGTGTCCTCTCTCCTTCCCTCTACTTTCATTCAATTGAGTTCAGTCTCAATCCTGGCTCTCGCTGTGAGTGTGAGTGTGCTTGACCCCAAAAATGTGCAGGTGTTTATCCCTCCCTCAGTTGAGCCACCCCTGTTGATGTCCCTTCTAGACATCCCACCATTCCATAAACCCGTGGACATGTCGAATACCTCGATGGTGTCCACCATGGTTTTCTCCTCCTCCTCTACACCTCTTTCCTTGTTTGCAGGGATTTCACATCCACCGACAAAGTAGAAGGTAGAGGTTGGCCCTTCCAGTAATGGGGGGCATAAGAGGATCCCACCTTCTTTGAAGGTTGGTCCTGTGCTAGCTTTTTTTTCCTAGTGACAGAGCAAGTTCTAGCTTCCCCTGAGTTTGGCACTGCTCTCGAGTCACTCGAAGATCCTAGCCATGAATCTCAGGTGTCGTCCTCCCCATCCATTGAGGTACGGCATGGAACTTCTAGAAAGTGCATGTTTAACTCTCTAGATGAAGTTTTGGCCTTGTCATTGATCTTCGTGTAGTCATTGACCATGGCTCCACAAGAGCCAAGTGGAGAAGACCTTGTAGGGCCTTCTTCCTTAGCCCTAGTTGCGGGAGGGTCGGAAGCTCTTCCCCTTAATATTCCACCACTGCAGGCTCATCCTCCTTCCCTTTACAATGATCTATATTGGGAAACAGATGACCTCTTTGTCGATGAATGTTAGGGGGGGCTTCTTTATCTTTAGATTAGATGTGTGTGTGTGTGTGTCATGATGTGTTCCCCCATGCTTTTGTTTTACGTTCCTGGATGACCCCTGTCACCCTTATTGGTGCTTGGATACAAGAGTGATTTTGTGTCATAAACCTTCTTCTATTTGTATCATCATTCTTCCTCTGTTATGTGTTTTGATTTTCAGAAAATTGAGGATGATGCAAAGTGTTGGGGGAATTTAGGCTTCCCTTCCATGTTGACCCAATTTTTATTTTTACTTTGTTTTCTCATGCACTCTTCACATGGTCTGATATAGTAGGGGGTTGATGACAGTTCATTTATATACTATTATTATACATATATATTTATGACCAACTCTAACCCCAAAATATCAAATCACCCATGTGTCTCTTGTTCATGGTATTTCTCTTTCACTTTCTTACCTTTCTCTCTTCTTTGATTGAGTTGTCCTCATATGTGTGACAACGTTACTTTCACAATCCTTCAATTTTCAAAACATGTATTCATTTTCAATGAATCTTTTCTTGAAAATTCTTGCAAACTTTTTCAAAAATTGCATTCTCAACTTGGACCCCTAACAAAACATGTTTCCTTCATCATAGGTTTGCAAAGAAAGAAATTGGGAGCTTTCCTTTGAGGTGGGAGCAACTTTTCTTGTGGGAGAATCCTTGACCTTCCCCTTGTGAGGCCCGTATCTTCTTCCTTTCAAATTCCTTGATGAAGTGAACATCTTTTGAAAGGATTCCTTGATAATGAATTGATTTGAGAAAAAATGTCTCTTTCACACTTCCCAACAATGTGTCCCTTGAGTGGGACCCTCTTCACGTTGGGTTCCCGAGGGATCCCTTTGAAAGCCTTTCAATTTTTTGACTGTCTTCCTATTTGCTTATGTGGCTACTTCTTGTTTCTTGACATGTTTTATTTGTGAACTAACATGTTGCTTTGCAAGTGTGCCTGTGAAGTTGCTTTCTAGTCTGACTCTGTAGAATCCCCTAGGCTTCCTTCGTGTGAGAACTTTGGGGTTGCCTTCTTGCAGGTCTATGGGCCTGTAAGGCACTTACTTCACTAGGCTTCCCTCATGAGAGAGAACTTGGGGGTTATCTTCTTGCAAGTCTGTAGGCATGTAAGACGCTTTCATCCTGTGGGATTTTTCCATCACTGGTTTGAGGTCCTTCAGTGTACTTTGTGCAACTTCATATTTCTGCGAAGCTATGGAGTCCTTTTGTTCAAAAATCCCCAGGGAGAGTACCTATGGAGTCCTTTTCCTGACCTATGCGCTTTCAAGTTTTACAGATTGTGGTTTACTTCCTCGATAGTTCAGGTATATATTTCTAACCATACTAACTCTTTTATCTACTTTACCGAATTCTCATCGATATGTGTGTTTGCTAAAGTGGGAGAAAAATGTATAGGAGTGAATTTCTACCCCTTAAGAAAATTCCCCTTTCACATACCCTCACCTTAGAAAATCAAATTCGAAGGAGAAATTCCACATCATCCACCTGCCTTCTTTCCACTTAGAGTTTTTATTTTGCATCGATGAGAGAATATTTTTCAGGGACAAACATGTGGTGCATGGACGTCTACGTGCTGCACTACTATCCCTGATGGATTCCTACGTCTAAAGTTGAAAGAGGTGTTACACACTCGATTGGGGCCCCATTGTAACATCCCTCTTTGACCAACTGACCCAAAAATCCCTTATTCCTTCTCATCCCACCTTCAAAAATATTCATTCTCACTTCATTTCATCCTCTACACATTCATTCACTTCATTCTTCACATTTTCACTCTCTCAAGAAGCATTCTAGCATTTCACTTTGAGCATTGTAGTAGAAGCTTCATCAACTCCACATTGCAAGTGTGAGGCAAGCCATAGAAGTGTGGGCTTGGAGTCTTGTGAGACCTCCCTTCATCACTGTTGCGGCTATGGTGACTTTTCCAAGACCATACCTTGCATTCTCCTCCATTGTCTAGTGAGATTTTGGGTGGAGGTGGTAACACTTCACTCCTCTCCTTTGTGATTTGATAGAGTAGCATAGTATTGTTTTGTAGTGTTCATTGCTATCTTTTCTTTCCTTTATTGCATATTCTATTATGTTGCTTTCTAGCTATCTATGGAGGTGGAAACACCAAAATGGGGATCTGACTAAGGCAGGCCCCTATATAGCCCCAACAATTTTCCCTTCTTGTTTATGTGTAGGTGGATGTATGCATGGAGATAGCTAGCGAAATGGCACTATTGTGAGATCATTTTTGTCACCCTAGCCCTTTCTAATTATTTTATCATCTTCATCTCTATTTCTTGTATTTTCTTATTCTATTTTTCTCATTACAGTCAACTAGCTAGGCTGTCAATTAGTTTTTAGGTAGTTTGTACTGTATTTGGTGTTTTTTGGCCATAAGGACGTCGTACACCTGAGAGACACCAGCGTTTTGTGCTATTTACCCAAAACTGCATTGTCATCCTCGGACAAAGAGTTGTCTGAGGTGCAGTACAAACTCTGAAAACCAGCTTGCCTAGCCTAAACTTGAAGCTCAGGTTTGAAGAGTGATAGAAGTCCTACATAGTACTCTTCATTCTCGATCCATATCCTTTTAGAGTGAGGTAAGTCCACTCTTGGCTCTCTGTGACCTAGAGCCTTGATGTGGTTGGTCCCCCTCTCTTACAATCATAATTCTATATAACTAGGCTATAAAATACATACTAAATCATAAAGATAGGAAAATATTTTTTACTACCTATGGAGAGATATGTGAATAAATACTCCATAAATGAAATAATGATAGATAAAAAAGAGGAGAAAATTACTTACATAAAATGTGTCTTGAAAAAATTAAAATAAAAAATAGATAATAGATCATGGATGTTAGTTACTGGAAACTAATCAATGGTCAAGATGATAAGGGATGAGATTTAGAGTCCTATGGATAAGAATGGACTAATAAATTGGTAATAATTTTAATGGTGATGATAAACAAAAAATAAAAATGTAAAATTGTAAAAATATTTTCTATTTAGTAATTATGAAAATGGCTATATGCAATTGCCACCCCAAAGTGTAAATAAACAATGTGATCATTTTTTCAAGATGAAGAGGGATCAAAAGAGAGGAAGATAGTATAAAAATAATATGAGGTAGGAGAAATAATTCATAGCGAATGAAAGATTAAGAGTGGAAACAAATAGGAAGAAAGGGAAATGGAATGCCCCTAAGTGTCAAGTTATAGAAGGGCGTGAGAGGGAATAAGTTATGATGAAAGATTGAGTGAAGAAGGAATGGATTAGGAAAGGAGTAAGATGAAGGATTAGGATTATTACTTTTAGGTACCACATGTATTTTTATGGTATTAAAAGAATCTAGTATATCTCGTATGCAATGCTTGTATGATTTCATAAGGGAATTCAATACCACATATAAGAATCTAACTTTCTTGATCACTAGGTTTGAGTCACCATATATTTGCATAATCTTAATGCTTTTATTTTTTAATAGTATCTCATGCACCAATGCTTCATCTCTACAATTTTATAAGTTTAGATGAATTAAAAATAGAAATACTATTAACATTCTTCCCCTTGAGGTGAGATTAGTTAGATTCTAGCACTAGTTCCTATTCTATATTTTATTCCATCAAAATATGACTTCCATATCCTAGCATCATTTCTTCCTTGATATTAATTATGGTATTATTAGACCCTCCTCATGGAATAGGCAATTTCCCAAGAATGCTTCTTCAAAAAACTAATGATATAATCATCCACACCATCCAAAGATAACCACCATACATTATAATATTCATTTAGGACCTCATTGGTAGTAAGTAATTTATCACGATGCTTAGGAGAGGATATCTCATCCTCAATAATAAATAATTAAATAGATCATAATGGATGTCATTTTTTTTCTCAATGTGATGCATATTATGTGGCCCAAAAGGGATCATCATTATATTATACCACAAGGTTAGGAACATATTGTTGTTCTATAGGGAGATATATCCTCTAAAATTAGAGGTATGAATTATTTAGAAAAGAAAATATTGAATGTGGAGAGCACCCCAATTATAAATGTTCCATAAATAACTTGAGCCATAGGTTAGGAATATGGAAAAAATCATGTATTCTTGGTTATTCATATATAATTGACTATAGTACCATCTGTTGGGAATATGAAGCCCAACGATTTCTTTATTCTAAACTATTTTTTATTGTGCCTTTTGCTCTTCCTTCTTGAAGACTCTTTTTCTCAAACAACTATTGGAGAAAGTTGTATTGTTTTAGGATTTATGGAGGATTATTATTATTATTATTCAGCTATTATTGTCTTATGTACTATGAAAATGTTGGAATAAAGCAACACTGAGAGGGGGGGTAATTAGTGTTGTGCAATTTTTAACTTTATTAATCTGATCCTTAAAGTACTGATAACATTCAACCAAAATAAAAATGCATGCACATAAGAAAAGTAACCACAACACCATAACACAAGGATTTTTACATGGAAACCCTATTAGGGGAAAAACCACAGTGGAGGTCAATCCACAGTATGTTCTAAGTATACTCAAAAGAAAAGTTTACAAAATGAGAATGCACTTGCATTCAGGCACACTGCCTAGAGATCACTACTCAAAAACAGAAAGGCTCACTTCCCTACAAAATTTTGGAATACTTCCAAAGATTTGAATTGAGAAAGTAGCATCTACAAATTCTTGATTATAGTTCCAATTAGGCTCATCAATCGAATTCTGGACCTTCTGGCTGATTCTGCTCTTCTCTATTCTACTTGAACTCGCACCAAAAATCCTTAATGCATAAGTGAAACTATGCATAATCTCTCTACTAACCTTCTAACATTCACAACATACATCAATTCACATCAAACATATATCAAAATGATATGATTGATCACTTATATATATCTGCTACTTGGGATTTAATCGCTTCATGTCAGCTTCAACAAAATAAGAAATATTCACAAACTGTCGGCTCAAATCTTCCATAATATTCAATGTGCATCCACAAGAGTCAGCCACAACATAGTGAGGACCCAAATAAAAATGCTCGAACAAAAATAAATCCTTAAATATCCATGAAACACTACATCCACCAAGTCGGCCTTCATACACTGATGAACAGAAAGTTAGTCAACCAAATCTTCTAACTTACACTTGAATCGATATGAGGCACCAAGATTTACAAATAACATTGATTATGCATTGACCAATCATCCCTGAGATCCACAACACAAAATAATAACATAGAATTTTCTTATGAATCGAAGAACAAAAATTACTAGATGCTTTGTTCTAACTTAACATATAATGATTGATCTTCAATCTGTCTTCTAGTATGGTCAAATGATGATGTACGGATCATCTTACTGAAAAGGGTTGCCATCAATGACAACAATAGAAATCATGTGCAATGTCTCTTTCCAACAATTTCCCCCTTTGGCATTGATGGCAACACTTAGTGAAAAATGACTAAGTGTCGAATCAGTACCAACATAAATACACTGCCAACCAAAACTCCAAAACGATCTTCATCCACACCTCAAAACTACAACTCCCCCTTAGATGGATATACATTTTTCACTATTCTATTCTCCCCCTTTGACATCAATTTCAAAGATAGTAAATCCGCATACAAAACTTCTATACACAAACAAATACTTCAAACTGCATATGTACAAATTTGTTTCAAAAACTTACACAAACTTGAAAATATCTGCAAAACTGGTCTTCAACAGGTTTAGGCTTGTGTCCCAACACTTCTTAAGGCTTTCCAAAATAGTTATGTGACTACAGAGTAAATAATATTGCATTTCTATTGATTCAAGGTTCACCAGATCACTGACCGCCAAAGCATCTTGTGCTTCCTTCAAAGCACTCAACATAGTTTCCATCTTTGGACCAATTAGGCATCTAAGTTCACAAGATCTTTCCACAATTCTGCCATTTTCATGCTTCAAACTCTTTATCTTGTCAAGTAGGGCTATAACTTAACATTCTTGCTCTCCAACAGAAATAGTTAAAGGATCAAAAACATCATAAATAGCAGCTAACTCTTTCTCATTATCCTTGACCTTCTTCTCATTGTCCTCAGTAAGTTTTGACAAAGACAAACATGACTTATAGATCTTCCCACCTTTAGATAGAGCACTATGAACATTCTTCACATAGGTAGCTAACATAGATTTATCATTAGCTATCATACCTTTCAGTCTACTGAACCTTTTGCCATCAAATTCCTTTTGTACCTTGACCAAAGTTGACTTCTTAAGTGACTCAAAATGAGTACTTATTGAATTAATAAGTTTCTTTAGCTCACCGGAGGAAGAACCGAATGGATACTTAACATGAGTAGGCATGATCTTCTCTGAAATACCAGATGCAAGATTCAATAACTCATTGTCCTCAATGTGGGACTTCAGAATTTCTTCCCTAGCCTTAGCTTGTGTAAATGATGCAATTTTTATTTTTTGAATTGGGGACAAAGTAGATAAATGAATAAGACCTTCTCCCAACTCAAGATCAAATTCTTCCTTTTGTTCTTCCAAAAATTTCTTCATTGCCTCTGCAATGTCTCTTTCTTCCACTGTAACTCCCTTAACTTCAACCTTCTTTTCCTCAACCACTGTTTCCTCAGCCACATATTTTTGCTTGTCATTTAGAATTTCAACCTCTTCAACTGATATCTCATTTTCTTCAATCGACACAATTTTAGGATCTTTAGTATCCATAGGTACTTTTGTATCATGCACATCAGGAGGAATCTAGGTGTCCTTAGATGTAACCTCTTCATTTACCAAACCATAAGAAGTATCTTCCACATGCACTTCTTCAGAAACTGGTGCAGGAGCACCCAATACACACCTTTATAAGATTCATCATTTGAAGGAAGGCATTAGGAATTTAGGGGTATTTTAGTAATTTCATGTTAAATACGGCCTTTGAGCCCATCAATGTTGTAATTAGGGGTCTTTTATGTTGGCTACTACAAAAGAATGCAAAGGTTGCATAATGATGTAATACATGTTATAATTGTCAAATAATGTAAGGATTAAGTCATGTAATGGTCTAGTTGGTTGTGTGGTTATTTGTAGGTGTTATAGGGGTGTTTTTTGAGTTTACAATGTTTATATGGCCTCTTTAAGGCTCGAGAAAATGTTGTTGAATCAATTTAGAGAAGGAAAACAATAAAAAACCTGTGTTTTTTCAGTTATTTCTTAGTTTTTGGTGCATTCCCAGCTTGTGTATAGGTCCATATAGCAAGTATAGGCTCTCAAATGTTGTGACTTTATTGTAGCATAGTGTATTCCCTAAAACTAATCTATTATTGAAGGATTTCATTGTGTATTGAGCATTTGAGAGGTTGAAATCTATAGACTAGTTTGAAACAAGGGTTTTGAGGTTTGAGGGAAAATATGAATCAAAAAGGCCATTACACCCTTCTGTGACTATTGTACCTAGGTGGAATGGGCCTTTCTAGCCTATTAGTTAGTGTAGGACTCCATAATAAAGTTTGGTATAGGTTTTAAAGAGACTTTCCACGCTACCCCTACATAAAGACAAATTTTGTGTGTTTTAAGCATAGTTAGGGTATGGTGTTTTGAGATCTACAAAGAGAACAAGGTAGAAATTTTTTGTTTCTGAGTTATTGAGTGTATCTTGATGTGTTGGAAGGGTCTGGGAGGTTGGGAAAGGTTTGGTGTGAGTAGAAGGGTGAAACCCTATTGGAAAAAAGGTGAAAAAGAGTGAAAATAAGGTGGTTTACAAAGGAAATGTGTGTAGAACTTGGGTACAGTCTAATGTAATGTTTTCTTAAGCATGTACAGGTAGAATAATGAAGGATTTAAGTGGTTTCATATTGGTGAGAGGTCTGGTCATGGTAAAATCAATAAGCCCTAGTTGAAATGGTGAAAAAGGAGGGTTTTAGCATTGGAGGCTT
The DNA here is from genome assembly GCA_007258455.2 of Sequoia sempervirens. Classification (NCBI taxonomy): domain Eukaryota; kingdom Viridiplantae; phylum Streptophyta; class Pinopsida; order Cupressales; family Cupressaceae; genus Sequoia; species Sequoia sempervirens. The sequence goes on from VDFB02365093.1 coordinate 206,952, forward strand.
GTTTGAGCATTTACGGTATGTTAGAGTTAGAGATGGCAGATCTAACAATTAAATGCAGATTTTATATCATAAACTGAGAAACTAAAACATACACAGAATAAATCATAACACAAAGAATTTAACATGGTTCACCCAATCCAGGCTACATCCACCAAACCGCCATCCAATACTTTTATTATCCAGTAAAAAACCTATTACAATCTTGCGAATAATCGTGTTTTTCATCATACTAAAATACCCATCCAAACCCCTTTTTACCAAGCTTAGAAGCTTCCAGATTTTAGGGTTCTACAAAATCGGATTTTTCTTTTTCATTGATTTTTCCCTTTTTCTGTGATCACGAGAAAAAGTAGGAAGAAAATTTTTCTCAGGGGTGCCGCCCCCGAACCCCCACTTTTCGGGGGTTGCGCCCCTGGACCCCGGCAAGGACAGGGGCCGGGTGTCTAGTATAGCATGATCAGTCACCACATACCAACACGATCATGAGACATTGAAAATCTATGGTTTGGGAACTTGATTCAAGACTTTTTTAAGGTTAGGAAGTTTTTTGAGGAGATTAAAAGGTGGTTCCTTTGGAAAAGTGGCCTAATTAGAGGCCTAAAACTGTGAAATCCTTGATTTTGAAGCCTTTGATCCAAAAGAGTGATATATGGGTTTTTGATATGTTGAAGGACTCTAAAATGGGTGCTTGATTCCATGTTTTTTTTCTATATTGTTTTGGAAGGATTTGGATAAAATACTAAAAAACTAGTTTTCCTATACTACAAGGGAAACTAGTGTGGAAAATGGTGATTTTTGTGAAGTTCAATGAATCTACTTTGGTGGTTGTTTTAGGATCTTTCAATTGTCATTTTATGAATTTTTTGAAACTTGATAGGGGTCTTGTGAGTTTTTGTTACCTATTTTTCAAACTTGAGTGATTGGAGAAATTGAGGGTGAGTTGATTCCTATTAGGCTGAATGCATGGTAAAGAAGAGTTCTTTGTTCCATAGTTGATATTTTCATTGTTGTGAATGACCTCCACCTTGGCTCTGCATCATAGTGGTATCAGAGCAAGGAAGTATATCTCTTGAATATTGAAGGAGAAGCATTGGAAGGTACAAGACATTATGGCCATTAGAAGGTTGGATGAGAAAGAGGAACAAATGAGGAATGCTCTTTTCCAGACCAATGCAAATGCAGAGGTAAGGTATGTAAGGTATTGATTGATTCGGGTTCATTGGATAATGTAGTTTCAGAAGAAATGGTTGAAAATTTTCATTTGACAAGGCTAAAACATGAATCACCTTACAAAGCATATTGGGTAAATGATAGTCAACATGTTGTGGTTAGAGAGCAAGCATTTGTAGATTTTCAAATTGGTCCTTATAAAGATGTTCTATTATGTGATATTATGCCTATAAGGGATTGTCATATGATACTAGGAAGGGTTTGGCAATTCGATAGATTTGTTATACATGATGGGAGACTTAATGTGTATACAATTGAAAAGGATGGGGAAAGGTATACCTTGAGTTGTTTGCAGGATGAAGGGACACAAAAGAGGATAGGTATTTGTGGAAAAAGGGAGTTTCTAGAGCAAAAGGAACAAGGGAACCAAGAAGAGACAAAAGGGCATGCTATTGATGCAATGGAGAAATAAAAGCACCATGAAGAAGTATTGAGGAAGACAGAGCAACTTGAGGACAAAAAGGAACCAAAGATAGTAAAGGATAGAGATGAGAAGACTTTGAGGGCAGAAGATAAGGATAGAGGGTATGATGAAGACAAACGCAGGTTAGAGGTTTTGCAGATGCAAGAGGATAAGGTAAAGACAACAAAGGATGGGTCTGTGACAGAGATTTGTGAGAAGAGAACACTTGGGACAAAGATCCCTCAAAAGGAAGAGAATAAACATGTAAGAAAGTCAACAATGGAGAAGCAAGGAAGGACTAGTGAGGTCTATAAAGGTGAAAGGAAATGCCTACTGAAAAGACACAGTAAAGAGAAGCAGCAAAAGCTTGATAATAGAAGGGATGAGTTGCAGTAGATGTGTGTGAGGAGCAAAGATGCAAAGTCTGATGATATAAAGAATTGGAAAGCTGATGTGGATACAGTCAAGATAAGTGAGAAGGCTAGGGAAAGCCATGAAAGGCTTGAAAAAGGTGAAAGGATCATGATTGGGGCAGTGGAGTGTCCCTTAACAGCAGATGCAAGTGACAAGAGGACAAACATTGTGAATACAGTGGACTGTGTGACTGATGATATAGAGGTCAATAAGATAATAGTACTGATGCAAAGTCTAAATGTCAAGGAACTTGAAGGTGCAGAGAAGATGAAGGAAGGGGAAGATGTCTTTGAGGATGCTCAGGAAGACTTCTTGGATGAAAGAGGTAAGGTAGAAGAAGGGGCAGTGAGTTACATAGAATTGCAATGGATAGAGAATGAGTTTATAGAAGAGTGTGTAGATGATGAGAGGGTTGTAGTCACCTTGAATGGTGAAGAAGAGCAAGCAAAGAGGGTGAGTGAAGTTCCAAGAGAACCTAGAAAGGGAGAGTTGATAGAGAGAAGCCTAGTGAAGGCTAGAGAAAAGGGATTTAAGAAGTCTCCAGTTGTGATGGAGAAGAAAGCAGAGGATATGGATTGGATAGGGGTTGTGTATGCTATTGTGCAGGTTATTTTGAGCATGGGAAAGTTGAGAAAAGTTGTGAAGAGGAAAATTGAGAGGCAGGGAATGAAGGGAATTGTTTGTTATTTCTTTGTTTTGATGATTTTGATGATGGAGGTTAAACCAAGAGTGAAGATGAAAGGTGAAGAACATAGTGTGGTGTTGTGTGAACATGTTGAGAATTTTGGGAGCAGCTGGTTAAATTATGTAAGTGCAGGTCAAGATGAAGCATCTACAAAGACAAAACTAAAGGTCAAGATGAAGCATCTACAAAGAGTGTCTGTAATGCCCCGCCAAGAAAACCCAAAGGATACATGTACATTTAGTATTTATGTCACCAATTTTTTTTTTTAAGTATTAACATACATCATAATAATCATATTTCACATAACATGATACTAAACGAGAACCACAATAACAAATCCTTCGAGTTTACAAGACTGCATTACTTTTCACAACAACATTTTTACATCACATGAAAGGTTATTATACACCAGTAATAATAAGATAACATGAACATGGTTAACATATTAATCAAGGGTTACAATATTACAATGCCGTTTCCCAACATAAATAGGGAAGATACAATAAATTGGAATATCATATTTGAAATGAAGAAGTACAAAGCTGCAATACTGGATCCAACTATGGTACAACTCGGGAGACTCTGCAAGGTACAATTTCGCACTTCTCGATCGACGACTGGGGACCCAATGGGGTGCATAGCACGTTCCACCCAACCACGTGGACCCGAAGGCCCACCCCCTGTGCTAAGAGATGACAAGAAGGATCCCCAACAATAACCATCATACAGAACAAGGGTACAAGACTTCACAACAAAATTCACAATAACATAAGGTAATCTCAGCACATAATATAATCAACACAAGATGTGCTCAACATAAGGTTTAACCAATAAAGCATCAAAATACAAACGCCAACATGTGCTTCCAGAGGCCCAAAAATAACATAGAGGGAAACAAGCATACATAGTTGTTAAAGGAAGAGTGTCATCGCAATGTTGCATGGGTTACCCTGGCGAATCTTCCTAGGCCCCGGCCCCCAACTTGGGTTACCCTGGTGACCTCTTACGAAACCTGGCCCCACATACAATCCAATGCGGCATCAATTATCTTTCATAGGGACAAGACAATGATTTCGCCATTCCAGGCCTTCTCAACTCATCTCAAGCCCATACAAGCACTTGAGTCATGAATGAGGCATTCACTTATATCTTGTTAATGTGCGATTCTATCCAAAAACCCCTAATTTAATATTAATGTTTTCACTTGATTAATAAACTTCCAGTGAGTTACCCTGAGACCACTTCCAGGTCTCGGCCCCCATTGAAAGCCACTCCCCTTATAAAACAACAAAACTCAAAAGGACACTATCAGGGTAAGCCCCTTGCACAACATATAAAGCCACATGATAATTTGCATTAAGCAACACATACACCATTCTACACAAAATCTTCATAATGAAACTATTTTCAAGTGCAAGACTAAACCCAATCATTAAATAGATCATACGATCAATAGTTCACAAAGAATAAAAAATAAAATAAAATGAAGGTCAATAGTAAAGTAACACCCTTCTTTCCCTTCCTCTGGAAAACTGATAAATCACTTAAATAAGAGTTTCCCAACTAGGTGGCAACAAAACTTGTTTTCAAAATCGAAACCAACCATAACTATCTCAAAACTAAACATCAGTGTCAACAATCGTAGAAACAACCAACTCTAAACTCAACACTGAAATCAACTCAAAAGAAGAAAACTCAATGCCAATAAGCACAATGATAAGATCAATAAGAATCATCAAACAATACAACCAACCACATGAAAGAATGACTTACTTACTCAAATACAACTCTCTAGAAATTTCCATACAGAAAGCAATTCAACACGCAATAAACCCATGAAATCAAACATTAAGTTCGGAACAAGTAACCAAGCAACCGTTTAATCCAATAGCTAACCTAGAACTAAATAGTTTTTCAACTTACCCATCTAAGTCACACATATAATCAATAATAAGATCAACTAACTCACACTATTTTCACATTTTCCATAGTTCTTTACTCATTCACTAATCTCACATAACTTAACCACTTAGTCAAAATAAAAGACTATATACTACAATATCAACGAGACAACCATTTCACTACGCTAACATTAAAAACTTCAACTATAATATAACTATCCCCATATAGGATTCTCAATAGATGATAGTAAACTATCCAAATTATCTATATTCTTAGCTTATCGACTATTCTACATTTCATTTCACTTATCAAATTTTCTAATTAATCAAATATTAATAAGTCCATATATTAACAAGGGAACAGAAAGGCTATTTAATTTACTACACTTTTTGCAGGTCTAAAAATTGCAGCTGTGATAGGTTGCCTATAGTTTCAAGGAGGCTATTTAATTTTATACAATGCCTCAATGCTAATTGTTATAACTGTGACAGGTTGCCAAGTATATCAGAAAGTGAATATTGGAATTTGGAAGTATCACCTTCTACTTACATTCTCAATATTATTATCAAGTGCTGCAACTGCGATAGACTATCAGCAGAATCAAGCAAGTTATTTAAACATTTAAATTTCTTTTTTTTGTGTTCAAGTGTTGCGGCAGAGTCTGGTTAAATTGAGAACAGAGAGATTATTTAAAACCTCTACATCATTCTATTTTTTTGAATACTGCAGTATGTGACAGATTGTCAACGAAATCTATAAGTCTGTACTCACCTCTACAGTCTTCTACGTTCAAGTGTTGCTGTTGAGCCAAGTTGCAAATGTTTTCAGGGAGATTATTTAAATCTATATAGCATTTTATTTTCAAATACAGCAGATATGTTAGGTTGTCAACAAAACAGGAACACTATTTATACCTCTATAGACTTCATTGTTCTAGCATAGCATCTGTGAGAGATTTCAATGTGGAAGGAAGTTATTTAGTTCAATACACTCTACCATAGACAAGTACTGCCGCTGTGACAGATTGCAATGAAATCAGAGAGGTTATTTAAACGTCTACTCCTTCTATGTTCAAGTGTAGCTGTTGTGTTAGATTGTCAGCAGAGGGGGTATTACACATTGACCTTCTCTAGCCCATTTTATGTTAAGGAAACTTCCTTTAGATCCAAGGATTCAAAGTACATCAACCACGCGACTCATGTGATTCAATCCACAAGCGATTTGTAGCAAGGAGTCTGAAAAGGGGGAGAGAGCTACACTGGTGACTCAAAAGAAACTCCAACTTACATACTGATTCAACCAAATTGGAAGAGAACGACAGTATGAAAATCTTGAATTAAGCGCTAATACAGAAGTAAAGAATACCATGAACTGGTAAAAAAAAAAACAAGCATATCTATCACAACTAACGCCTACCAAGATGCTCTCATCTTAAGTTTCAAACTTGAGATAGCTCATAAACACATGCAGGTTTACGACCTTCAAACTATAGTTAGCAAATGGAGACTTGCAGGCGGTAAAACTCAAGAGACCAATGCAAAAGATCTGGAAGTTGCATGGCGTTGAACAAGGAAAAATAGAACATTGAAGCATCGAGTTAAGCACGATATGCACAATTGAAAATAACGAGAACACTAGGATTGGTGTTGATGCGAATTTTCCCAATAGAAGGCATTATAAATCACAAATATCGACAGCCAGGAGGTCAGGAAGGGAGAGCATGAAATCTGGAGACAAGGTGCATGACCCCAAATTGAAATTTCTACTAATAAGGTACAAACTATAACTATGAATAGCAATCGCCTCAAAGAAATGTAATCTCATGGAAAGCAAAGGTTGCAAGATGAGCACAAAAATGGACTTTTTTTTTAAAGGCTTTAGAAGCTCCCAAGCATAAGCAATGGGCAGGTGTAAAGCCTGATTTCCCAACTTAAGCCAGCATCCTAACTGCCTGCGCCAGAAAGGGAGCTTTGGAAAAACGGTTATGGACATTCATCATAGCGTGTAAAAAAAAACATTATATATCAATTATGCTAATATACACCTAACTGCATAGGGTAAAGAATGTTGAAATGTTAAATCCTAAATGTGCTCCTTACTAGAATCAGGGCAATAATTTTCATTTTAATAAACATATTCTTAAACCATCAGAGAAGCCTTGTTTTTAGACTGTAGTTCACCAAATTGGAAAAGCGAAAGATCCTTACCAGCGAGGGAGAGTTGGAGAAGCGTCGCCTATGGGAAAAGTGAAAGGTCAATACCAGAAAAGAATAGTCTGGGGTAGCGACCATAGTCAGTGACGTCCCTAGCCCAAGGGAATGTGTGCTGCTAGAGTATGAGCAGAATGCGTAAGCAAGGACAAGGCACATGATCTGTTGATAGCACGTCTCTCCCAAAAATTGTAATCTCAGGTGGGAAGCCAAATTATGTATCCTTAGCCAGCATCCTCTCTCCAAAATGTCGATGCAAAGACCCTTTTCCCTTAGTGCCGACAAAATAGGTTCAAGATAGAGTCCTCTCTCCTCTGCCTATTCTTTTTTTTAAATCAGTGTAACCATTTTTCCCCCAAATCTTCCACATGCAACCACTCCCTTTCTTCCATCGAATGCAACCATCCTCCTTTCTTGCCTGAAAAATCTCCTTCCACTAAAGATTCCATGCACAAAAAGTAACTCCCCGTATTGCATAAATGGTTTGATCATTAATTGTGCATGATAGAACTGCCTGTCCACAAACTACATGAGGTGTCCCAGTAAAGCAGTTACAAAATTGATGATAATACCAATCGATATCTGAAGAATATCGATGTCAAAGATAAATATAGAGGTAACTACATTAGATATTATGAATTATAACCAACCGTTTGACATGCGGAGTTCCTGTTAACAACCTATATATATTAGAGTCTTCTACAAATAGCTAAGAGTGTGGGAATAAATCAAGGCAATAGTAGGTATCGACGCCAAAGATTTATGCGTCAAAAGAAAATCTCCCATAAATGCGATATATATAAACTACAGTATATGGCTAAATAAATTCAACAATGTTGACTTCGCCATTATGTTAGGTTGTCAAAGAAATCCGAAAGGTTATGCAAACCACTACAACATTCCATTTACACAATAATATATTTATTTATCAAAACACAAATCAAACAAACTAATTTAATCCACATACCACTGAAACTTGACGTCACAAATGAATGGGTAACAACATAAAGATTACACCGACCGAGGGACACTACATTCTCCCCCCCAAGGGCTCGACTTACTCCTGGAAGTCGCAGGTTAAACAAAGCATTCACAATTATAAAAGTCATCAAAATTCAAGTAACCAAATATGAAAATGACCAACGGCATGTCATCACAAGTTAAACAATATAATCACGATATCAACACTACAACACAATCCAAAAAGCGGAAAAACAACCAAGACAATTGACAAAACATTAAAAACATACCAACTGGGTTACACAGAGGGGAAAACATATTCTCATCAAGGATGATGGAAAAGTTGGGAAACCTTCTTGTCAACTCTCTTTTTCCACATTATTCCCATTGGGTTTCATGAGGGTTGCCCAGTCCTGCCAGAGCAGGTGGAATCGAGGCTTACTACCTACAACCTGCATAAAAGTAAACGTTGTGTACACCATATATATATATCAAATCAACCTAGTGTAGAGGGAATTGGCATGTCGTATGCCTCTCATGAATGAGTGATACGACATCGTCCTTCTAACACTCTACAATTTAGTGATACATCATAAACAATCATCAATAACAATTACTAATCAGATGCTACGATAGTATTAAATCCACATATTAAACATAACCAATTAATTACCTTCATCATCAAGATTCGAAGCCGACTACCTGAAAATCATAAACTAAGATGGAAACATAACACATTAGCACCAATTAATCATGCTAATTCATTGCCAAGATACACATTTCTGGTTAAACTTCATCATTTAAACATCATGTATTACATTCTATTCATTACTCAATGCTAAATTTCACAATACATGTGTCACAAGATCATAATTTATGGCCTTTTTAGAAATAGAAACATAATTATCACTTCAAAACACACACATACACCGCATACACACTCAAATTCACTTCACACCAAAGACACCACAAAGCAACTTAAGGGTAACACAAGTTCCAAAATGCATTCCCAGTAGGAAGGATATCGGTGCATTGCGCACTACACCGAGGATCCTATCCTTTCCACCAGATTTTTGCACCATAGAACCTACATCACCCAGAGACAGACTAAGGCAACCTAGACCAGACTACACAAACAAACTGACACACCCTTACGAGTACAAGTAACTAGGTCAACACAATGGGCTCATAGTGCCCCAGTGTATGAACCTATGCTCTGATACCATCTGTAATGCCCCACCAAGCAAACCCAAAGGATACATGTACATTTAGTATTTATGTCACCAATTTTTTTTTTAAGTATTAACATACATCATAATAATCATATTTCACATAACATGATACTAAACGAGAACCACAATAACAAATCCTTCGGGTTTACAAGACTGCATTACTTTTCACAACAACATTTTTACATCACATGAAAGGTTATTGGTATCAGATCCAGGTTTCAATCCTGGGACCTGTGGGTTATGGGTCCACGTGGTTGGGGGTCAATGTGTAATACCCCCTTTGCTGACAATCTAAAACAACAGCTACACTTGAACATAGAAGGAGTAGACGTTTAAATAACCTCTCTGATTTCATTGCAATCTGTCACAGCGGCAGTACTTGTCTATGGTAGAGTGTATTGAACTAAATAACTTCCTTCCACATTGAAATCTCTCACAGATGCTATGCTAGAACAATGAAGTCTATAGAGGTATAAATAGTGTTCCTATTTTGTTGACAACCTAACATATCTGTTGTATTTGAAAATAAAATGCTATATAGATTTAATAATCTCCCTGAAAACATTTGCAACCTGGCTCAACAGCAACACTTGAACGTAGAAGACTATAGAGGTGAGTACAGCCTTATAGATTTCGTTGACAATCTGTCACATACTGCAGTATTCAAAAAAATAGAATGATGTAGAGGTTTTAAATAATCTCTCTGTTCTCAATTTAACCAGACTCTGCCGCAACACTTGAACACAAAAAAAAAAGAAATTTAAATGTTTAAATAACTTGCTTGATTCTGCTGATAGTCTATCGCAGTTGCAGCACTTGATAATAATATTGAGAATGTAAGTAGAAGGTGATACTTCCAAATTCCAATATTCACTTTCTGATATACTTGGCAACCTGTCACAGTTATAACAATTAGCATTGAGGCATTGTATAAAATTAAATAGCCTCCTTGAAACTATAGGCAACCTATCACAGCTGCAATTTTTAGACCTGCAAAAAGTGTAGTAAATTAAATAGCATTTCTGTTCCCTTGTTAATATATGGACTTATTAATATTTGATTAATTAGAAAATTTGATAAGTGAAATTGAAATGTAGAATAGTCGATAAGCTAAGAATATAGATAATTTGGATAGTTTACTATCATCTATTGAGAATCCTATATGGGGATAGTTATATTATAGTTGAAGTTTTTAATGTTAGCGTAGTGAAATGGTTGTCTCGTTGATATTGTAGTATATAGTCTTTTATTTTGACTAAGTGGTTAAGTTATGTGAGATTAGTGAATGAGTAAAGAACTATGGAAAATGTGAAAATAGTGTGAGTTAGTTGATCTTATTATTGATTATATGTGTGACTTAGATGGGTAAGTTGAAAAACTATTTAGTTCTAGGTTAGCTATTGGATTAAACGGTTGCTTGGTTACTTGTTCCGAACTTAATGTTTGATTTCATGGGTTTATTGCGTGTTGAATTGCTTTCTGTATGGAAATTTCTAGAGAGTTGTATTTGAGTAAGTAAGTCATTCTTTCATGTGGTTGGTTGTATTGTTTGATGATTCTTATTGATCTTATCATTGTGCTTATTGGCATTGAGTTTTCTTCTTTTGAGTTGATTTCAGTGTTGAGTTTAGAGTTGGTTGTTTCTACGATTGTTGACACTGATGTTTAGTTTTGAGATAGTTATGGTTGGTTTCGATTTTGAAAACAAGTTTTGTTGCCACCTAGTTGGGAAACTCTTATTTAAGTGATTTATCAGTTTTCCAGAGGAAGGGAAAGAAGGGTGTTACTTTACTATTGACCTTCATTTTATTTTATTTTTTATTCTTTGTGAACTATTGATCATATGATCTATTTAATGATTGGGTTTAGTCTTGCACTTGAAAATAGTTTCATTATGAAGATTTTGTGTAGAATGGTGTATGTGTTGCTTAATGCAAATTATCATGTGGCTTTATATGTTGTGCAAGGGGCTTACCCTGATAGTGTCCTTTTGAGTTTTGTTGTTTTATAAGGGGAGTGGTTTTCAATGGGGCCGAGACCCGGAAGTGGTCTCAGGGTAACTCACTGGAAGTTTATTAATCAAGTGAAAACATTAATATTAAATTAGGGGTTTTTGGATAGAATCGCACATTAACAAGATATAAGTGAATGCCTCATTCATGACTCAAGTGCTTGTATGGGCTTGAGATGAGTTGAGAAGACCTGGAATGGCGAAAGCATTGTCTTGTCCCTATGAAAGATAATTGATGCCGCATTGGATTGTATGTGGGGCCGGGTTTTGTAAGAGGTCACCAGGGTAACCCAAGTTGGGGGCCGGGGCCTAGGAAGATTCGCCAGGGTAACCCATGCAACATTGCGATGACACTCTTCCTTTAACAACTATGTATGCTTGTTTCCCTCTATGTTATTTTTGGGCCTCTGGAAGCACATGTTGGCGTTTGTATTTCGATGCTTTATTGGTTAAACCTTATGTTGAGCACATCTTGTGTTGATTATATTTTGTGCTGAGATTACCTTATGTTATTGTGAATTTTGTTGTGAAGTCTTGTACCCTTGTTCTGTATGATGGTTATTGTTGGGGATCCTTCTTGTCATCTCTTAGCACGGGGGGTGGGCCTTCGGGTCCACGTGGTTAGGTGGAACGTGCTATGCACCCCATTCGGTCCCCAGTCGTCGATCGAGAAGTGCGAAATTGTACCTTGCAGAGTCTCCTGAGTTGTACCAGAGTTGGATCCAGTATTGCAGCTTTGTACTTCTTCATTTCAAATATGATATTCCAATTTATTGTATCTTCCCTATTTATGTTGGGAAACGGCATTGTAATATTGTAACCCTTGATTAATATGTTAACCATGTTCATGTTATCTTATTATTACTGGTGTATAATAACCTTTCATGTGATGTAAAAATGTTGTTGTGAAAAGTAATGCAGTCTTGTAAACCCGAAGGATTTGTTATTGTGGTTCTCGTTTAGTATCATTTTATGTGAAATATGATTATTATGATGTATGTTAATACTTAAAAAAAAAATTGGTGACATAAATACTAAATGTACATGTATCCTTTGGGTTTGCTTGGTGGGGCATTACAGTGTCAGAGGATGGAGATCCATATTTGTTGAAAGAGAAGGCTTCCAAGGGACTTGGAAGAATTTTTAAGCCAAGGTGTATGGTGCAGGAGCACCCAATACACACCTTTATAAGATTTATCATTTGAAGGAAGGCATTAGGAATTTAGGGGTATTTCAGTAATTTCATGTTAAATAAGGCCTTTGAGCCCATCAATGTTGTAATTAGGAGTCTTTTATGTTGGTTAGTGCAAAATAATGCAAAGGTTGCATAATGATGTAATACATGTTATAATTGTCAAATAATGCAAGGATTAAGTCATGTAATGGTCTAGTTGGTTGGGTGGTTAGTTTTAGGCATTATAGGGGTGGTTTTTGAGTTGAGAATGTTTATATGGCCTCTTGAAGGCTCAAACAAATGTTGTTGAATCAATTTGGAGAAGGAAAACAATAAAAAACCTATGTTTTTCAATTATTTCTAAGTTTTTGGTGCATTCCTAGCTCATGTACAGGTCCGTATAGTAGGTATAGGCTCTCAAATGTTGTGAATTTTTTTTAGCATGGCGTATTCCCTAAAAATAATCTATTCTTGAAGGATTTCATTATGTATTGAGCAATTGAGAGGTTGAAATCTATAGACTGGTCTGAAACAAGGGTTTTAAGGTTTGAGGGAAAATATGAATCAAAAAGGCCATTCCACCCTTCTGTGACTACTATACTTGGGTGGAATGGGCCTTGTTAGCCTATTATTTAGTGTATTACTCCATAATAAAGTTTGGTATAGGTTTTAAAGAGACTTTCCACACTGCCCCTACATAAAGACAAATTTTGTGTGTTTTAAGCATAGTTAGGGTATGGTATTTTGAGATCTACAAAGAGAAAAATATGGAACTTGTTTTTTTTTGAGTTATTGAGTGTATATTGATGTGTTGGAAGGGTCTGGGAGGTTGGGAAAATTTTGGTGTGAGTAGAAGAGTGAAACCCTGTTGGAAAAAAGGTGAAAAAGAGTGAAAATAAGGTGGTTTACAAAGGAAATGTGTGTAGAACTTGGGGATAGTATAATGTAATGTTGTCTTAAGCATGTAAAATTATAATAATGAAGGATTTAAGTGGTTTCATATTGGTGAGAGGTCTAGGCATGGGAAAATCAATAAGCCCTAGTTGAAATGGTGAAAAAGGAGGGTTTTAGCATTGGAGGTTTGTTTGAGCATTTAAAGTCATGAGACATTGAAAATATATGGTTTAGGAACTTGATTCAAGACTTTTCTAAGGTTAGGAAGTTTTTTGAGGAGATTAAAAGGTGGTTCCTTTATAAAAGTGGCCTAATTAGAGGCCTAAAACTGTGAAATCCTTGATTTTGAAGCCTTTGATCCAAAAGATTGATATATGGGTTTTTGATATGTTGAAGGAATCTGAAATGGGTGCTTGATTCCATGTTTTTTTTTCTATAGTGTTTTGGAAGGATTTGGAGAAGATACTAAAAATTTGGTTTTCCTGTACTACAAGGGAAACTAGTGTGGAAAATGGTGATTTTTGTGAAGTTCAATGAATCTGCTTTGGTGGTTGTTTGAGGATCTTTCAATTTTCATTTTATGAATGTTGAGAACCTTGATAGGGGTCTTGTGAATTTTTGTTAACTATTTTTCAAACTTGAGTGATTGGAGAACTTGAGGGTGAGTTGATGCCTATTAGGTTGAATGCATGGTAAAGAAGAGTTCTTTGTTCCAAAGTTGATATTTTTATTGTTGTGAATGACCTACACCTTGGATTTGCATAAAAAAACAACATCAATTCTATTCTTTAATAAAACTTCCTTCATAATTCTTTTAGTTTCTTTTGCAACCTCTTTAGTCCTACCCATCATAGGCTTGTTTACTCTGTTTTTGCTCTTGAATTCTCTTTTTGCTTCTTTTAGGATTGTCTTCATTTTCTCAATAGATATTACCAGACTTAGATTTGAAAGAATTCATTCTCTCAACTTCTCTTCATCAGTTCTAGCATTAACTCTCCTCATCTCCAAAATTTCATACAATTCCTTAGGCAACTGTGTCATTATCTCAACAAGAGTCATATTGAAATTGTTCAAATACTGTATTGTAGCCTCCTCAAGAACTCTTTGACCAACAGCATCAAAGGTACCATACACTTCACATAGGGGCTTAATATTACCATCATTGATTATACCTCTTTCGACTTCTTTTAGAGACATACCTAGTTTTTCAGGCTTCATCTTCTTTGCTTTCTCCTCTTTACCAGAGGATTTGTCCTTAGTGACTATTGTTGCTGCTTGGGTACCCATATGCTTTATTTCTCTAACTTATTCAATAGATTTTGTCTCATCATCTTTTGAAATAGTTGTATACAATCTTGTGCTATTATCTTTCTTCCTTTTACCAGATGTCTTAATTTGGGCTTTTACAGGGGTTGATTTCTTTGCATGACCAAATAGGGGTGCAAAGCTCCTTGTTGATCTAGTTTGGGAAAAGGATGTTTCTAGACTATCAGATTCAGTTTTAGCAAGCTCCTTTTCTTTTTTGTCTTCATCTTGTTCTCTCATCCTTCTAGCTTCTCTTATAGCTTCTTTAGATATGCCCATACTTTCTGCAAAAACTTCCACTTCTTTCCTTACTCTCTGGACTATCATTGGTTTCCTCAACTGCTCATGGACTTGCATATTCTTCTCTGCATATGTTCCAAACCTCTCTTCAGATGGATCCAAAGGCTTACTCAACAAATGTTGTGGATATAGCTCTAAGATTCTTTCCTCAACTTCATAACCCATTGGCATAATCCAAACGGTTCTAGGTTTTGTGCTTCCATCAAGCATTGATCAATGTCCACCATAAAACAGATTGTATCCTTATACTTCTCCATAATAGAAATAGGAATTATTTCCATGGCTTGCATCACATTCTAAAATTTCTTGAAATATCCCCAAAATGCAGTTTTCTTGGCTTGAATATCACCAATTCCATACAAGATGTCTCTAATCTGAACAACAGGCTTATCATTTTTTCAATGCACTTTCCCAACTCCCAAAACTTCATTCATTTAATAAAACAACATAGCAATAGATTACCATATTTAAATGAATTCTTCTTGTCTTTCTTGATCTTACCAAGATTCTCCATAAGCTGACTTCAAAGCAACTCACATAAATCATACTTTGCATTCCCCTTTACCATCTGATATGTTGCATATATGGTTGTACCGGATACAAAATTTTCTTGACTAGAGTGATATATATTGTAACCAATGACCACCGAGGAAAATTTCACACCCACATCAATGATGTTATCAATTTTCATTGCTCTTCTATCAAATATCAAACCAATTGCATCAGTGACTGTCCGATTCTTTACAGACTTCAAGATCAGCAATCCACCGGAGGAATTTAAACCTATAACAATGCTTATGGCTTCTTTTGTAATCTTGAAAGGTTGACTTAACCACATAAATTATGCATGAACTTGACTTAAACCAGACCCATTTGTTTTTTGGACTCAGGGAACACTGAGAGGGGGGGGTGAATCAGTGTTCAACAATATTCAAACATTTAATTATGATCATAAACTATTTGCAGCACATAAACAAAAATAAATATGCAAGCACATGAACAAGATAATCAAAGCCCCATATTACCAATATTTTTACGTGGAAACCCTATTAGGGGAAAAACCATGGTGGAGATTAATCCACAATTTATACTCTGTTAAAAGTATGAACAAAAGGGAATGCACTTGCATTCAGGCACACTGCCTAGAGCTCACTGCTCAAAATAAAGAAGGCTCATTTCCTTACAAAGTGTTTTTGATTGCAACAAAAATTGAACTGAGAAGATAGCATCTACAAATGCCTAAATTCAGTTCCAATGAAGCACATGAAACAAATTTTGGACCTTCTGTCCAATTTGCACTTCTGCTCTATTCTGCTCTGCTACACAAAAACCTTCTACTGCACAAGCAAAATTTTACTCACATATCTTCTAATGTACACTCATACAACTACTCTGCACTTTTTCGCACACACGCACCTTCTCACCACACTATTCACACACCAAAATTAATCACCAATCTCATATATATCTACTAACAAATATTTCATCACTTCACGTCGTCTTTTATAAAACATGAAATATTCTCCAATAGTCGGCTCAAATCATGAGCAATCTACAATGTGCACCCACACAAGTTGGCTAATACATAGCTAGGACTCAAAACAATATTCTCAGACTTAGAAACAATTAAACAACTACTCCTTATACATCCGCAACACACTTCATTCATTGAGTTGGCCATAATGAACAAATAAACATAAAATCATTCTACTGAATCTCTTAACTCGTACACCAACTGTTGAAAAACCATAAAACTTACCAATAAGGTAACATACATGCTCAACAAGATTTCCTGGGGGTCCACAAAATAAAATGATGATCTAGTGAAGCATACAGGTCGACTATCTGACCGAATACCCTGTTCTTCATGCTTTCTATCGGTAACACACTATCTTCTACATTTCTTGCCGGTATAAGTAGATCCTAATTTGAGAACTGATATAATGACTTTAGTTGCCATCAATGACAACACTAGAAGCCATAAACAATCTTCCCAAGCCATATGCCAACAATCTCCCCCTTTGGAATTGATGGCAACACTTAGTGAAAAATGACTAAGTGTTGGAATCAAAACTCAAAATTTCAAAACACAACAAAACACTGCTCCCCTTTAGAATGATAAAGAATTTTTCACTATTCTTCTCTCCCTTTGACATCAATTACAAATATATTCTTTACTAATCTCTCACTCCCCTTTTCAAAATCTCAAAATTTGAAGTGCAACTGTTGCACAAATCAGAAAATTATTTTATACTTATCTTTTACTTCTGCAAGAAATTTCTTCCAAGCACCTACAACAATCCCAATAATGATTAACAAACTATTATTTTCTGATGTTCAGTTAATGATCTGGATAAGGGATTATGGAATTGTAATTTCTTCTTCCAACTTTTCTCCTTTCTTCAGAATCTTAATTTGCTACTCCAATCTGCATTCAATTATATCCTTCACTCTCTAGAAAGTGTCCATAAGAGTGTTTTTGATAAAGTGAACCTTTGCATGCTCAACCTGCAACTCATGAATTTTGTTCTTTACTGCTCCATCTTGGTCCTAAAACATATTGTAATCCTGACCAATTTTGATCAACTCACTCTCAATTTGTTCCAGCTTGTCCTTGCATTTACCAACCACATGAGGCCATCGAAGACAATAATTGTAGACCTTATTTGTTGAGTCAATGCATTTCCTTAACACATTCATTTTCTTTTTCAGCTTGGCGAGAGACAGCCTAAACTACTCCTTCAGATGTAAAATTACTTCTTCCTCTTTTTTGTCTACAGGCACAGAGGCTATAGCCTCCCTGATGCATGCAATAAATTCTTCTAGAAGTACGTTCTACAAACTTTCCAATTCAATGTTGTGCACAAAGTAACTGCCTAAAATTTCCTCAATAACATCTTATTCATATGATGGTCCATCTAACCATATGTCAGCAATATTTTGTATTTCATCTTCCTCCTAAAAAATCTACAATATCTTTGTCTTGAATAGAGCACCTTCTTCATTTCTTTCTTCTACTATTATCACATCTGGTTCCACTGATTCTAGTTCATCTCTAAGAGTGTAATCATCAAAATCTTCATCTTGTATATCCACAATGACCTACTCTTTTCCTTTTCCTTCAAATTTTAGAGATTTGAGTGTGGGAGGAGTTTATCTGCAAACTCTCAATCCCTTTTCTACTTCTTCTCCACCTTACTGGAAGAGGACCAAACTTCAACTGCTCTTACCAGAAGGGAGATGCCAACTATTCCAAACTTTCCCAACAATTCTCTAAAGAAACTTGCATAAATTTGCTCACAATTTTTTAGAGTATTGAAATGTTTATGAATTTTCTTGCAAATAGGTTCATTTTCCTTCCACACCACATTATCATTCAGAGGTAAGCAATTCAAAAAATACATCATAATGCATATAACTAGGGTACCAACCCTGAAGGCATAGTCTGCATCTTCCGTCAATTGCACATTTTCCATCAACTAATCCTTTAGAAATCCACATAGATCAAATTCTTCATCTTCCATTATCATTTTGTGAGCGATATAAACTGTGCCTTCCCTATTTTTGAAGAAAAATTTATATGAAATTCCATGTGCAATGTACCTCATTATTGGATCTTTGATCATTGAAATTACTAGAGCCCTTTGATCTCTTGTTACCCCGATTAGGGTTTTGACTTCAATGTTCCAAATTGACTTCTTTTTCAGAACAACAACATTGCATAATCTTGTTAGATTTTTTATTACATCTTTTGAAATTTGATAGGGTTTAGCCAGAGTGAGGATATCATCATCCAATCTGTTCAAGATAAACCAAAGCACTTTTGTATTAACAAAATAAGGAAACTCGTTCCAAATGTCCAAATTCATATGTTTCGCACCTTCAAGCCACTTCAATTCACTGGCTGGAAACAAATTTATTACATCCCTAATCTTCCTACTACTATATTAATCCAAATTCACTATTCCTTTGATTTGCTTCATTTTACTTTTTGTACCAAACAAGGTTTTTCTTTTGAGCACAGGATTAGGAATTCAACAAGCGATCAAAAATACCTAGTGAATTCATTGCCAAATTTACTTGACTCCTTCAAAAAAAATTGTAGAGGCTCTCCTTTTCCTCTTCTTCAGTGCAAGGAGACAAATGAGTGTTCCAAACACCCCTTTTATAACTTTGCACACCTAACCTTTTAGCCACATTAAATAATTTTCCCTAGGAGTTCCGGTGACTCTATTTTCTCAGACAGTAAGAGAAAAATTCATCTGCGAATCCTCTACTTTTCATATTTTTATAAAAGTGATCACCGATAAATTTGTAAACTTCTATCTCAACTACTGACAATTTCCTACATTCCAGTGCCAGCTATCGACATGGGATCAAATGATTTTTCTTGAAAAACTCCCCCTAGGCCAAAGACCTGAGATCAATTTCCAAAGGGATTACCGGAGGCTGCTTCCGGTACAGGCATATTTCCTTCATCAAATTCACTCTTCTTTACCCACGTTTTCTTCATCTGATCTCTTATCTCTTCCACAAACACTTTTCCTTTTCCTTTGTCATCTTTCTGTGAAATTATTCCTTTGTATACCAGACCTCTTCTATCCATGTTTTTGTTCCTACAAAATCTTGCAATGTGACCAAATCTGTTGCAATTGTAACACACCAAATTTTTCTGTCTAGACCACTCATTCCATTGATTTCCTCTTGATCTACATTGATTAGAAAATGTGCCCAAATCTTCCACAGGTGTAGCATTTAACATTTCTTACATTGATAAACATACTTTTGCATTCAATTGACTTGTGACCAAACTTATTACAACTAAAGCACTAACCAGGAAATGATGGACTGCTTGAATTTATTTTACTTTTACACTAAGAAGTCATATGACCAAATTTATTGCAAACAAAGTAGTAACCATTAAACTTCTGAGCATTGGGTTGTCTTACCAGATATCTTCTACCTTTTTTCATCTTATTTTCTTGTCTAGAATCCTTATGTTTAGATCCGGAGCTTTCTCCTTTCTCATAGCCAAGACCTCTTTTGTCAATTTCATTCTTTTTCCTTTAGTCAGCTCATCAATCTTAGCAGAATTGATCCTGAACTTCTCCTTGTACTCATTTGCAATAGTGAGTTCATCTCTGAGAATAACTATTTGTCTTTCAAGCTCTTGTTCATTATTTCTGGATTGTTGCAGTTCAATTTCCATCTGAATGAACCCACTATTAACTCTGTTGCATTCCTCAAATTTTTCTTTTAAGGACTGGGCCAGATTCTCCTCATTCTTTTTTTTCTTCAATCTCCTTAGTTAGCTTTATCGCCACAGATTCCATCTCAAGCTTACAAGTAGCATTGTCTCTAGCAAGTTTTTCACATTCTTTAGTTATTTCTTTTAGCGTTTGATTCAGGTGAACATCTTCCAAACTTTTATTATCTTTCTGCTTCAACTGATCACAAATTTCCTTCCTCTTTTCTCTTGACTCATTGATTTTGTCCTTCAATGATTGAATGAATTTTTTAGCATCCACAAGATTTTCTTTTAATTCCATGACTTCTACTTTAGACTGATAAAGGTCATCAAGTGCCACCATAAGCTACTGTTGAATACCACCAGAGTCCATTGCAATTCAAGATCCACCTCAAGTTGTTAAACCTCTACAAAGGAACCTTGCTCTGATACTAATTGTTGGACTCAGGGAACACTGAGAGGGGGGGTGAATCAGTTTTCAGCAATATTCAAACATTTAATTCTAATCATAAACTATTTGCAGCACATAAACAAAAATAAAGATGCAAGCACATGAACAAGATAATCAAATTCCCATAACACCAATATTTTTACGTGGAAACCCTATTAGGGGAAAAACCACAAAGGAGATTAATCCATAATTTATACTCTATTAAAAGTATGAACAAAAGGGAATGCACTTGCATTCAAACACATTGCCTAGAGCTCACTGCTCAAAATAAAGAAGGCACACTACCTTACAAAGTGTTTGTGATTACAACAAAAATTGAACTAAGAAGATAGCATCTACAAATGCCTGAATTTAGTTCCAGTGAAGCACATGAAATAGATTCTGGACCTTTTGTCCAATTCGCACTTCTGCTCTATTCTGCTCTGCTCTGCTACACAAAAACCTTTTGTTGCACAAGCAAAATTTTACTCATAGATCTTCTAATGTATGCTCATACAACTTCTCTACAATTTTTTGAACATACATGCCTTCTCACCACACTATTCACACACAAAAATTAATTACCGATCTCATATATATATATACATATATATATATATATGTATGTATATATATATGTATATAAATATATATATATCCACTAACAAATATTTCATCGCTTCAAGTCAACTTTTACAAAACATGAAATATTCTCCAATAGTCAGCTCAAATCATGAGTAATCTTTAATGTGCACCCACACAAGTCAGATAAGACATAGCTGGGACTCAAAAAAATATTCTCAAACTTAGAAACAATTAAACAACTACTCCTTATACATCCGCAACACACTACATTCATTGAGTTGGACATAATGAAAAAATAAATAGAAAATCATTCTACCGAATCTCTTAACTCATACACTGACTATTGCAACACCATAAAACTTACCAATAAGGTAACATACATGCTCAACAAGCTTTCTTGGGGGTCCAAAAAACAAAATGATGATCCGGTGAAGCATACAAATTGACTATCTGACCGGATACCCTGTTCTTCATGCTTTCTGTAGGTAACACATTGTCTTCTACATTTCCTGCTAGTATAAGTAGATCCTAATCTGTGGACTGAGATAATGTCTTTAGTTTCCATCAATGACAGCACTAGAATCCATAAAAAATCTTCCCAAGCCATATGCCAACATCATTTTCATCAAACATAGGGAATTTCACAATCTGCGTGAATTTCTTCTCCTCTAGGGTTTTGAATTCAGGCTTAACACATAAATCCTCTCCAACAATGTGTTTGGAATATAAATTTAGCAACTACGAGCTCCCTAACTCCTCAATATTAGCATGGATGTATTCCCTAATATCTTCGATATGCAAGACGTCATACAGAACAGACAAAAATGCACCTAAGGGCTCGATCTCAATAGGCTTGAAAGGATGCCTCTTGAATTTCGGACGGGGTCTATCCTTGACTTCAACTACTAGTGAAGTAGCCATTTTCACAAATTCACAAGTTTACAATTTTTCTCGATAAATACCTTTTTTTCAGATTAGGGTTTGATCTTCGAATCGCCTTCACACTTGAATCCTTGCCAAATTTTGCCAAAGTTCACTTCAGAGCTCTTCAAACTTCTTCTTCTCAAAATGCAAAGTGACAAATAAAAGATAGAAATGACCTTTTATCATTCACACACCTAACCTTTTTGATGCAATAAAATCTTTTTCCCTAACTCATCCAAATACCCTGTTTCCATATACTGTGAAAGATAACTCTTCTGTGGACCTTCAATTCTACATAAATACTCTCTCCAACTATTCAACAGCATCTGTCGATCATCGATGCAATCACTGCATTTATCCACATCCCAGTGTCAATTATTGGCAGGGGGTTTGAAGGATTTTCTTGACAGCCCCCTAGGCCAAAGGCCTTAATCTAATTCCTGAAGGAATTACTAGAAGTTGATTCTAGTGCTGGCTCATTTTCTATAATAGAGGGACTCTTCTTCGCCCATGTCTTCTTCATCTGCTTCTTGATCTGATCTATTGTGACTTTCCCTTTTCCTTTTTCATCCTTCTACATGTTTCTTCTTTGATTTACTGGACCTCTTCTACAAAATCTAGCAATATGACCAGTTTTGTTGCAATTGTAGCACACCACATTTCTTTGTCCAGATCAATTGTTCCACTTATTTTCTCTTGATTTGTACTAGTTAAAAATATTTCCAAATCTATTGCATGTATAACATCTAACATCTCTATAAAAGTTGTTCATCATGTTTGTGCATTCATTTATCTTATGACCATACTTGTTACAATTATAGCACTAACCAGAGAATGATGGACCACTTGAATTCATTCTACTTCTACATTGAGCTGTCATATGACCAAATTTATTGCAAACATAACAGTTACCATTAAATCTTTGAGCATTAGGTTGTCTTACCGGATACCTTCCAGTGTTGTTCATCTGATTTCCTTGTCTAAATCTCATTTTTCCAAATCCAAAACTTTCTCATTTCTCATATCCAATACCTCGCTTGTCGCCATTAGTCCTCTGACTTTTAATCAGTTCATCAAGCTTGGTTGAACTAATCTTGAAGTTCTCCTTGAATTCATTTGTTGTAGCAAGTTCATCTCTAAGATCAAGAATCTACTTTTCAAGCTCTTCCTCATTGTGTTTGGTTTGATCCAACTCAAGTTCCAACTAAATGAATCCATCAGTAATTTGGTTGCATTCTTCAAATTTCTCTTTCAAGGATTGAGCAAGCTTTTCTTCATTCTTCTTCATGTCTTCAATCTCCTTGGTCATCCTCATCATAATAGATTTTGTCTCATGCTTTAGGACTGCATTATCTCTAGAAAAATTTCCATTCTTTTGTCTTTTCCTTTAGGGCTTGACCCAATTGTTCATCTATAATGTGTTTGTTGTCTTCCTACTTGATCTGATCATAGAGTTCCTTTCTCTTCTCCCTGTAGTTATTGTTTTTTTTCTTTCAATGACTCAATGAATCTCTCAACATTCATGAGATTTTCTTGTAATTCCCAGACTTCAGATTTTTCCTGATCAAGATCATCTAGGGCCACCATAAGTTGTTGTTGAAGACTACTTGAATCCATTAAAGCACTTTCTAAGATCCTTCCCAATATTTTGGACTTCTTCTGAGGAACTAGGCTCTGATACCAATTGTTGGAATCAAGCAACACTGAGAAGGGGGGGTGAATCAATGTTGTGCAATTTTTAACTTTATTAATTTGATCCTTAAAGTACTTATTACATTTAACCAAAATAAAAATGCATGCACATAAGACAAGTAACCACAACACCATAACACAAGGAATTTTACATGGAAACCCTATTAGGGGAAAAACCATGGTGGAGGTCAATCCACAATATGCTCTGAGTATACTTAAAAGAAAAGTTTACAAAATGAGAATGCACTTGCATTTAGGCACACTACCTAGAGCTCACTGCTCAAAAATAGAAAGGCTCACTGCCTTACAAAAGTTTGGAATACTTCCAAAGATTTGAACTGAGAAAGTAGCATCTACAAATGCCTAATTACAGTTCTGGTTAGGCTCATCAATCGAAAAAACAAAGATTAATAAAATAGAGATTCTCCTGCTTTGAGAGTGGATGTAGTCTTTAAGACAAACCATTATAAACCTGTGTGTTATCTGTACTTGTTTATGATTTTAATTTTTGCTGTTATTTTTTCTTTTGTCTACAATCAATAAATATATGTTATTTTAATTTATGATTTTAGTTGGTTAAATATCTTAGTTGTAGGCTCATATATCAAATATATTACAGATTTTCAACTCTAGTGCAGAGGACCAATAGACTAGAATAATAAATTCTTAATATTATATGATCACTTAATACTTAAACATCATGTACCAAAACTACATATCAATACATATGAAAGTAATAGAATAATATTAAGTCATAAATTTATAGAAGAAATATATTTTTATGTAGGTAACCAGTATAGAATAAAACCCACCACCAAATGATGTTAACAATTATATTATTTAGAATCAACATTAATCCAATACAAGATCTCTAGAAAAATCTTTTATATAGGATCAATTTATATCATACCCTTCTTTTGTGATATCTTAATTGTTTACACATCAAAAATGTATAAATTATTTATAATGTCCATTATTATGAGTTAATAACCTTGGCACATTAACACAAAATATTATTGTTGTCAATCAGATTACACCTGAACGCTTGAATGATTAAATTCAACAATTTGTTGAAACATGGGAACTTTCTTCACGGTATGGGTATTCCTATGGCGAAGATAGACCTCTAGATTCTACGTTGGTTCCTATATGATGATCAATTAGGTACTTGAATAATTTATTCTGAGAAAAGGGTAAAAGGGATTAAACTAAATGCATGAACTAAAACTAAAACCTCGGTGATGCACCTAAATGATATTTATGAGCAGATTGATTCACAACTGATTATTATGGAATCTATTTTCACAACTCAAATTGGGAAATTTAATTACATAAGTGTTTCATCAGAAGGCCTAATAATCCATTCTTAATGAAGGAAAATGATATTTTCACAACCTAAAGGAGAGGATAAATTAACAGCACAACTTATGATCTGTAACTAAAATTGCTTTTTTTGTGTGCATGTATTCATGAACGTGATAGGAATTTAAAGGCTTTGAAATCAAACACATTAAATTTGCATCTTAAACATTCAATAAATACAAGAACTCTTGAATCTGAGAAGGCTAATACTGAATAGCCATAATGAAAAGAAGGAAACTCTACAAAAATATAACCCGTAAAGCTGTAAAACTGTATTAATGTAAAAAGTCAAGTTACAAATCTTTCTCTCTGCAAAAAGGTATGCCAGAGAAGATGAAAAATAAGAACTAGAGGAAAATGAATACTTTTCCTCAATATATACAAGAGGCATACACAAGCAGCCAATAATAGAAGTGGAAAAGAGAACTGAAGTAAAATGATAACTCCAAGGCTGAAATTCGAGCAAAACTGTAAACCCTGATAAAAATAGCTCCAAAAAGAAGTAAACTGCACTCTCTACTTTGAAAACTCCACCTCTCCATCCGCATGATAAAAAAAAACTGTGAACTGAAGCGAAACTGAAGAAGGAGGCCTATCTGCATGATCTAATCAACTGAAACTGAACTCCATTTGTGCATGATTGAATTTTTTTTAGTATTTTTGACATTTCTTTCCATTCATATTCTAAAAATAGCAGTTCACATCTCCAATTGGAAGCTATAGGCATAAGGTTATCTTCAACATTTATGTTTGCACTTTGAGATGGCTAAATTAATTAAATGATTTATAATCCATCATTTAATTAATTAACCTACATTGAATAATGCAAATAATATTGAGGAATAATGTAAAATTAGAAAAGTATAATTCACCATCTCACGGGCTTTCATATATCATACTTAGCATATATTTCAAATATGCATTCACCATTATAAGTAAATTGGCCGACCACTCCACACTTACCATTTATTTGCAATATGAAATTAATTTCACTATTTTGTAAAATATAGTCAAAAGTGACTATCGAATTAGGGTATGGAAACAAAAGTCACTGAACCCTAATCTATAATCATTTTCCACTTTGACTAATTTGCTGGAGAAGACTCTGCTGAGAAAGAGCGCCGCCATACTACTAGGATTTGAAGCTTTTATGTATTGATTTCATGAAGATTTTAGTAGGGAAAGAAGAGGTAAGTGCTTTTTCATCACAGGATGGGCATTTTTGATCTCTGTATTTTCATTTCCAAACATTTCTAGGAATGTATGACATAGTTTTCTGATGTGTTTCCCTTTATTTCATCTCACTGCCTCTGGTCGCTATGAACAAGCTTATTTGAAGGTCTGAAGGCCGTTTTGGAGCTTGAATCACATTTTTATGCTATTTTTTGATAATTGCCATGTGAATCCTATAGGAGAAATATGGTAAGTGTTACAAACTTGGCATCTTTTCTGTCTTGAGGGCTTTTATGGGCTCCTACAGCCGCAGCCATGCATTTCTTCTGATGCTTTTTCCCTCCTTGTGTGTATATTTTTGTTGTTGCTCATTTTGGGCACCGCCATGAGTGCATTAAGCTCGAGCTATGAGTTTGAAAGCTCTATGAGAGCTTGGCTGCCATGCATGAAGATAGGGCTTTAGCTGGAAAACATGAGGATTTTGATCTTTAACCCTCTGTAGCCGCCATGAGTGTATTTCCTGAAGCTTCATTAAATTCCATGAGCTTTCAATGTATTCCCTCCACAGCAAGCGATAGATATAAGTTTCCTTCATGTAATATATATTTCCTTTGTAATTTTCATTGTTGAATATGCTCTATTCGAGCCTTGGAGCTCATTCAAACTGAGCTGGAGATTTCGAGCTTAATGTTTGCATGGTAAGAGATTTATCCTTTCATTTAATATGTTGTTTATTCCTTCTTCATGGTCCTAGGCTTCTATTTATGGCATTCGAGATTCTTCATTCACTACTTAGATTCCTCTTTACTCAGCCTTTTGAGCTTCATTTTACCACTACTATGTGGCCATGGGCTTTTATTTTTTTACTATACACATCACATCCATATTTTTTCATTTTTTTATGGCAACCCTGTGATATTAGATGCAAGCTTCTCTTTGTTTTCTTTCCCTTCGAAGCTGATCTCTTTTATGGCGCAGGGTTTGCTTTCTTCTGATGGAAAATAGATCTATATTTACTTGCAGGTCGTGGCCAGGTCTGTAGATCATCTAGGTTGTTGAATACACATTAATTGTTGTACTCTATTGTCATAGATGCAAGAGGATAATATTGTTTTATGTGCTTCTCTATTGTAATATTGTGGCTCAAAATGGTGATGCTATTCTGAAAATGAAATCTCTTTTCTCTTATCACCGACCTTCATATGCTGATTTTTTGCTATTACTAAATGTTGTTCAAATTCTGGCATCTTTGCTATGATAAGGTATGTTGTAATTTTGACTATTGTTCAAATCATGGTGACTGTCATTCATGGTAATTTATGACTGTGATTATGAGTTGAACTATCATCATTTCAAAAGCTCTTATGAGATTAGCACGATCTTTGATTTCTTGCACATTTATGCTAATAAGCTCGAACAGAGCTTACAATTGACTGTTAGACATTGTTCCTTTCTCATACTGTATGTGTCTCAAGGGATTCTACGATGTCTTCTTTTAAGACTGTTATATGCTTTTGAAGCTATGAACACTCAAATGCATGAATAGTCTATTTCTCTTCAATGTAAAGAGGCTCTATACTTCATTTAGATGTAATGTGAAAAGTAAAGCAGAGTTGAATAGAATATTAATGAAATTGATGAGTTATTCACACTATTTTTCTGAATCTCTTTGAAATAAGGCTGCTTGTATGATTATATCCTTTAGTTTCAACAGCTCTCTTAATGACTGTTATCAATATTAATGAACTCGCGTATGTAACTTGAGAGTGTGTCCTCCTTGATATGTCGAGTTCAACCCTTGTGGGAGCCTGTTTTACTCCACACATCTGATAAGATGATCGTGAACATAATAAACATGTTCCTGCACAATGAACAAATGTGTTAGCAAAATAAAAGAAGTTGAAATCTTTCCTCATGAGTTTTATGCCTTTGAAATCTGAAATCATCTGATGGATGCCTGATCAAATGTATACTATATTTATGTTGGTAGTGTAGGCATATGATAGGATTTGATTCACATTTATCTAACCACACTTCTATCAACCTTGTAGGTGCATCGGAGCTTGGAGCTGGAGTTGGAGTTGGAGACACAACTGAAGACCTCAACTTGTCAATTATTCATCATTCCAGGCAATGACGAATCACTTTCTACCCTATGCCTTCTTTATTCTCAGTTGTATAGTCTACTTTACTTCATGCATCCCTTATTTGATTATGAAAATCAAATTGAGTTACCCCCACGGCTTATGTGGGATTTTGGTTTGTACATTATGAATAAAAAAACAAAAATTATGCAAACTTATGATATCATTTTGAGATGTTTTTTGCATAATATTACAGAAATTTACACTATAATGAAACATTGCACAATAATGAGTACTTAGTAGAAACTTTTGAACAACTTGTGTACCTTTTGATTTGAATTTGCAATTCAGCTCTACCTGTTTGAGCTGGTAGTGAAAAATAGGTAACAATTATATAGATGTATTCATAGGATTACCAAATTTCCTTGTTTATAACTAACTCATGGAATACCAAGAGTCATGTAAAAATATTTCAAACATGAACAACATCAACCAAAAATTATTGTCTCCATGTGGAGAACCTCCTTGTAAAATTTTTCCTTGTCATACACTATAAAATAATATTTATAGCCCTTACATTTTTGGTATCGATATACTTTAATATAACCACCACTACAAGCTTATCACTTGTAGCAACATATGTAAATATAAATTCATTCCAAATTACTTACAATATCTTGTGTCATCTGTTAAGACACTATCTATCAATTATATCATCTCACATGTTCACTAATTCTATCACAAGTGCTCTTCCATCACTAATCATGATTCCAACAAGTACTAAACATTTTTGTGGTTGTGAGTTCTTCTCATAGATATCTTGTGATGGTTACCACAACATTTCTATATATATATATATGATACATTTCAAACATTGTCACAACATTGCCTCATGTTAATAAATATAAAATGATATATCAAAATACTATAAACTTAGCATATTTCATGGCATTCCACCAAAAAGAAGACTATAGATAAAACTCTTTTACAAGGACTCTCCTAGGTGAGTATCACCTAAGTCCCAACATTATCCCACTTGATATTTTTCATATATACACCAAATGAACTTTATTATACTTGATTTTTTAAAAATATTTTTTAGTGTTTATTTAGCACCAATTTTATCCAACTAAACTTTCATGTTCTCATCAATCTTCCTCACAAAATGATATTGCTTGTCAATATTTTTTGTTCTTACATATTAAAAAAAAATATTGGAAAAACTAATTACACTCAATAAATCACACTTCAATACTATTTTAATCTTTATTATAATATTGGTACGTAACTTCTTTAACAAAACTACTTCCCTAAAAGCATGTGTTGTAGCCATATATTCTACTTTAGTAGTTGATAAACAAATTTTTTATTTCCTCTTGATCATAAAACTTACTATTCTACTAAATAGAGTAAACACATATCCACTTGTAGGTCTCTAGCCCAATTAGAATCAATAAATCCTTGTACACTCAACACTCTACCAAGATATCTTTTAAGATGTGCTCAATGTTCTTCATCTGGTTGTTTCATAAACTTACTTCGAACTCCCATTGCTTGTACAATGTCTATTCTTGTTAAAATTAATCATATACATGATATTTCCTACCACACTTTTCTATTTAACCTTCCTCAATTTCTTTAAATCCTCTATAAAGTTAAGATATTGTTCCATACCCACCTTTGTTACAAGAAGTAGAGGTGAATTTATTGGCATACTATTCTACATTCTAAATTTTTAAGTATTTCCTTAAGATACTTCCTCTAGTATAGCCATATTCTCCTTTAACTTATATCTTTACATATCTCCATTCCAAAAATATATTTAGTAGCTCTTAAGGCTTTCATATCAAACTTATTAGACAACTAGGTTTTGAGTTTCTAAATTTATGTTTTATCATTTCTGTTGGTGTAATTAAATGTCTTGTACCTTGTCCTAGGTCATAATTACACCTTAGTTAAGTTTACTTAGGGACCACATAGGAGGTTGTTGGAGATTTTCCACTTTTGGTGGACTTGACATGTCATTACCTCATCACTTCCACCTTTTATGGACACATCATGTGATCATCTCTCCACCTTTTGTGGAGATTATCACATTATCCTTTTCCACTTTAGATGGAGTGATAACTTTTCCTTGTTGTCACATTTCATAAGATTACGACACTTGTCATAATCTTATGCCCTCCTATGTACCTTGGCTATATATGTAATTATGGTACCATTCTATCATCTCATATTATTGACATTGAATACAGTTTATTCTTGTCATATTATTTTCTCTCTCTTTTGTGCTTTCTATTAGGCCTCTAGATCTTGGGTGGCTACCTTCATAGCCAATTCTTACATGGTATCAGAGTAGCCAGAGTGCCTTTGGTTAGTCATTTGGAGAGATCTTGGTGCATTTGAAGAATGGTGTATTTTCAAATCTGAGGAGCAGTAGCATTTTGGTGCATCCTACGCCAAATCTGAGCCCACCATTGCATTTGGAAGGCTGTTTCCAGTTGAGATCACCTTTTGTTTCATCCAAATCGGATATCAGGAGCTCCAGATCTGAAAATTTTGCCAATTTGGGTATTTTTCTTAATTTTTTGAATTTTTCTATAGTTTTGGAAAAATATTTCCTGAGAAAATTTTCCAATTTCAATATTTCTGAAGAAAAAATTCATCAAAAATTTTTTGAAATTTTTAGAAAAAATTCAAACCCCATTTAAAAATTGTATTCGGGGTTTATTTTGATATTATCTGCAAATTTATTTTGTAAAAATTATAAATCAAAAGTTGTAATGCTTTTTGATTTTTTATAAATCAAAAATTTCAAATTCAAAAATAAAAAATAAAAAAAATCATTGTACAATCTGCGGACTGTACAAGTCCACAGACATACCGTCATACCGCGGCCCACCTGTGCCCTCCACGTGGCAGGAGGCCACTAGCTTCACAAGCCCCCACGGGCCCCTCTACTCTCAACTGAGCAGCAAAATAAATCTCCGGCAATACTTCAAAATCCGGCATCATTCAAAAATCTAACGGCAGACAGCAAAATAATCAGCAGCAGAATCTTCGTTTGGAATATACCGGCGACACTTGGCATATTCCGACAACATATTCCGGTTAGTAGAATTCCGGCAAGTCGGGCAATGAGCCGTCAAATTGAAGCCGATTATCAGCAATATTCCAGGGGACTGAGTATATTCTTTTCTGATGGGCCACAGGCCATCAAATTTAACTTCATAGTTTGATGACGTCAGCACTGGCTAAAAAAAAAAATTCCCCCCTCTCCAATGGAGTTTCTGATTTTGCAGTCCAACTTCAGAGCTTCATATCTTGCTCATTTTTGCTCCTTTTTTCAAGCAATTTTTTTTTATTTGGTCTAATTTTTTGTGTAATTCGCAGTGGTGTACTCAGTTTCTAATTTTGGTGAACAAATTTTTGAAAATTTTCAGTTTCTCAACACTGTACCTGTCTTGTCACCATTTCTGCAACTTTTGAGGCTTTGTTCAGGTTCATATGAACTCCTTTTCAGGTGCTGTTTTTTTTTTAAGTGCATAATTTCTTGTCTACTTCTTGAATCTGCTATCAGTTTGAAGAGATATTGAGTGGATTTTGTACTTTCAGCATATGGTCCTTTTTGGCCTATTTGGCACTTGTAAATTGCATAGATCCAAATTTAGGTCTTTGCTTCATTGTTCTAGTTTGTTCTCAGCCTATTTATTGGAAAGTTGTAAATCAGAAATCATAAGCTCACTTAGCCAAGTTGCAAGTGGCATATTGTACACGCACTACATTATAAAGTGCCAAAATCATCTATTTGTGGGGGGGTACTTTGATTGAGTGATTTTGGGGGGGTGTATCTTGTGTTATTGTGCCAATTTTCTCTCTTGTGCTCTTGCATTTCATCATGGGTTCATCTAAAGTTCCACTCTTAACTGCACATAATTATGGTACATGGAAAGTACGTGCATGGAGTAAACTAATGGAAAAAGGTTTAATTCACTACATTGATGGAACCATAACTGCACCTTCAGATCCTAAGGCAGATCCAATTGCATATATGGATTAGCTCACTAAAACTTCTATGGCATTGGGTACACTAAAAAATTTCATTTCAGATGATCTCATTTTCCATGTTGATAAATGTACTACAGCTAAGGAAGCTTGGGATAAACTTGTTGCTTTGTATGGTAAGGTTGATAAGGTTAAGGGATACAAACTTGAACATGATCTCTTAAGCCTTGATCCCAAGGATTTTGATACAATTCAGGATTATGTCACTAAGGCAAATGAACTAAACGCACAACTAAAAGATTGTGGTATTGAAAAAGAGGATGATCAATTGGTCTTCAACTTATTGGATAAACTTCCAGTTGAGTATGCAGCCTTTGTTTCAAGTTTTCAGACTCAAAGATTGACAATTAGCAACTTCACAACACCATCTTTTGAGGCTCTCACAGATCTTTTGATTCTTGAGCAAAATAAGTTGATGAAAATGGGTATTCTCAAGTCTTCAACTTCAAGAGCATTGGTGGTCAATCATGGAAACAATAAGCAAGGCAAAGGAAAGGACCAAAAGCAATCTTCATCAAAGCCACAAGGAGAGAACAAACAATCCACTCCTCCACAACAAATCTCAACTTCATCTTCTTCAAAGAAGTACAACTATTCAAGCAAGAGGGAGCAACCAACATGTGCATATTGCAAAAGGATTGGTCATGATGAGCATCATTGTCATGTTAAGCAAATTGATGAGTTGAAACACATCCTTAAGAAGAACAACATCAACTTTCCAGCTGCATATAAAGAGAAGGACTCATCCCCTTCCACTTCTTCTAAGGGAAAAGGAACAACTCTCATGGCAACAACATCTAGCTCATCTCCTTCTTCTTCATCTCAATTTGAGAAACATAAGGGGCAAGCATTTCTTGCAGTTACAAATTCCAATACAGATCAGTGGATCCTTGATTCAGGAGCTTCGCATCATATGACTTCATCCAAGGATATGTTCTCTTCATTTGATTCTTGTTCATCACCACCCATTTTGATGGCCAACAACACATCTTTGGCAGTTTGTGGGAAGGGTTCTATTGACGTTGAAGGTGGAGCATTTAATGATGTTCTATGTGTGCCTACTTTGTCAAGGAATATCCTCTCCATCTATCAGATTACACATAGTGGTACAGGCAAGAGTGTAGAGTTCACACCAGATTCTATCATTGTTCGGGATTTGCGTAGCAAGGCTCTTGTTGCAGTTGGGGAGGTTGATAATCATTCTCGGTTCTACACCTTCTCATATTTTTCTCCTATTGATGATTCAGTTCACCCTAGTGTGGACAAACTTGATGAGATTGAGTATGGTTACTTGAATCTTGGAGTGCTCACTAGTCCTGAGGTTCTTGAGCCTATTGTTGATACTCCATCTCCTACATTGACTGATGTACCTGATGATACTTGTGTTCTGACAGTTTCAGTGCCTTGTGATTCAGTGCAACAGTGCATACCTTGTCTTCCAACAATAGCTTTATGGGATGACTACTTGACAGACATTGGCAGTTTGTTTGTGGAATCCTACATTGCAGATTTGGGAGACACATTTGATTACTTACATCTTCTCTTTGATGAAGGTGATTCTTCTTCAGTTGTTGTGAGGGAACACTCTAACCCTCCTCTACATGATCAGTCTTTCAAGGTTTATGTGATTGTGGATGCATGTTTACAACAGTTGGAGGAGGCCACTTTCTCTTTTGAGGAGACATTGTCTTTGGAGTATGTTCTACCTACATCCTTGATAGATCTTGAGTTGTCTTTTTTAGCAGATGAGAGTGTTGTTGCAAAGGGGTTCTCACAAGTTTCAGGAAATGACTACACCATTGCAGCTTCACATAGTTTGGGGAAGGCATCTTTCAACATCAACACAGGGAGATTTGAGCAGATTTCAAAGACTTCTTACACTTTGAGGGTTCTTCCTTCTTCACTTGTGGATTGGTGAGAATTCATTCATACACCTTTGGTATTGTTTCTTCCTAAGGGGAAGAACGTTGTTCGACAATTTTGGAGCAGCTTCTTCATTCCTTCTCGAGCATCTTCCATTGGTGATCATTGTACATTGAGGGGGGGCTACCTTGTCTCTCTTCTTCTCTTGTATGGGGGGGACTTTTTCCTCACATGGGGTTTTTTCCTTCTCATGCTATATTCATAAGCTTTTGTATCTCATCTCTCTTTTGGGGGGTAGTTTTTTCCCACTAGGTTTTTCTATCTTTCCTCGCTTGTGAGAGATTTCATTGCATTTGTACATGGGTACCTAACATGGCCTAGTAGCTGGGACCCATCTTGCATTGTTTGCATTTGTGCACATTCTCCCTAAGTTGCATTTAAGGGGGGGTGTTGGTGTAATTAAATGTCTTGTACCTTTTCCTAGGTCATAATTACACCTTAGTTAAGTTTGCTTAGGGACCACATAGGAGGTTGTTGGAGATTTTCCACTTTTGGTGGACTTGACATGTCATTACCTCATCACTTCCACCTTTTGTGGACACATCATGTGATCATCTCTCCACCTTTTGTGGAGATTATCACATTATCCTTTTTCCACTTTAGATGGAGTGATAACTTTTCCTTGTTGTCACATTTCATAAGATTATGACACTTGTCATAATCTTATGCCCTGCTATGTTCTCACCTTGGCTATATAACCAAGGGGTCTCCTATGTAATTATGGTACCATTCTATCATCTCATATTATTGACATTGAATACAGTTTATTCTTGTCATATTATTTTCTCTCTCTTTTGTGCTTTCTATTAGGCCTCTAGATCTTGGGTGGCTACCTTCATAGCCAATTCTTACAATTTCAATGATATTCATGTTATCACTTTTTATAAAACCCAATTGTAGCACATGTGACAAAATTTAGGTTTCACATCTACAAGGACTACCTTAACCCATATAGAGACCTATTCATCTTACAACCCACCTTTTAACTTATATCCTTCAAGTTGTTCCATGAAAATTTACTTCTTTAATTCTCCATATAAGAATTTTGTCTAGGCATCCATCTACTCAAGATAATATCATTCTAATAAACCTCAACTTTGTAACAAGTGAAAGTATCTCACCAAAGCATATTCCATCAACCTAGGAATAACCTAGTTGCTTGTAGGAATTTGAATGAGAACTAGAGGTCATAAATTTGGGGTGCAAGATAACTGAAATCTCATAAAATCTATAGAATGGATGGTTTAGATATTGCATGAAGATCATAGGTATATAGAACTCAAAAACCACATTAATGGAAAACTACACCTCCTCATCATACACCATTAACATTATAAGTAGACCCAAGCCCTTAAGATGAAAAATGGTTTTTAGGTAGGAAAAATATCTTTCAATAGTTATAGGAGTCAAATCAAATCATTAATGGAATTTTGGAAGATACCAAGAGAAACAGAGGTGGTCTAGAGGGAATAATAAAAATATGAAGGATGAGAAGTTAGAATAGGATATGAAGTGTTTCAAGTTACGATTAGAGCTCAAGACATGGGGATGGAAGTTTGAAATTCCATCAAAACTCTATAAATAGATGAAGATGAATTATTTGAGGATGTGGAAAAACATGTGGAGAAAGGATGTAGAACTAGATGTGAGAATGCCACATGATAGGAGGAAATGAGAATAAAATTAACTAGGAAATTTTGTGGGAAATCAAAGTGGAACTAGATGTTGGAAGTGGATTTCAAGATAAAACATTGAAATGTAGTCCAAATTTCCATTGAAGTTCTAGGAGAAAAGATTAGAGTGAATGCAAAAAAAAACATGTACAATAGTGAAGGGAACTGAAGGTAGAATTGGAGGAGTTTTTACTATCTAAAATTATAAATAAAATCTACAAAATGGTAGTTGTTTTCAATCTAATTATGCACCCTTGCTAAGAAATCAGCTCAACTATTCAATTTAACATTATAATTTTTGTGTCAAAAATTGCTTCCTTATGCAATTTCACACTTACAAATTGAACTTTTTTTATTTGAAAAATAATATAAAATATCATAATTAGATATTCAAATATTGTATTCCATGATCAACAAGCATGAAGCATTACCACCTTGTAGTTTGAAATTTAGAAAAAAATTCTTGGACTACAATGCCACATGTAGACGTCTATGCAACACACTAATGCTCAACGGATTTTTGAGATTTAAAAGTGCAATTTGTGGGCCACTTATGATGTGTGTCATAATACTGAAATGGAATAACATCCCTTCCCACCTATTTTAGTAAACAAAACTTTTTTTCTTCCTCATTTGGCACATTAGTTACTCTTTATTTTGCAAGCTCTCTCTTGTTCTTCTACCTAAAGGAAAATCTATCAAAATTTCTAAGACAATCTCTACAACACTGAAAATAAAGCTTCTTTGTGATCACTCGCTTTGTAAAAATTGGGTCTTCCTCATTATTCTTCATTACTAAATCTATTGAAAACCTTAGAAAGGGGAGGCATCAATTTTGGTAGTTCTCTCTATTGTATCTCTTTATCATTTTATATATCTTTAAATCATGTATCTATTTTATTATTCATTAAATCTATCAAATCACATGGTGGTTTTCTATGTAGACCAGGGTTGACATAATTTCATTTATTTTATCATTAAATTGTTATTTCTTTTCTAATATCACTAGGATTTAAAAGTTATCCTTTTTATTGGGCATGAGCCCATGGTGCATTGGATGAGTAGTGGCATTGGTGTTGTGGTCACTAGGATTCAAGTCTCTGGACTTGACCCGTAGCATTCTTGCTACCATTGGCAATTGGTGGTGTGGTTTCTCACCTTGTACTATGCATTAGTGTCTGGGGCCCACTCCCTTGCTATGTTGGTGTGCTCGTGAGCCTTGTGCCCCTATTGGGCTATTGTGCCCATAGGATTGGTGGCCATTGTGCATACATGCTGGGATGGGCCCCTCATTTGTGGCCTCACTAGTTCATAGCTCCAATCAAAAGCGTTTATGAATAAAAAAAAAGTTAACTTTTTATCACTTTTTATCTCTAGTTTCCTGTGGATATCAAAAGACCAAAATAAGGGCTTGACTAAGGCAGACCCCTAAACAACCCCCAACACTTTTCCTATCTCAATGTGTGTGCAAGATAGAATATTTCTTCTCCTTAAAACATAAATTTTGGAATATTTTGGGTTGATTATGTAATGACATCACAGTGTATAGAAATCCATGCTACATACTACAATCCTAGGCTGAAATTTTCTACATCTAGTGTTAGGTTCCTCTCTATCTATAACTTTGTTTCTAGTTAGAATTAAATTTTATCTATTTTTGTATTTTATAAAAAGTTAATTATGTAATCTCTTTATCATCAATCTTTTAAATAAATTTTCCTTTGTTTAGAATAAATTATCTTTATCATTTCCTTTTAGTATACTTGTTTATTTTTGTCTCAAATCTATGGTATAATTTATACTATTTTCAGGTAATGTAATAATTTATTATTTTTATGAATATCTCATCTGAAACATCAAATTTCATACATTACAGGAATGAATTCAAGGTATGGTACCTTTCTATTTGAATCCAAACCTCTAGATAAGGGGTTGGTTCCCTCTCTAAAATAGGTATAGAGTGTTGATCCAACTCAACATTGATAACAACTAAAACCTAATCCTACTTATTGAATTTCACCAGGAGAGAAGAGAGAAGAAGATGTAGACATGCAAATAATCTTAATTGACATCATGCATCTAATTTTGATCAATTAACAACATTTCCTGTATTAATCAAATAAAGTAATTTATTAGATTAATTCACTAAAGTCCTCTTGTTTAATTAAATAAATCAATTTAATTAATTAAATCACTAAAGTACTCTTGTTTAATTAAATAAATCAATTTATTTAATTAAATCACTAAATTCCTCTTGTTTAATTAAATAAATCAATTTATTTAATTAAATCCCCAAAGTCCTCTTGTTTAATTAAATAAATCAATTTATTTAATTAAATCCCCAAAGTCCTCTTGTTTAATTAAATAAATCAATTTATTTAATTAAATTCTCAAAGTCTTCTTATCTGGTTTAATAAATCAAACCATTTAAATCAAATGTCAAATCCCCTAAATTCCTCCAAGTTAATTAATTCTAGATTAATTAACTCCTAATCCTAAATTACCCATTCTCTAGCTTTTGACTCAACCTTGGTCAAACTCAACCCTTGACTAACCCACCCACTTGCACATGAAAATCATTTTTTCTAATTAACTAATTATCTCATTTTCCCTCTCAAAAGGCAATATTCCTTCTTTTGACTTTCTCATTCAAACAATTTCTCCCCCCAAAACAATTCAAGCACATGCATTTCATGCCTCTCAAACATGCATTTGGTGCCTCTTACAAACACATGCAAAGTGTGATCAATCCTTACCCATTAGCATTGAGACAAATGTCTCAATGCCATTGGTTCTTTTTTAATCCCACATTCTTCCTATTCTTCAATTCTTCAAACCTCTAACCTATAAATAGAGGCCTTCTCTACTTGAAATCTATCCACAGTTTTATGCATCTACACTATACACACATTTGTCTTCATCACTTGCATCTTGCTCATCATTTTGAAAGCTTATCAAGGGTTGGGAAAAGGCTAATTTCCACATCAAAGTAGCACCAATCCACTATGAGATAGAGTTTGCTTCATGTTTTCATATGCTTTGGGTTTAGTTTCATTGTTTCCTTGGTTACATATTTGACATGATTGAGTATTTCATAGAGATGTTTAATTTGTTGTGATTTAATTAACTAATCATGCTAATACATGTTAAGTTTTGAGCATTTGCAGATTTTAGCATCAACATAATGGTGCTAGGAGGGCTTGTTAATCCATCTACATAAGTTATCTTTAGTTTCTATCTTCCTTGTTAAAGTTGTTTTTAGTATTCTCTATATGTCATTAAGGAATCCTCCCAGTAAGAATGCAATGCCTTCTCCTTCGTGGGATTTTTGCAATGTTATATTTTTTTTGACTTTTCAAGAGAAGCTTGGTGGATTTTATTAAATTCACTTGCATCTTGCATGTTTGAAGACCAATATTCCGCCAGATAGGAATATCTTATTCAAGATTAAAATTAACTTGAATAGGAATATTGTTGTGCCAGATAGGAATTTGAAGATTGTGGCACCAACCAATAAAAAAAATCAGTTCAAGTTATAAATTGGTGTGGCATTCTACTGTGATGTTTGCTTAATTGAGTGAGTTTCTTATTGCTACAGGGTATGCTGAAGGCAGGGCTCTAGTCATTAAATTGAATTCAACACCATTTACAATTATCATGCTTCCTAGTAAGTCACAAATTACGCCCAATCTATGGAGAATCACATCTAAGACATGACTAGGTGGGATATGTTTTCCACTAAGTAGGTCCAAAAGAACCATCCCATAGCGATATATGATACTCTTAGGAGTCACTCCACCTGTCTTGAGAAACTCGGGAGGTGTGTATGCTTAGTGCTATAGCTTCTTTTTCCATCTTTGTTGTTTTCATTAGGCCAAAGCTTGACAGTCGAGGATCGCCATCCTCATCAAAAAGCACTCTATATGCATTTAAATCATGATAAATGCATCGATTTTCAGTATTACAGTGGTCTAGTGCTTGTGTCATATAATACAGTGGTCAATAAGAATAAGTGTGCATTTCTCTAAAATGCACTCTATCTACTAACTTTATATACCTACATTTCATTGGCAAATAAAGAGAACAACAAAAATTTTGTTTGGTGTCCTCCATGAGTGAGATGATTTTAAGTTGCACTTAAAGTCAATCATAGCAACCTTGCACGCCTTTCTAAAACACTCTTGGGGACTTCACTTTTTGGATTGGCAACATTAGTTTTTTGAATCAATATTTTGTATTGTGTAATTTGATCTTAACTCGATAGTAGTGATTTTGAAGAAAATATGATTTTTGTTTCTTTTTTGTAGACTTTTTTTTATGACAGTTTGCATCAAGAATGTTCAATGATGTTATTTTTTTACATGACAATCAAATAGCAAGATTTGAGTTGGAAGTGAACTTGAACTTAACAAAAAGCATTTTTAAATGCTTATTGTAATATCTCGAAGCATCCATTTCTCGCTTTCATTTTTTGTTTTAGGACAACTCACTTTAGTTTTGGGGTTTAAAATTAACCATTGATTTGATTTCTTCAAGTTGGTTAAAATTGAACTTAGACACTTACTAGCTTTTTGATTTGGGCTTAAAATTGAGCAAGCAAACTTCACACTTCATCCTGGTGCTTAAAAAGAATCCATTATTGCTTTGAGGTGTAAAATGAGCATGTGTCTTTTGTGTTTTGTAATCTTTTTTACAAAGTAATCTCATTTAAAAAGGCATATGCACTTCTCTCGCACTTCACGGCGATCTTGATAATCAAAATTTTTTTGGTGATATTAAGTTGTGTAAAAGATTGCCTCCACACTTCAATTTGGGCACTTAAAATTGAACAAATTTTGTGAGTGTGGGTTGAGTATATCGTGTGTGTTCTCTCTTTGTTTCTAAACAAGGATCGATCGAACTATGGATGTGCTTGCTTGATTTTGTTTATCCTTAGAGGGCCTTCCTAGTGGGAAAAAGTAATCACCCCAGGGAAGGACCCAACCAAGAACACGCCCAAGCCAAGTGACTTCCACCCGGTATATAAGTGTGGGTCCTTGAGGAAATTTCAAGTATTATGAGGATTGTTCCAACAAGAAAGGAAACAATGGTCTCTTGCCATATGGATGATCCCCCATGAATGGAATGCCTATACTAGAACCTTTTGTTTAGAAGCCCAAATCCTTATCTATTTGTTGGTGCAAGAATGGTCATTCTGAAGCCACCCCATATTCTTATAGTTCTTTAGTAGAGATGAGAAGTATGCCATGGGAGATTCATGGGTACTGAAGCTTGGCTGACCTGAGAAGTGAGTGCACTGTAAGGGGTAGCCTGTGTGTTCAAGCTTCTAATCATCCGCTAAGAATAGTGTAGTTCAATTTATCCAATTGGGAACTCAACAAATATTGTCTCATTCTATCCTAGGGCTTGTGCAATTTTTGAGTCAGTTACACACCTTTCTTGGATCCTAAACATTGAAAAACAAACATTCAACACGATCATCAAATTTCAAACCCTTTAGGAAGAGAAAATACCTTTGACAAAATCCAAGTGCTATTGCTTACCCTAGGGATTTTATCCTTAGAGGTTTCTAAGTATTTGGGTTTAAATCTCAATTTTCTCTTCCTAAAGTCAACATTAGGGAACTATTGCCTTAATTTCCTTGATTTCCATATAATGGACTTTGTGGGATGAAAAAGAAGTTGGGACATTAGACATCTAGTTTGAAAAGCTAATCAAGAGTGTTTTTGTGGTAAAAAGAATTCATTAAACAAAGCTAAGAAACAATTGAAGCCCACACATGTGTTTCCAATTATTTCATGCAAGATCAAAATCTGAAAACCAAAGGTTAAAATCCTTAGTCCAAAAGCTCTCCAAAAACATCTTTCCATGCTTTACGAATTTAGAGAAATATTGGCTTACAACTTCTACAAAAGTGCTTCAAAGAACAATCCTAGTTTGTTTCAATTCTATTGCCAACAAAATCCAAGGCTTTTTCAAAGGTTTGAGTATCTCCCATAGGAAGTAAAAGCATGTTCTTCAAAACTGAGGTCTTGTAAACAAGATTCTTTGTAGGTACACATAGGATCAAAATCAACCTTCATCCTTAAAAACATCAATCAAAATCATCTCACCAACAACTCTTGGAAATCTTGAAAAAATCCTCTATACTAGACTTTTGGAAAATCCTTTAATCAAAATCCAAAAATCAAAGTCATCTTGTTTTGGCTAGGTGTGTGTAGAGGCATC
Organism: Sequoia sempervirens; assembly: GCA_007258455.2. Classification (NCBI taxonomy): domain Eukaryota; kingdom Viridiplantae; phylum Streptophyta; class Pinopsida; order Cupressales; family Cupressaceae; genus Sequoia; species Sequoia sempervirens. Next base: position 249,059 of record VDFB02365093.1, read on the forward strand.
CTTCTCCTTACACTTAGTCAAAATTATCATCTCATGAGCAAGTTTATCTCATAGATAACATCCAACATCTTAGGGTCTATTTGTTCATTATCCAAAATCAAAATCCAAATCCAAAAGAAAAAATCAAAGCCAACCAAATCCAAATCCAAATCAAGTCAAACCAAGATCAAATCCAAAGTCAAAAATCCAAAAGTCCTAAAGTCTAGTATCCCCTTCAAGATTTCTCAAGAGTTCAAACATTCATATTACCCACCTTATCATTTTGTCTCACAATCACCCTTTGATCCTTAAATCATCCTAGATATTCTTTTTTGTGCCTAAATTTTAGATCAATCTAAATAGTTAGAGGTTCACCTCCCACATTCTTGAAAATTGATCCCTATGTTATGGTGCAAACTAGATCTCAACACAAGAAGAACATGCAAAAACAACAAAGAAACATCTACTTCAAGTGACTTAAGTCAAATCGCTCCTGAGATCAATCTAATTGGATCTAGCAATCCTCCATTTAATCTTCCTCCATTTCCACGAGATCTTTAAGAGGAAGGTCAAGTGGAGGACATTACTGACAATTTCTTAGGTATGACTCAAGATGAGATCATTGAGATGGTCCAAAATCCTAAGACTCGCAAAATTGTCAATGCCATGATGAAACTTAATCCCTCCCAATACATGCTTGAATTGGAAAAAGAAGGGGCTAATCTCCCTTCCAATTTTGATATAAGCATTATTATGGAGAAACCCTTTGAGAATATGTCGCTTGTACTATTCACCTCACCCATTCAAGGCATCATCAAACCCATTGCACAATCCACATCATATATTGCCACGACACAACCCATTGTCAACAAGGCGAGTTCATTACTCCATGCTCTTCAAACACCCCCTTGTCAATAATCAAAATTTGGATGCAAATACCATCGCAGGAACATCAAATATGATCCCTCAAAATCTCCTACATCAATACATCCCACTCATCTTCCATGAAACCAATAATCCATCCTATTTTCATGCAACACCACCATATGCTCTTGACACGCAAGTTTCTCTCCCATTGGTGCAAACAAGTCTATTGAACAAGGAGGACTCTTTGGGGCCTCATTGTCACTTGCTCTAGGAAATCTAACACCAATCCCACCTTCGATTCCACCACCACTACCTTTGCTACCACTGAAATCTACATCAATCCTTGGTTTAGGGAAACCCCCTCTACCTAACATCCCAATCACAAATCAATTGAATCAAAACAATCCTTTGAACATCAATCAAATCAGTGTATCAAATCCTTTGAATATTCCACCAATATCACAACAATAGGTGGCATCCATCCAAACAACACCATCAATACTCATACGTCAAAAAATGGCCTCACAAGGACCCACCATATCAATCGCACCACTCACATCAACACAACCCCAAATCATCACTCAAAGAATAATTTTGAATCCTCCACCACCACCACCAAATCCAAACATGGCCAGCCAATACAACATGAAATTACAAGCAGCTCTTCAAACCTATCAAAGGACACTCCTAGAATATCAAAATCAACAAGCTACAATAGTTGCACAACAAGCACAAGTGCAACAAGCTGCCCAAGCACAAGCTCAAGCTTTGATGCAACAACAACAAGCCCCACAAGCTGCTCAAGTAGCGCAAGCCACTCAAGCTACTCAAGCCACACAAGCTTCCCTAGTTGCACAAGCTTCCCAACAAGCTCAAGCACAATATCAAGTGCAGCAAGCACAAGCTCAAGCATAGTACCAAGCACAACAACAAGCAGTGCAGCAGCAAGCATACCAACTAGCCTTGAAACAATATCAAGAGCAACAAGAAGCAACCCAACTCCTAGCCCAACAATAAGCATTGTTGGCACAATAGCAACAATCCCAACAACAAGCATTGTTGGTGCAACAACAGCAGGATCAACAACAAGTGTTGTTGGTACAACAACAATTGCAAGCATACTTGGCACAGCAAAACTTGCAACCACCTCCCGCAAACACAAAATCCACCCATCACTCCCACAATCACACCACCTCAAAACACTTTCATCCCACCTCCGAAACCTCAAAATGATGCGTCATCACAAATCAAATTTCTATCACAACAGGTGCTTGACCTCCAATCAAGGAAAACAACGAAAACATCAAAGAACTGTGCCCCTATCCATTTGATAGAAGCATTGTGATGAAATTGTTCCCACAATGATTTGAAATCCCAAAATTTGACAAATACAAAGGGATGGGAAATCCTGAAGATCATATAAAGTAGTTGCAAGTACATTGCATGGAAGTTGCATACGATGACACTTACCTAATGTGATTGTCCCTCACACTTTGGCAGGACCCGCCATGGAGTGGTTCTCTCATCTTTTTGGAATCAAGAAATTTCAAGAAATTGTTGATGCATTCATCCAAAACTATTCATTCAACATATGGATGGATGTGAGTCTAGAAGATTTATCCACTCTAAAGCAATCCAAGGGGGAGTCATTTGCTTCATTCTTACAATGATGGTGATCCAAAGCCAATAGAAGCAAAGGGGCCATGCCAGAGGAACAACAAATATGTACCATCATTGCCAACCTTGAAGGGGAGATGTCTTTTCATCTAAAGATGCAATGCATCACAACATACAACTAGTTGATCCCCAAGGCACTCAACATCGAATGAGCCCTTATCTCACAAGGGGGAGCACCTACATATCAAGACAACTGCCCATCCACCAGCTACAATGACAAACCTCGAACATGGGCCAAGAATAGAAATGTTACTAATGATGGAATCATTCATGCCAAAGTTGTAATTAGTGCCATGAGGCAGAACACAAATAAATCAGCAACCGCAAACCAACAATCAAAACAATCGACAAGCCAACACTGTAACATAGTGTTAGTAAACAGATTTGTCCTTTGAAAATAAATACAGAAAATGACTCAAATTGCCCAAAGAGAAGAACAAGCATCACTAACAGTTAGAGAAGTTTCCATTGGATTGACAACTTTCCTCTGAATTTTAGAGGTACAGCTCCCTCTTAAGATATGCAATGAATGAAAACTCAAGGTATGATTTTAACCAAAAAGTAGAAAAAGGTAGACTAACATTTACCCATAACCATAAAAGTAAATGCGATGAACTGATTCAGGAAGAAATGAGTGTGAACAACTGATACAAAGCCCACTTATTCTACACCCACAATAAGAAATAAGAAAAAGAATGAGCATCGAACTTCCTTTTCAATAGATGAATTATTCTACATTCAAAGTTCCAGAAATAATTGCACATATAGTTAGCTATGATAGACTTAATATTGGAAATAAATTGCAAGAGCCCAAAGTCTATTGATGATTTAAAGAAAACATTTACAAATGCAAAGATTCGAAAAACACTTTCTTTATTTATCCAATATCAAAATTTTGAGCGCAAAGGCTCAACACCCTACATGACCAACTGTACAAAAGAAAACCCAAGACTGCCCCTGCTTTTCCCTATCTCCAGGTATCACCCACCAAAAAGATGCATCCCTAATTAACTTGGAGACCCCTATATACATGCACACCAAAACTATTACATTACAAAAAAGTAACGGTCTTGAAAACGACCGACAACAACCATTTTTACGAAAGATGTTAATATTCCCTATCGTGGAAAGATTCCATGCATGTCGCTAATCCATCGGCGGTGTCGGAACTCTATACAACTCCAATTGCATTTCCATAACTAAATTGTTGAATTCAGCATGTTCCTCTTCCTTATCTAAAACCTATATTGTCTTGTTGTACTCGACATAGCTAGTTTTCTCCTTCTAGGCCAATGAGTGTACCTGAGAAATGATGTCAAATTGCTCTTCCTCTGGCCAATTCACATCAGGTTGGATAACAAGAACAAGTTCATCTTCCCATTCCCTGACATCACCCAGAAGTACCATTTTGGGATAAAACTTTGAAATAAAAAATTCTGCCACCTTCCCTCACATGCAAACCTATTTATCTTTGGCGGCGAAGAGTGGTCATTTATTCCACCAACTTCCCTATTAAAGAGTTGTCCTTTCAGAGGATCTGTAAAGATTACGTTTAAATTTTTGTTGTCATCTTGAGAAATTGGAGAAGACGTTCCTTAAAAGTGTCGTACACTTCATTAAATGTGCTAACATTTTGAAAACAGTACACCTAGCTTAGGTTGCCCTATCGCTACGAGCTAGAACCTTGTGACCAAGAGTCGGGAGCTCTGAAGTTTCAAGAACTGTCGATATCCTGACAATACAGAACATCATTTCTAAAAGCTACAAAGGGTTGGATGATTTTGAAATACCAAAACCTAGCGACTTAGTTCAGGATTTTGACAAGGCCGCGATGGTTATGAATTTTGTTGAAGTCGCGACTTGCACAAGTTTACCATGAAAGGATGAGTTTTAAAACAACTTGTCTTGAAATAAAATTTTAAGGGGTAACATTGGCTCTGACTGGGGACTGTATTTTTGTAGAAAATGCAAAGAACTCCAAAATTTTGAGGCAGACCAGTCCAAGTCCATTGGGTGCGGAGTTAGAGAATAACAGAAGAACAGGGAGCTACTCACGGAAGGGTGGAGGGGAACAGGGCACAAGCCAAAACTAACAACAGAAAGGAAAATAAACCTAAGACTCCTATATGCACCCAGACTAGGTGCAAAAATTCCAATTTCCTATGGAACTATGCAAAACCATTGACAGGTTCAGAAAAATAGATGCCTAAATGAAAGAAATGACTATGCCAATGGGGTGTTATCATATTTAGTTGCAACTTGATGCTTTGGATAATAACTATGTGATATTTGGCATATGCAAATCCTCCAGATAAGATATTGAATCCAAATAACTACTCCTCATGAAAAATATATGGATCAGAAAATACTTCAATGTCTTTATGCATGCTGAGAAACACTTCCTCCTCTAGATAGCAAGTTGAAATATCAGGCAAGGTGTTGTCTTCTTCATTTTTGTTTGTCTGATCAACATGCTCATATTCCTCTAATATTTCATCTTCCATTGATTCCTCTTATATGACTTCACATGAGCAATAGTTTAGGTCTGGAACTATCTTCTCATCAGGAATGTCTTCTATACCCACAACAATATTCTCTAAATCCTCATTATCAAATTTATGATCTTCCTTTTCTATTTCTCCTTTATGATCCTATATTTTGTAAGTTCTGTCTCAAATAGACACAATAGGAGCTTCTTCTTCCACACAACTAGAATCTTCATCCTCTGACTTTGCTTGTATGTGAAGTGGAGGAGCGGTTTCTCCTTCATCTTCACATGCATTTGTTGCTTCATCAGTAGGTATTTCAAGAGAATGTTTTTCCTCCACATCACCGTCCTCTTCTTGCAAATGGTATATGGTAGCATGAGGTTCTTCACTATGTGTATTTTTTTTACAAACAGAGGTTTTTTCATGGCTGCAAGCGAGAAAACATGCATCTTTCCCATCCCTCTATTCAAACTCTTGCAATATTTTAAGTAAGGATGGATGAACCATATGAGGTTGAAAACACATATTACCATAAATTTTACTTGCACAGGATCATCAAGTACCCGATTATTTTTTGTTGGGGCTATGGAAAAAGAGAAACCTTCATCATCGCTATCATCACTATAATCCTCTCTTCCTGGATGCCAAAACATTTTTCCAGATTCGAGTCTTTCACGGGGTCGTCAACCTCACGTGTTTCAATGAGGTGCCATCAAAAATGTTGAGGAATAAGAATACGCCAATCTTCAATTTTGATCCCTAGCAGAGTCACCAGAAATTTGTTAGTAAACAGCGAAAATAAATACAGAAAATGACTCAAATTGTCCAAAGAGAAGAACAAACATCACTAACAATTGGAGAAGTTTCCATTGGATTGACAACTTTCCTCTGAATTTTAGAGGTACAGCTCCCTCTTAAGATATACAATGAATGAAGGCTTGAGGTATGCTTTTAACCAGAAAGTAGACAAAGGTAGACTAACATTTACCCATAACCATGAAAGTAAATGCAATGAACTGATTCAGGAAGAAATGAGTGCGAACAATTGATACAAATCCCACTTATTCTACACCCACAATAAGAAATAAGAAAAAGAATGAGTAGTGAACTTCCTTTTCAACAAATGAATTATTCTGCATTCAAAGTTTCAAAAATAATTGCACATACAGTTAGCTATGATAGACTTAATATTGGAAATAAATTGCAAGAGCCCAAAGTCTATTGACGATTTAAAGAAAACATTTACAAATGCAAAGATTCAAAAAAAACTTTCTTTATTTCTCCAATATCAAACTTTTGAGCACAAAGGCTGAACACCCTACACGACCAATTGTACAAAAGAAAACCCAAGACTGCCCCTACTTTTCCCTATTTCTGGGAATCACCCACCAAAAAATGCCTCCCTAATTAACTTGGAGACCCCTATATACATGCACACCAAAACTATTACATTACAAAAAGTAACGATCTTGAAAATGACCAACGGCAATCATTTTTAGGAAAGACATTAATATTCCCTATCGTGGAAAGATTCCATGCATGTCACTAATCCATCGGAAGTGTTGGAACTCTATACAACTCCAATTGAATTTCCATAACTAAATTATTGAATTCAGCACGTTCCTCTTCCTTATCTAAAACCTGTATTGTCTTGTTGTACTCGACATAGCTGGTTTTCTCCTTCTAGGCCAGTGAGCATAGCTGAGAAATGATGTCGAATTGCTCTTCCTCTGGCCAATTCACATCAGGTTGGAGAACAAGAACAAGTTCATCTTCACATTCCCTGACATCACCTAAAAGTACCATTTTGGGATAAAACTCTGAAATCAAAAATTTTGCCACCTTCCCTCACATGTAGACCTATTTATCTTCGGTAGCGAGAGTGGTCATTTATTCGCTAAGAAAATGTGTCAAACCATTCTGCTAACTTCCCTATTAAAGAGTTGTCCTTTCAGAGGATCTGTAAAGATTACATTTAAATTTTTGTTGTCATCTCGAGAAATTGGAGAAGACATTCCTTAAAAGCATCGTACACTTCATTAAATGCACTGACATTTTGAAAACAGTACACCCAGCTTAGGTTGCCCCACCGCTACGAGCTAGAACCTTGTAACCAAGAGTCAAGAATTCTAGAGTTTCCAAAACTATCGATATCTTGATAATACAAAACATCATTTCTAAAATCTACAAAGGGTCGGGTGATTTTGAAACACTAGTACTTAGCGACTTAGTTCAATATTTTGACAAGGCCACGACGGTTATGAATTTTGTTGAAGCCGCGACTTGCACAAGTTTACCATGAAAGGATGAGTTTTAAAACAACTTGTCTTGAAATAAAATTTTAAGGGGTAACACACAGCAACTAAACAATCAAATGATGAACAATCTAAATAATCAAGGGGGACCACCCTAGTGAAATAAATATTCCCCCAAGTAGAAGTACACAGCCCTTGGGGAACCAATTAAATCCATCATGAAGAAACTAGTCCAAGAAAAACTCATCACCATCCCCATCTATGAGAACTATCAAGAACCCCAAGTGAAACTGCCATGGTATAACAAAAATCACCTTTGTGATTTCCATAAAATCAAGGGGCATACAATAGCCAGTTGCATGAGATTGAAAAAATTGATCCAAGACCTTATTGATGAAAAGATCATAAATGTGGAACAACCTTCAGGGAATCAGGACCTAAATATTTACACGAATCTGATGCCCAATCACAATAAGGGAAACAATGACAATGGCAAGGGTAATTATAAAAATGTGAACCATGTGTATGATCAAGTTGTTGCATCCTTAGATTAATGGGTTACTATCATCACTATCAAGGGAGCCCAAGCTGATTGTGGAGTCACCACAAGAGGCAGAAAAGTCACCATTACTGGACCATCTCAGCCATCTAGGGCATCCACCTCAAATCCAAAATCTGTTCCTAGTGGGTACAATGTCTTAGACCAGTTGAAAAGAACCCCCGCTTAGATCTCCATCATGGAGTTACTAAAAATATCACCTACACACAGAAAGATTCTAGAAGAGGCATTGGCCACATCCTCCATTCCCACAGATCTTGATGCGAAACAATTCCAAGCTATGGTTGGACACCTCACCACACCTCATCTCTTGACCTTTTCTAATCAAGACCTCCCAACCCAACCATCTCACAACCATTCACTTCATCTTGAAGCTTTCATCCATAAAACAAAGTCAAAAGGGTCTTGGTGGATGGAGGTGCGGGTCTAAATATCTGCACCCTTAAGCTAATAAAAATTTTGGGCTTCTCTGAGGATGTTGTTGAAAAAGGAAAAGGTATAACCATCAGAGCATATGATGATCAAGAAAGAGTGTCGCAAGGAACTATCCAACTCCCTATTCAAGTAGGGCATGCTATTATGGAAACCACATGTCAAGTCCTCAACCTTGAACTACCCTATAACATCCTTCTAGGGTGCCCATGCATCCATGGGATGCAAGTCATTGCCTCAGCTTTCCACCAGTGTGTCAAGTTCCAACATCAAGGCCAAGAGGTCACTGTCCATGGGGATACTGAACCATTTTACTATTGCAAGAACCTGGAAGCTAAATACTACAAAATCCCTCAAGTTCCAAAGAACAATGAAGGCCCCTCAACTCCATATGTGGACCCGTCTACCTTGGCCTCCACATCTGAGACAAAGACACCTGCCATCCTTTCCATTTTTGATATCAAGGTCATTATCTAGGACAATGGGTGTGGGGATTACAAAATGAAGAAAGGTGCCTTTGTGGTAGGAGAGTTACCTCAATCTCCTAGGTCACATGGGCAACCACATCCAAATGCCTCGTCATCCCAAAATTTCAAATCAAATCCTTCCAAATTCAAGTGTTGGGGGGACCTAGGCCGAGAAGTGGTGGAAGAAGACCCATCAAGTCTACTATACCAAGACAACCGACCCTTGGTTGATCTTCCCATGGATGGTAGCAGCAAAGGGCTACAAATGATTCTTAGCATGGGCTATGATAGAAACAAGAAACTTGGGTAGAATAATAATGGTCTCCTAGAACCCATCATTGCTAAGAGGCGTTTAAGAAATCTTGGTCTCAAATGTACCCCTCTGAAGGTGACCATACTTGGTAGACCTTCCCTAGTTAAAAAGGTCAAAACACCTTCTCAGTTGTTAGTAGTCAAGCTCTAGTTACTCGTATCCATAGGTCGAGTCATAGATAAATTTACCTTTGACATAACTGATGTGTGTAGTGAGGATGAGGACCCTATTACGGATCTACCCATGTTGTTCGAAGATTCTTGCCTCTTTATGATTAGCACCCTATCCTTTGAGTCAAACAACCAAACCAATGAGATAAAGTTAGTCTATCCCCAACTCATCGACTATGACCAACAAGGACCTCCAATTTTAGACATGTTTGAAAATGATGAGGCGCTCCTAGAATTCATGGGATTGTGGGATAATATACCATTGAATCCCTCAATCACAAAAGTGAAAATCTAAGAATAATCTCTAGGTCTTTAAGTGAAAACCACACCATGGCACTTTTAGACCCAAAAATAGTAAAAGAAAAGGACACATTTGATGATGAAAACCTCTCTGAGGCACCGAAGGATGGGGGATTCAATCTTCCTCATAGTGCTCTACATCAAGAGAAGTCAGCAGTTCTAGCAGAGAAGTCTAACCCAGTCAACTTGGGATCAAAGGAAACACCGCATATCACCTTTTATGTTGAATCATTGTTAATAGAGGAACAAGAGGTCCTAGCTGCATTATTAAAAGAAAGGTGAAATTTGCATGGACCTACGTAGATATGCCCAGTCTTGATCCTAAAATGTAGGTCATCATCTAGCAGTATATCCTGAGGAAAATCCAGTGAGACAAAAGCTTAGGAAAATGCATCCCCAGATAGCCTTGTTGGTCAAAATAGAACTATAGAAACTCCTTGATGTGGGGTTCATACGGCCAATTGATTACCCAGAGTGGGTATCAAACCTCGTACCTATTTCGAAGCCCACTGGGGGCATCTGCATTTGCACAGACTTTAGAGATCTGAACAAAGCATGTCCCAAGGATGACTTCCCACTCCCAAACATTGATATGATAGTGGATATGATGGATGGATATGAGATGCTTTCACTGATGAATGGATTCTTAGGGTATAATCAGATAATGATAGCTAAAGAGGACCAACATAAAATGGTTTTCACTTGTCCATGGGGGACATATTGCTGGAACATGATGTCATTCGGCCTAAAGAACGCTAGAGAAACTTATTAGAGAGCCATGACACTAATCTTCCATGACATGATTCACAAGACTGTGGAAGATTATGTAGATGACATTTTAGCAAAATCAAAGAAACATCGAGATCATATAACAGCACTCAATTCTATCTTTAACCGGCTAGAGGAATATAAAGTCAGACTCAATCCAAAGAAGTGTGTCTTCAACGTATAATCAGGGAAGTTACTAGGGTGCATTGTGTCCATGATAGGAATTGAGATAGATCTCTCTAAGTTCAAGGAAATTATTGAGATGGAGGCACCAAAGACATTGAAATAGTTAAGAGGCCTACAAGGAAGACTCCAGTTCATTTGTTGATTCATAGCAACTAGTAGACAAGGCTATCCCTTAATCTCATCTAATCCACAAGAGGGTAGCATAAAAATGGGATGAGAAGTGTGATCAAGCATTCAACAATATCAAGGAATATTTGCTCACACCACCAGCTCTTATGCCACCTATTCTAGGAAAGCCATTGATTTTGTATATATCAGCAACGGCAGCAGCTCTCGACACTCTCCTAGCCCAACATGATGAAAATGGAACAAAGAGTTATTTACTACATCAGCCAAACTATGGTAGGGCATGAGTTGAACTATACATTTATTGAAAAGGCTTGTATAGTAGTGGTGTTTTCCTCACACAAGTTCAGGCACTACATGTTAGCTCATAAAATAAAACTCATCTCCAAGATCGACCCACTCAAATACTTGCTTTCTAAAGCAATGCTCATGGGATGAATGGCTAAGTGGGTTATGATCCTATTAGAGTATGATATCGAGAATGTGGATCGAAAGGCTATTAAGGGACAAGTCATTGTAGATCAACTAGTAGAGGCACCAATGTATTCAGAAAACCCGCTGATATCAGAGTTCCCTAATGAATCAATCTTCAACCTAAGCATAGCAGACCACTGGAAGGTGTACTTTGATGGATCCTACACACAGCATGGATTGGGAGCGGGAGTCTTTTTTACCAACAAGGAGACTTCATACCAAGGTCATACAAGTTGTCATTTCCTTGCATGAACAATATTTCAAAATATGAGGCCCTCATCATAGGGCTCAAAACAGCAGTGCAATGGCAGATTATAGCACTCAAGGTCTATGGTGATTCTCAACTAATCATCAATCAGGTAAATGATGAATACTAGACAAAAGATGACAAGTTAACGCCATACAAGAAACTAGTGGAAGCCTCAAAGAGTCTTTTATTGACATCACATTTGAGTAGATACATAGGGCTAATAATAGAGCAGCAGATGCTATGATGACAATTGGATCATTACTGGATATCCCACGCAATGTCCCTAAGCATGAATTCCTCATAGAGCAGCTTCTCATACCAGCATTCAAGGTACCAGAGTCTGAATTTGTGTGTGAAATCATTGGTCCTAGTGATCCATGGTACCATGATGTATACACCTACTTGAGAATAGGAGTCCTCCCTGCTGATTTATCCCCAAGCCTAAAAAGAACCTTTGTCAAGAAACCATCCCGCTTTGTGATCTTAGGAGACACCTTATACCATAGGAGCATTGAGGGAACCCTGTTACAATGTCTAAATGTTGAGGAGGCTTTGACCGCTTTAACCAAGGTGCACAATGTCATTTGTGGCTCACATTCGAGTGGTATGACCTTGGCTAAGAAATTTTTGAGAACTGGGTACTATTGGTCATCAATGGAAAGAGAAGCTCATGAATATGTCAAGAAGTGTTTACAATGTCGACAGCATGGGAACCTCATCCATGCACCAGCTCAAGAGCTTCATCCCATCATAACACCATGGCGCTTTTTGCAATGGGGGCTTGATCACATTGGAAAAATCACCCCCACCTCATCTAGTGGACATAAGTTTATAATCATTACCACTGAGTACTTCACCAAGTGGGTAGAGGCCATTCCCTTGACCTACATTACAGGAAAGCAGATATCCAAGTTCATCCTAAACTACTTAATTTTCCACTACGATGTCCCTCAAGCCATTATCTCATATAATAGGACACCATTCAAAAACTAGGATGTTTGAGACCTATGCTACAAATTCAAAATCCAACATCATTTTTCCACTCCATACTAACCCCAAGGGAATGGCCAAGCTAAGGATACAAATAAAACCATCTTGAAAATCTTGAAGAAGACGATCAATGAAGTTGGTCATGACTAGCACTTGCAGTTGAACCCTTCCCTATGGGCTTACCAAATGAGTATCCACACACCAAAAAGTGCAACCCCATTCTTCCTAGTCTATGGATCAAAATCCATACTCCCCATTGAGATTGAGCTCCCATCCTTGAGAATATCATTGTAGAATCTCATCATAGATGAATAATATCAGGTCTCATGATTGAATGAGCTGGAATTATTGGATGAGCAGCATATGGATGCCTTAAACCATCTATAGGTGTACCAAAATTGTCTCAAGAAGAGCTACAACAAGAAGATCAGGAATCGGACCTTCCAAGTCGGGTGGTGCAGGAGCACCCAATACACACATTTTCAAAATTAAAGATCAAGGAAGACATTAGGAAATAGGGGGTATTTGGGTCATTTAATGATTTAATAAGGCTTTTGAGCCCATTAATGATGTAATTAGGGGTCTTTGATGTTATTTAGTTCAAAAAATGCAAAAGGTTGCATAAAAATGTACTTATTGTCAACAAATTGTTAAAAGTGCAAAACTAGGCAATTAGGGGTCTAATTGGTAAAAAGTTGGTTTCCAATGTCCAACTAATTAAAATTCCAGTTGGAGGATGTTTTTAAGGGTGGTTAGATGTTAAATAAGCCTCTCATGGTCGAGGCATGGTTGTTGAATCATTTTTTTGAAGTTATAATGAAAAAAAGGCTGCTTTCTAAAAATTTCTGTGTGTAAATTTGCTGCTAAAACGTGTGGTACGACCTTTGTACGACCTGTACGGGCTCAACCTTGTTATGGTTGGAAAGAGAAGAGTGTCAGATTTCATTTGAAAGTGGTTTGGTGAATTTTCATTGAGTTTAGAGGGTTTTATTGGCGTTTTACTGAAACTGCCCTGTTTTGGTGTAAATTGGTGGTTTGAGAGTAATAAAATGAGTTTTTAGGGCATTCCACCTACTGTAACAATTGTAACTCAGTGGAATGACCCCATTTGTTGTAAAATAGGTTTCCAAATTATTTGCAGGTCAGAGGAAGTGTGTTTGTGGGTTTTGGGTGTTGCCCTAGGTTGAATTTGGGTGATTTTCCTTGTGAAAGTGAGGAACTAAATGATGGTTTATGAGTTTTCTGGAAGAAATAACCTATGTGATGAAGTTTAAAGCTTTTTCAGGCATAATTATACATGTTTGAATAGGTGGAAAGGTCTGGAAAGGTCTGGAGGTATGATTTACAATAAACCCTCCTTTTGAAGGCCTAGAATCAAGGGTTTTTGGCTTTGCTATGTTGGAAGAGTGATTTCTGGAAACTAGTGGTGGATTTAGTAGTTTTTGGTCATTTTAATTGCTGCCCCAAGGTTTCATAAAGTTTGGTGGAGTTTAAAGTGTACTTTCTTTGTAAAAGTGGGCTAATCCACTAGCCTTTTCCATGGCAGGAGTATTGGATCTTTGAATTTGTCCAAAAGAGTTGATATTGGTTTTCCTATATGTTTTATAACTTGCAAAAGGGTATCTTAATCATCCTTGAGTTTGTTAGGTGTTTTGGAAAATGTTGGTGAAAATGCCTAAACTTGGTTTGTACTAAAACTGGGGGTTTAGGAGTGAAATTGGGAAATTGTGCTTCTGATGATTGTTGAACTTGGAAGACTGGTTGAATTACTTTATATGATCATTTTAATCTTTCTAGATGCCTCTTGAAGGCAGGTTTCCAATTTGAGTAAGGTTGAGTCTCCTGACTCTGCATCATCGAGGAACTTGTACTAAAGGAGAACCAGAAAAATGTACCAAATCTAGATAGCAAAGGAAATTTTGAACCAAATTGGTTGGGCCTCTTCATTGTCACAGCAAGTTGTAAGTCAGGGGCATATCAGCTATCAATGCCTGAAGGGGAACCTTTGTAGGAGCCTATCAATAGCTCCCATCTCAAAAAAAATTATGCCTAAACTTACAAGGTATAAATCCAAAAATACAAAAAAATCAAAAAATATAAAAAATCCAAATAAAATCAGAAAAAAGGATTGAAAAAAGTAAAGAAAAAAATTACCCTCTAGTGAAAACCACTTTGGTGGCGCTTTTGGGAAAGTACCTTGCTGAAAACCTAGCAAACAAGTGCCTTGTGTAAATAAGCACTTTCCATCCACCATGATCTCTACAGCTTGTTCTGCATCATTCATCCATCACACTTCCATATCTCCATCCATCACCCATCTGCGGCCGCATCATAGCTTGATCTTGTGTTTGTATCATGATCCCTCCTAGTACTACTCGACCCATTCCTAAGGTCACTTTGTCCTGCCTATATCAGAGTAGTCTATCGCACCACACTGGGAGCATGTTCTTATACCTACATTGGATCAGATTCATGTATATTCTTGAAGTCTTCCTTAAAAACCAAAAGCATTTAGAAAATCAGAAAATCCAAAAACATTCATTAAATCAGAAAACCCAAAAAACATTTAAAACATGTCAAAAATCCACAAATAGGTCAAAAATTCAAGAAAAGTTAAAAAACAAAGTTGTCTTGTCAAACTACGGGTCTCTGAGATTTGAACGTAGGCAAGGTTGATCTTTGATCATCCCCCAAGACACTTAGGTCAGTCCTTTAGGAGTCTGTCATAATAAACTGGCAATCCATTTGTTCATATGTCATAAATAAATGAGTCAGTGTCAGTCAAACTACATGGTCTCTGCATATATAATGTAGGCAAGGCTAATATTTGATCAGCCCCTGAGGCCCCCATGATAGGTCCTTAGGTTAGGTTCTTGGTCCAAACTCTCAGAAAACACCAAAACATTGGAAATTTTGAAAATCAAAAGATTTGTAAAACATCTCAAAAATCCCAAAATAGCCTCAAAACATTTCAAAATACCAAAAACATCCATCCCATTTCACTTTCACCTACAAATAATCATCAACTCATAAGACCTGAACTATTTCCCAACTCTATTGGAATACTACCAGTGAATTGGTTATTAGAAAAACTGAAGCTTTGGAGGTTTTGAAGTCTTGCAAACTCAGGTAAAATGGGTCCACTAAGAAGATTGAAAGACATCCAGTAGAGTAAAATTTCCAAGAAGAAAAAGTTGCTAAGGAACATGACTCATATGCAGGTTTCCCTGTAAAGATAACTCAACCATTGCAAATGCAATCTATTCAGGAATACTACCAACCAAAGCATTCCATGAAGGATCTAACACCCCATAATGTTGTAAATACATAGAATAACTGAAAGCTATTTTCTTGAATCCACCAAAAATTTCACTTGGAATGGTGCCACCAAGCTTATTGTTTGAAAGGACAAGGTTATTCAACATTCCTAAAATAGAGCATTGAGTTGTTAATCTGAACTATGTCGTCTCTGAGCTTAAACGTAGGCAAGGCTAATATTTGATCAACCCCCGAGACACAAAAAAACAAAAACATTTCAATAACCCGAAAATCCAAAAAACAACCTCATAACATTTCAAAAACATCAAAAACATCTGAATATTTGAAAAAATTCATCTGTCTCATTTCGCTTCACCACAATAATAATCATCCATAATAAATCAATCGTCACCTTCAACCTTTGGTAAAACAATCAGGAAACAAGTATAGCAAATTTAAAAGTGTAAACCCAAATGTCAAGGTCTCAAGTCTAGGTTAGTAGGTAAACAAGTTGGTCAATTCTTGGTATCAGTAGCCCATCATCCCATTAGTCTCAAAATCAACTAATAACATCATGTCCTAGGATGCATCCTTCCTACAATGGACATCAATATCAGACTTCGCCATAGTTTAGTCTTGGCTAGTGGTATGGAGAATATTGAATTGTTTGTTTACTTGGTCTTTTCTTGTGATTTATTTTATTGCACCTATTTCCATGACCTCTCGAGGATGTCTATTTAAAAAGATTTAGAGAGAAAGGAATGGGGCATTGATCATTATCTTTTGTTTGATGTGTTTGTTTTATGTTCTTGTAATATAATTTGGTGAATACTTGCTTTGGTAGGTGTGTATGGAAGAAGTTTTAGACAGCTTGTTGACTATTTCATTGATAGGTTATGCCTTTCTGTGTTTTGGTCCAAGATGTTTGAAACTTCTGAAATGCATCCTAGTGAGGTTTTTGTATGTCAAGTGTGAACAATAATACTCCTATCTATTTTTTGAGTCAAAGTCCATCACACTAGATACCACGCCATCCTGGTTGTTTGTACCTTGATGCATCGTATCTATGTGTGTTATTAAACATAAGGAAAGTTATGCTCTTTACATCCCCAATCCTTGGATAAGCAAACCATCATCATTCATCATCATATCTAATAAAGTCTCGACAATTCATCATCTTGTTGGACTTTTGCATCTTCTCAGAATCAAGGGTCGATCTCTCTTATTCTTCTATCTTTACTAACATTTCTATCCAAGTATCAAATATGTGTGATATATCATAATATACATGAGGCTACCCATGGTCGATGACTATCTATACATCATCACATTTGTTTACATCAAACAATCGAGCTTTCTAGTCCTCTCTGAGCTGAACTAATCCTAAATCTTTATCATGAGCTCGACCCAAAAATTGGAATTTTCGTCTGATCTCTCGAGGGGGCAATGTACCAACGTACTTCTTTCCATTGGGGAAAATTAGAAATTTTTTGAATTTTGATCTCAACAAGGTTATTCTTTGAACCAATGCAACAGGTACATTGCTTCAAAGAGGGGAAAAATGTAGACATGCAAATAATCTTAATCGACATCATGCATCTAATTCTGATCAATTAACATCATTTCCTCTATTAATCAAATAAAGTAATTTATTAGATTAATTCACTAAAGTCCTCTTGTTTAATTAAATAAATCAATTTATTTAATTAAATCACTAAAGTCCTCTTGTTTAATTAAATAAATCAATTTATTTAATTAAATCACTAAAGTCCTCTTGTTTAATTAAATAAATCAATTTATTTAATTAAATCAATAAAGTCCTCTTGTTTAATTAAATAAATCAATTTATTTAATTAAATCCCCAAAGTCCTCTTGTTTAATTAAATAAATCAATTTATTTAATTAAATCTCCAAAGTCCTCTTGTTTAATTAAATAAATCAATTTATTTAATTAAATCCTCAAAGTCTTCTTATCTGGTTTAATAAATCAAACCATTTAAATCAAATGTTAAATCGCATAAATTACTCCAAGTTAATTAATTATGGATTAATTAACTCCTAATCCTAAATTACACATTCTCTAGCTTTTGACTCAACCTCAATCACACTCAACCCTTGACTAACCCACCCACTTGTACATGAAAATCATTTTTTCTAATTAACTAATCATCTCATTTTCCCTCTCAAAAGGGAATATTTCTTCATTTGACTTTCTCATTCAAACAATTTCTCCCCCCAAAACAATTCAAGCGGATGCATTTCATGCCTCTTACAAACACATGCAAAGTGTGATCAATCCTTACCCATTAGCATTGAGACAAATGTCGCAATGCCATTGGTCTTTTTTTAATCCC
This sequence comes from Sequoia sempervirens, assembly GCA_007258455.2. Taxonomy (NCBI): domain Eukaryota; kingdom Viridiplantae; phylum Streptophyta; class Pinopsida; order Cupressales; family Cupressaceae; genus Sequoia; species Sequoia sempervirens. Next base: position 266,973 of record VDFB02365093.1, read on the forward strand.
ACATTCTTCCTATTCTTCAATTCTTCAAACCTCTAACCTATAAATAGAGGCCTCCTCTACTTGAAATCTATCCACAATTTTATGCATCTACACTATACACGCATTCGCCTTCATCACTTGCATCTTGATCATCATTTTGAAAGCTTATCAAGGGCTGGGAAAGGGCTACTTTCCACATCAAAGTAGCACCAATCCACTATATATAGATTTTGCTTCAAGTTTTCATATGCTTTGGGTTTAGTTTCATTGTTTCCTTGGTTGCATATTTGACATGATTGAGTATTTCATAGAGACATTTAATTTGTTGTGTTTTAATTAACTAATTATGCTAATACATGTTAATTTTTGAGCATTTGCAGATTTTAGCATCTACAAAAGAAAAAAAGAAATGGAAATGGTGTTGCATCAAGATTTAGAATATTTTTTTCCTTGCTCACTACATCACAAAGAGTTAATGAAAGTAACTAGAGGCTTACACAGTTTTCTAGTTTATAGAATCCCACAACAAGCATGAAGGTAAACAGGTATCAGACATCAAGAGGGAGATAAAATTTATAGTTAGTTCATGCAATTATTTTTTTACAGAACATGAATATGTTACAATTTATGAACATCCATCCAAACATGAAGGCAATAGATTATACAACATTACAAAGAGAGAGAGAGAGAGAGAAGAGGTAATAATAAGTAACTTTACATTAAATATGAGGCTTGAAACAAACTTATAGTTACAAAGATATAAAAATGCATGTATTTTCTCTAGAAACAAAAGGAGAACCTTTAAAATGAATCCTAATATGTCTTATTTCCAAAAGGTGAATGAGAGAGATAGGACATGGCAAGGGAAGAAAGAAAAATCATGGATATATTGATTCTAACATATATGCATAAAAATTTGATCTACAAGTGTGGAAAACATTCCCAATATCCCTGCCATACTCTTCATTGATGATTTAGAGGATTAAGTGTAGAAAGTATCTTATGAAATCCATAAAAAAATGTGGCCTAGGAGTGTCCTCCTGACAAGAAGGGATTCTTTAATGAATAATGGAGGATGATGCCATTTTTTCTGCAAAACTATATCCAAATTGTATTAAATCCTTTATCAATCCTTTACAACACAAGAATTAGGTGCTTGCAAGATTGTTTTAGCATTGATTGTTGGTGTAATTAACTATTTAATTACACTTTCATAAGTTTACTTAGGAATTAATTTAAGTCCTAGGTTGCATTTTATTATCCTTATCTAATTGAGCTATCTTGTAGCTCAAGTTAGGTTAGGGTTGTGCATGCTTGCCTTTATAATCAAGCCTCATCTTGTACATTTGTATCAATTCAATCATCAATCAATCTTGCATATTGACATAGCAAGCATTCTTGCCATTATCTCTCTCTTGTGGAAGTATTTTGGTCTAGCAACTGATTCCTAGTTTCTAACATGGTATCAGAGCTTCCAGGGTTGCGGACTCCTTCCCGGATCTGAGGGTTTTATTTTGGGTTGAATTTTTTTGCTGGGTGCAAATTGGGGTTTCGATAACCTCACAGTTGAGGTCAGAAGGTTCTGCAGATGAATTTTGACTGTAAATTCATCTATTTTGGGTAAAGTTGTTTTTGAGGCAAAAAAAATTTTGCTGGGACACCCTCCCAAGCGGTACGATTTTTCCATTTTTGCAAAAAAAAATATTTTTGTAAAATATTTTCTATGGTTTGTTGATAATTTTGGGGCAAAATTATTTTGGGCTAATTGTATTGATTCGGGTATTGTCAAATTATTGTGGGCTTTGAATAAATCTGTGTCTGCACTATACCACCCTCCGTCCACTATACAATCTTGTCGGCTGTCATAAGGCCGAGTACTGGGCTGCATCAGATCCTGATCTGGTACATGGTACATCGGTGGTCGCATGATTTAATGGTCTGCTAGTCACAACAACATACATCGCAGATCTAATCTGCAATCTTAGCCATCGGTTATTTGGTTGTCTGCTGGCGGTCTTGTCCTATTTACATTGGCATACTCGGCGGATGGTACAAGGTCATATCTCTGACCGGTTACATTGCACAGCATCCATTGACAGTCATTGGGTTTGCGTCCACTCTGAAAAGATCCCTGAGCGGCGGGTACCTTCCATCGACAATATTGGTGGAAGTATTTTCAACTGAGGTTTCATCAGTCACCGGCCGGGTACTGTGTGGACCATTCAGCGTCCCTTGTCACATCGTACACCTCATGGATCGGTGTACTCCATCAAAAATTTTGTCAAAGTACAGAATATTCCTTGGCTCCATTGTCTGTGTCCTCTCCACATCAGATCCACACGACGGTCACTACCAAGATCCGACCTGGCTTGTCAGCTGTCATCTCCTATCGGTGTACATTCGGCCTGATTTTTTTGGCATATTCTCTTTTCGGATTTTGCATGGCCTTATTTCCCCTTTATTGGTTAGTTTTTTCTCAAAAAGAGGGCAAGTTCCTTTAAAATCCTTCTATTGATTTTTTGAAAAAGCTGACGAGTTTTTTTGGAGATTTTTTAAAAAACAAAGGCTTTCTATTTTTTTTTAAAAACTGATGGGTTTTTTGGAGATTTTTTAAAGTTTTCTATAAAACTTATTTATTTCCAAATAAAGAGGGAGAAGCCAACACCAGATAGTTTGTAAATGGATGACTTAATTACTTTGGAGAATGGGAACTATAGGCAATGGAGTAATTTAATTCTCACTCATCTTGGTGAGAGAAATCTATTGCCCTATTTGTTTAATAAAGTTCCTTGTCCTAGCACAAGTGTTGAGTATTGCATTTGGAAAGGCTTTAGGGCTAGAGTCTTTAGAGTTATTTTTTAAAATGTAAATGATGACATTTTGGAGACAATTATTCACTTCGAATGTCCTCATGCTCTTTGGACTCACATTAGAGAGGTATATGGAGACCATGAATCTTCTCCATCTCTTGAAGCTCCTCTTTCCAACTCACATGTGCTTGTTCATTCTTTAGAGTTGATAACCCATGCTTGTGATTCTTTGGATGAGATTGCAGATGCTTCAGAGGTTCTAGATTAGTCATCTTTTGTTGCTGAGTCATTGAGTACTACCATTGATTGATTGCAACATGTACCTGATAGTCTTCCTGATTGGGATTCCTATTTGATAGACATTGCTTCTTTGTTTGTGGAGTCTCACATTTTAGATTTGGAGGACCAATTTGAGCGTCTATCTCTCCTATTTGATGATAGTCATGGGTCCACTATTATCACTTCATGTTTGTCTATGGAGTTTGTTCAAGATCAGTTTCCATTGGTTCCTAGTTTGTCACAGTTTGTTGTGATTGGGCATGTACCTGATTGGATTGTGGCATCATCTTCATCATCCAAGAACTTGGCAACACATGAGCATATTTCAAAGACACAATCTTCATACATATGGATTCCTCTTCCTACTTCCTATCCAAAATGGGAATCATTCCTACAGTTGTACTTGGTGTATCTTCTTCCCAAGGGGAGAAACATTGTTTGTAGGCATTGGATTTTGTTTTGTCTTCAGACATTAACCATACTTGCAGGAGATCATACATCATGGGGGGGATATCTTATCTCATCTCTTACCTCTTATGGGTGGGGTCATTTATTGTATATTCATGATGGATGTAGTCCTTTGGGGGTATCATTGAGTCCTCCATACATCATCTTTACATTCGTCATGCTTGTTTTTTGTTTTCTCTCTTTTGGAGAGGGGTTTTCTTCCCACTGGGTTTTCCCCTTTTCTCTACTTTATGAGAGATTGCATCTCATTTGCATCTATAAATGGGTACCTAACATGGCCTAGTTGTCGGGACCCATAGTAGTTTGCATTATAATCTTCTCCCTAAGTTGCACTTATGGGTGGGTGTTGGTGTAATTAACTATTTAATTACACTTTCATAAGTTTACTTAGGAATTAATTTAAGTCCTAGGTTGCATTTTATTATCCTTATCTAATTGAGCTATCTTGTAGCTCAAGTTAAGTTTAGGGTTGTGCATGCTTGCCTTTATAATCAAGCCTCATCTTTTACATTTGTATCAATTCAATCATCAATCAATCTTGCATATTGACATAGCAAGCATTCTCGCCATTATCTCTCTCTTGTGGAAGTATTTTGGTCTAGCAACTGATTCCTAGTTTCTAACATTGATGAGGTTGTAGAGGAGGTTGGTGGAGAAAATGGTGAGAATCAATGAAAGAAATGGGTCCATGTGGAATAGTAGACTCCATTGGGTCATTATAGAACATCAGGCTTGATCGAGATTTTGTGGAACTTGTGTATTTACATTACTTATATTTGCCTTGAGTTCCTTCATTGGGCTATGTGGAACTCAAGCTAACATCTGAACATGCACCTTGCAACAATGGAAATATTGGATTGATTCAATTAGACTTACCTACAATTCCATCCTTAGCTCAATTTACCTCCATGGGTCCAAGTGGGACTTTAGCCAATATCTAAACTTGTGGAATTGGGCCATATAGAAATTTGACATCAATCAATTCATTGTAAAACTATAGCCAACATTATTGAGGTATTATTGAAAAAATTATATTGCAATGACATAAGAAGCAACAATACCAACCATAATGAGAGATATTAGAGGGGTGACAAGGGATTCAATAAGAGACCATTCATAGAACCTATTTCAAATTTGGAGGTGAATTACGTAGGGAATTTGAATACTACCAAGGGAGTGCTAAAAAAATGGTAGATAATAGTACAAGTGTGACGTATGTGGAGGATGAACCTATAAGATCATAAATTTTAGAAGGAAAACTTGAGAAGGGTGAATCTGGTGCAAGAGCACCTTTGATGCAATTTTGGGTTATATTGTGAAACTTTGGTTTTTGCTTTGTTTTGGCTTGATTAATGTAAATAAGGTCATTTGAGACCATCCTAAGTGGTTTAGGACCATTTTTGGTTCATTAGGTGAAATTTAGGCAAATATTGTAAAAGTTGCTAAAAGTTGTCAATGTTGTAATGACAACTTTGCAAATTTGTCAACCAATTAGTTGTGGGTTGATTGGAGGACTGTAAATGATTGTAGAAGCATAAATATGCCTTGTAAACACAAAATCTAAGGTTGGAGAAGGTTGGAATGCAAATAACTTCTTTGTTGCCATGTTTTACTTACATTGTATGTGGGCAACAGTCTAATATTCACGTTGTATAGCTCTTATATATTGGTACATCCATGAAACTAGTTGGATAAGTTTAATAATCCCTTAATATTTCAAATTCTTTTGATTTGGTGAATTTTCGTAATAGTTGCATATTTTCACTATTTCATAGCAAAAAAATATGCTTGTATGGATTTGTACAACCTATAATGGTTGAGGAAGTCATTGGAAAAGTTAGGGATATGTTTTACGGTTCAAATGCTTTTGGTTTGGTCTCATTTGGAGTTAATTTGAGAAAGTTCTCTAGATGGTCATGTTCAGAAATTAGGGTTTCCAGTTTGATAAAAAAATCCATTTGTCTCAATTGGCATGGTGGAAAATGGTAAAATTTTCAAAAAAGTTCTATTTTTACATTTTCTAATGTTTTCCAATATCTTAGGCTGATATCTTTTGGCCACAAGGATTTATTAATGTCTATGTGTTCTAATTTATATGAAAATTATTTTGAAACCCTAATTACTTGAGGGTTCTATACAATCTATGCTTTTTTGGATTATGATTGGTTGGGAAATCATTTATGTGTGTTGTATGAAGACTTAAAAGCCCAAGAAATCCTTCATTGTGTTGTTTGTTCTTGTTGAATGTCATACATTGTTTCAGCAGTCCAAGAGCAATGTGCCTAAAATGAACTAGAGTGCAACTAGTCCTTGTTTGAGATGAATCATTGGATCAAATGTGTCAAGTGATTTGTGTTTGAGTCATTTCTCTCCATTAGAATTATTGGTATGAGGAGAGATTTTATGTAGATAGAAACACCTGAGGAACCAACAAAAGGAAAAGTTTGTTCATAATAAAATATAAATTAATGGGTAAATGTTGTAAGTTTATTGTTTATATTGGTAATACTCACAATTTATTTTCTAAGTAAATGGTGAATAAGCTAAAATTGAAGAGGATAAAACATCCAAACCCATATAGGATCTCATGGATTCAATATGAACATAAGATACTTGTAAGTGAATAATGTTTGGTGAAATTTCACATAGGAATGTACAATGATAAAGTGTTGTATGATATTATGTAAATGATGTATGTCATATATTGGTGGGAAGACCATGGAAATATGACATAAAGGTGATTCATGATGGGAGAAATAATACTTATTGTTGACCTATTTTAGTCTTAATACTCAAACATTTTTAAGGGTTTGATATAGTGTTCTTTCACATTTTGAATTTATAATCATAAACATAACCTTATTCCTCCAAACTCATGTTCACCAAAAATAAGAGAAGTATTTTCTTTGTAGAATTTCAAATATATTAAAAGTTTTAGGTTTTCCTTAAGGGTATTGAAGAAGTCTCTCTCCATTCAAGACATGCATGTTACTTTTTTTCCATACTAAGGAACATTGTAGAGATCAACTACAAGAGCATGGCATGTTGAGATTAGGATTTTCAATTTCATGACATAATGAAGGAAAAATAGAGATTTTTGTACCTACTAAGACCACATTCAAGATGAAGGAAAAGAGAACATGGAATATTGCAAAGTATACAAAAGACTCGTGGGTCATTGCATGGGAAAAGAGAGATTCAAAAATTTTGTGACAGCCCATACCCACATGTCTAAAATATTTCAAGGTGTAGTTTCAGTCTATTTTCCTATATATTAACAAGTTTGATGTTTCTTTGTAATAAAACATTTGCATTTTTATAAGGAGTTACCACAGTCATCATGTAGAGTGTTTTGGGAAATTAGTCCTACCTTGTTTGTTGAAGTACCCATGATATAGTTTGTAGATGGATTGTATAGTTAGAAGAAGCCCATATTAAGGTATATACAGTGATTTAGGGTCGGCTTGTATCATCCAATGTGCTTGAAGGTTTCAAGGCATATAAAAACTACTCGTAACAGTAGATAGAATTTGAATTGGAACCATCTATCCCTTGGAAAAATGTAAATCCCATGGAATTTTTGCTTAATATTGCAGTAAGACTAGGTTTCTTAGAGGTTTTGGATCATTCCTGTCAAATATCCCACTAATTTCCTTATTGTAAAATGTTTTTTTTGTCTACTATATCAATGAAAATACTATGATAAATCATCATGGGAAGGGTTGTGAACTGTCAAGATATAAAATTGTCATAAGGTTTCCTTGCCATCATGAGAGCTTGGGTATCATTAGAAATTATCATAATTATTTTTAAAAGTCGAGATGTTGGCAACATTGAAACCTATAAAAACCCTTAACATTTTTTTGTTATCAATATAACCATGCACAAGAGTGGTTTCTCTCTATTGTAACAAATAGTGAATGTCTCTTATTCTTTTTAAAGAACACCTTGCATTGAAAGATGTCATGAAAGAATATGTATGAAGCCCTAAAAATATCTCCTTGAAAGTGACTTAAGACTGACATAAGGAATGGTTTCCAATGTTGGGAGCCCTATTCAAAGTTGATGTAATGAATGATGAATGTTTTCTTGTATTTGGTTTGTCTTATTGACAATAGCAACATTATTTTCATGATGAATGTTTCTGGTGATTGGAGGATCTAGTTGCAAGAAGTGAAAATTCATGTTACACCATGTTTATTAAAAATATGAGTAGATTCAAATAGAAGCTTGAGAATTTTCGTGCACAAATAATATCATGCTTCCTCGTTATTTTAATTCAATATATATTACATAATTATAGGCCTTATTAGATACTATATTATAGGGAACAACTCCCCTAAATATATGAGATGTTTAAACAACTCAAACAAACATACAAACAATACTAACAACTATGGGAATGATATAATATTCCCCACTCATAACAAATATGTGACTTCACTTTACCTCACACATTCTAACCTAGGTGAACACTAATTCCTAACACCCCCCCTTAGTGTGAACATAGGGAGAAAAGTACATCACAATACTTGATGACCTCTTTCAGTAGATCACCAAAAATACACGATAAGAGTAGGGACATACACATCTACTCATGTCAAGCAATAGTGGAACTGGCCTCACTACACTTAGTGTATTTTCATCCAAGGATAGGGACAAACACATCTACCCATGGAACCAAGGATAGGGACTAACACATATATCCAAGGTCTTACATCAAGTTTGGATAGGTACAAACACATCTATCCAACATCAAAGTCATGAACAGGGACACATGTTCAAATGATGGAGTCACAGTGTCTCTGACGAAGCTATAGTCTTCAATGGAGGACCTTTGTCAGGAAAGATATTCAACCACACAAAAGTGTTGAAACAATGGCATGCAAATATATATTCTATTATGATGATATGAGATATATTACAAGAGTACACGTGCCTGATTAAATAGGCATGAGAGAAAACCTAAAATGCATAAGATTTTTCCAAGTGTCAAAATCACACTACATGTGACAACATGTGAACCCTACCTAGGAAATGATAAAAGATTGAGATAAGTTCTAGAAGGACAACTCATCTTCTAGAAGGAATATTATCTCCTACAAACATAGAAAGGGGAATGAACCCATTATTTATGATTTATCTAATAATGCAACCTAGGACTTAATTAAATTAATGCAAGACCTAAGTTAACTTATGCTAGTGTAATAAATAATTAATTACGCTAACAACCCGCCCCATAAGTGCAACTTAGGGAGGAAATGAAAAATGCAATGAGGATGATAATGGGTCCCGACTACATGATGGCCATTTTAGGTACCAATTTACATGATGAAAATGAAAGATGCAATAAATCTCCAACAACCGGAGCAAAGGGGAAAACCCAATGGGAAAAAAACCCTCTCCAAAAAGGAGATGAAAATGCAAAAAAGTGAGAAATAATGGGAAGGATGGAGGACTGATCTGTATAGGATCTAGACTAATTGCAAATCTGAATGCTTAATTATAACAACTTAATGGAAATATAATTCATGCATACATTATAGAAACTATGCATTAGAAACTTAAAACTTAAGGTGAAAATTAGAACATGAGAGAAAAGGAGAGAAAAAGTGCAAACAATCTGATAACGGAGTTCGCCACAATCGTGACTACGTCTCCGGGTCCGCTCCAATAGAGTGAGACCGATCTAATTAATCTCCAAAAAAGATTACAAATGCACCAAGACCATTCCTTCTAGCACTTCGGCAGCATAACAATACTCTGTCGCATGAAAATGGCTCAAAAAACTCCACAAGAAAATCTCCTTGTTTCTCCAACACCTAGTCTTGAAAAATCTCCATGCCCCCTAAGAGCATACATTTCCCCCTTTTATACATAAAATTAGCCTAATAAGGCTAAAACCCTTCTTAATTACAAAAAACAACATAAGCCCCCTATTAACAATTTGTAGATTGGCTTATTTGTCTTTTAGACCACTTTTGTTTTAGTGGTTAGGGGGTTATACATCATAATACGCCATTTTGTTAAGGCTTCGAGCCAACCCATACATCAAAACAAAACAGAGTCCATATACCTTTAAATAGAATTCAGTGGTGTATCGGTGAATACACCTTTTACTATGCATGTGGTCGGCGGTTCCAACCTCGCCAACCTCCTTTTTGTCTCCATACGTGGAACAAAAAAGCAACAAAAGAAAATCGCTTCTCTACATAGAGTGAAGAGCTCTCGGCGGTGCAACGGTGGTAGGCGGTGGCTGTTACAAGGGAGGTCATGGGGTCGAGCCCATCCAATAGCTTTTTTCAACCACTCAACAAACTTGCCAACTGCCGACGAAAGTTAAGGGACACGTGTCATGCCCACATCCTGCCACATGGCAGTGTTTGATTTGCTGTCGAAGCCACGTCATCTACCCAACTATCTGCCACGTCGATGCTGACTGTATGTACGGAGATGACACGTAGGAGGTACGGATGGACACGTGTCACAATCTGATTGGTCCGTACAGTCTGAGTCATCTACCACATGTCACGCCAGAATTTGTCCACTTGGATTCCGTACAGTACGGACTGACTGATGACATCACCAGTTGTACCCCCAAGTCAACTGAACTTTGACTGCCAATTACTCGAGCATACGATGTCAGATTTCGATGAAACAAACATTGTCGGAATCGTCTCGATGAGCTCTTTGACTTGATGCTGCTTGTGTCAATTTCTGAAACAATCATTTTTCCGCTTCCTAGACGACCCCTAATGGCAGTTTGACCCAAGGTTTGACTGGCCATAATTTGTGCAAACGGACTCCTTTTTGCTCTGTTCAAGTTGTGTGGAATCAGGACGTCGAGATCTTTCTGATGGTACTGAAATATGGAGTATTGGAGACACTTCAATTTTCACTGAAAAATATCCCCTGGATCAAGGACTCCCAAATACCCCCAAGTACACCATCCGTCAGATGGATACAATACAATCATTAGCCCCCCCATAGGAGGGAAATAGAGAGACTATATATCCCCCCCAAAACATGCGATCACCTACAAAAATGGTAAGTGTCTGAAGACAAAACAAGATCCAATGTCGACAAACAACGTGTCTCCCTTTCGGAAGAAACAAAACCAAGTGCAAGTGTAGGGATGCTTCCCATTCCATATAGGAATTGAAGGAAGGTAGGATGAATTTGGATGATGATGTCTCTAAAAACTACTCATGTGTTGCCTTGCCTGATGATGAAGATGCCACAATCAACTCAGGTACATACCCAAACAACGAAGAAGGTGACAAACTAGGACTATGCAGAAATTGGTGTTGAACAAGATCCAAAGATTGTGATACAATGAATGTGATGGAGACTAGATTTCCCCCCCTAAATGAAGTGTCCTCAAAACCACTGAAAGAAGTTTGAAGCCAATCCAATGGTGGATGTTGAAGAAACTTCAACTCCTGAATGGAATGGAATGGAAGAAGTCTCATACATGAAATTTCTAAAGAGGTATCAAGTGCCTCCAAGATAGTCTCTGGATCCCCAAAGAAAGTTGAGACAAAGGAATGAGGAGACTCAAGAGAGCTCTCCAAAGTAGGATCTGAATAGAGGAGTGATATCCCCTCAAGAATGTCCTCCAAACCTGTAGAAGTAGCCATGTCAGTGATACCTGAAACAAAGCCATTATGTGATGTCAAGTCTAGAAAACTAAATGTGTCCTAATGAATGATGATGGAAGCCTCAATCAATGACTTTGGACAAGGAATCATTGAATGTGAAGGGATACCAATAGTCTCTGATGGAGAAGAAGGGATATCTGAAGAAACCTTGTCAACCTCTTTGGAAGATTCAAGGAAATCCAAACAAACAACCTCCTGTACAACAATATCATCATGGGGTACCAGATCTGAAGAACCAAGAGGCAAATGACATTCTGAAACATGATCATCGGGGAATGGTGGAGTGTCTAAATCTCCATATAGCTCCCAAATCTTAATCCAAAGAATGTGAGGATAGTTGCGATGATCAATAGCTTTCAAAACATCATCAGCAACATGCATGGCAATAATCCTTAGAACATCATACCTTCGACAATTCCAATCAATTATTTTGATATAATTATCAGGAAGGGGAACCTGACCATACAAATGTGGCAAAAAATGAAAGGATTGAAGACTATTGATGATGCAATATCTCCATTTCCAATAGTTTCCCTTTCCCAACATGATCAGTTAAGGATGACAAGAAAATCCCATAACAAAATGTGGCAAATCTCCAATAAAACAAAGATATTGACCTTCAACAATAAATAGAAACTTCCAAAGAGATGCAACTAAAAAGATGCCTCCAAAATCAAGAAATTCTTCTTCAAGCTTCAGGATGTCTCAAGAATTAGGAAAATGCACCAAATTGCAAAAAACCAATAAAAGATACTTGGATCTAAAACCGAAGAAAGTGACTAGACTGATGAAAAATGGCACTAAAATATCTCCCAAATGCCCCTGGAATCACCAGATTTTGACAATCTGATGTGAAGATATTGGTTGTTGAGTCCAAAGTGGAGGGTTGACTTTAGTTGACTTTAGAATTTTATAGCAGAAAAACCCTACAAAATAGATGGCACCACTAAATAGTTCTCTAAATTATCTTTATGTTGGTATCTCGTTTGCGAATTTTTGATACTGTGGCGCAAAGATATGGCCTCCGGAAGAAAAATTGTTGGATGGAAAACACAAGCTAAACAGGCACACAAATATAGCACCCTAGGGCAAAAAAATAATCCCTTGATCATTGATGTGACCACAGGCAAAATGGAGGCAAAAAAAAACTCCCATCGGATCGGTGGCGTCGAAGCAGAGGGCTGGCGGCGATTCAGGTGGCACGCCAAGATGGATGGTGGCACCGCTCAAGAGCAAGTGGAACCCTCGGTCATGAATAGGATTGGGGCTAGTGACTAGGGCTCGATGGTTTCTCCAATAGACAGGTGAAGGGGACAGTCATCAGAGGATGTGCTAGTGCTGGGAAAGACACTCTAGTGGAAGTGATGGTGAATGGTGGTCGGTGATGAGAGCAAACACTAACGGTGGTGGGATCAGCGACTGATGAGATGGTAATGTCGGATGATGTCTGATGACAAAAGCCGACCCTATCAGTTTCTGCAGACTCAATTGGATGTCGACAAACAAATTTTGAATATTGCAATTCAAATTAAAAAATGTCAATATTAAGTATTTAAATCTGCATAAAATATTGTGAATGTCGACCGAGGAGAAAACTATAGCCTACAGAAAAATAATTATGCCTACTATATAATAAAATAGCTAGTTGCTTCATAGATTTTAAATTTTTCCCAAACTATATAAAAATTTGCTCGAATGATGAAATAAAAAAGGCCTAATGATTCTAAAAAAAAAATCCATGATGGAGGACTAAAAGGGATATTTTTTCCTACAAATTTGTACGGATAGTACAAAAAAATGCTAACCCTAGATAATACCTCAACTAGCTCCTAGATGATATGTCTCTGATTTTGATGAATGAGCAGGCAATCTATGGGTTTTCATGCCTTCTGGACACAATGGAGAGGTTGGAGAGAGCCTAGTGTGCACCAGAAATTAGCTTGGTTCCTAAGTAGAGCCAACTATTGCGAAGTAAAACCCTCAAACTTGCAAAGAATCTCACAAGCCAACTTTCTTGATCCTGGGATGAAGTTTCACTAGAAAAGCTCTAATACCATGTTGAGATGATGGAGTCACAATGTCCCTAATGAAGTTGCAGTCTTCAATGGAGGACAATTTCTAGGAAAGATATTCAACCACACAAAAGTGTTGCAACAATGGCATGCAAATAGAGATTCTATTATGATGATATGATATATATTACAAGAGTACATGTTCCTGATTAAATAGGCATGAGAGAAAACCTAAAATGCATAAATTGTTGCCAAGTGTCAAAATCACACTACTTGTGACAACATGTGAACCCTACCTAGGAAATGATAAAAGATTGAGATAAGTTCTAGAAGGACAACTCATCTTCTAGAAGGAATCTTATCTCCTACAAACATGGAAAGGGGAATGACCCCATTATTTATGATTTATCTAATAATGCAACCTAGGACTTAATTAAATTAATGCAAGACCTAAGTTAACTTATGCTAGTGTAATAAATAATTAATTACACAAACAACACACACATCTACTCACAACAATTATGATTGGGGACAAACACATCCAATCATAATCACCAATTCGTGTGATTGGGGACAAACACTTCCAATCACTTCACTACCTCATGAATGGGGACAAACACATCCATTCACTAACAATCAAGAAATTTGATTGGGGACATACACATCCAATCACAACTTACATAGCTTGTGAACCAAGTCCTTGTTGTCACATATTCAGCCACCATTGTAGATCATTGCAACTCTTATCATAAATGATATGAGACGATTGCCACTACCACCTAGAAATCAATCTTGGCTTTAGTCATTTTGGCACAAATAATTTTGTCACTAATGCAATTTTGCGGCTTCGTCACTAGTGACTGATGAGAGGTCGTTGAGTACCCTCCAACCTCTGGTGCCTCCATCCTCCAGTAGATTTGATTTAGAAAACATATTCCTCCTCACTATCTTCATGTGGATGGTCTTCAGTTGCTACCCCATGAAGCATTCTTTGTCATCATCGACAGCTCATGCCTTATCTATATTTAACTTGCCATCAAGGAGATCCTTGGAATGTTGAGTGTAATTCATAACAATATGTCCCTTCTTCTTACAATAGTAGCACAAAATTCTATTCTTGAAGAAACGATTTCCCTTTGATGTAGAAGAACTATATTTGGAGGAATGGCTAGGCCTATTTTTCCCATACATTTCAATTTCCTCTATAGTGGAATCAATTTTCTTAGCTCCATCAATTAGAGTGGATATTGTATCTTCTAAGTTGGCATCTACTTTGTTTAATGTGAAAACAATGTTGTGATAGCTATAAGTCATGCTATTTAACAAAATGGCTTTTGCATCCTCATCATCTACTTTAGCATTTATCCCAGCTAGTAGATTTAATAAGGAACAAAACTTACTTATATGTTGTACAATGTTGTCACCTTCCATCATCTTTGACATTCTACCTGGGCAAACAATTTTTTCTTTAAGACCATCTTTGCACTTGAAGCTTGTGATCAAAACAAAGCATTCAAATTATCTCACACTTGCTTTGAGGTCTTTGATAATTCAATGTGGTGGAGGTATGCATCTAAAAGTGCAAGGCCAATCAAAATATTGCTCTTTGATCCTTCACAGTCCACTTTGTGCATTCATCAGCATCAGTTGGCCTTGTTATTGCTCCACTTACCACATCCCATAGATCCTTTTCAATAAGGATCAATTGTAACTTGGTTTGCCATGTGTGGAATTTTGAACCTTCAAATTTTTCTATTAATATACTTTTTTCTCCATTTAAAGAAAAACTATTTGACCCCCCTTGATCAAAACAAAGTTGAAGGTGTCGAATTCCACTAGCAATGCACCTTGAAATGATCAATACTTTTACAAATTTGACAAATAGACCCTAATTGAAATACAACTTGACTTTGACAACACACTATAGGAACAATAGCAATCAATCATTACTAAACTTCACTAAAAATTATCATTAGACGTTCAATCTACACATGTAGACTTCTAAAATAATATTCTAAATGAGTGACTTCAATGATAATCAATCTAGATATTTTTTCTTGGAAAGCAGCTTAGACTATGAAGACTTGGATCACAATTTTTTCAATATACTATACAATGAACACATAAGGAAAACAAAATAGGAAAAGTAACATAAATTATAGAGGAAGGCATGTTGATGGTTCTCAATGATGGAATTCATCTCTTGCCTGTAGAAGTGGAGGCATTCTAGCACCATGACATTAACTACCTCGGCCTTAATAAAAAATGATCTTTCATTTTCCTATGACCTCTCCACACGATGCCTTTTCCCTGCTCATCAGTGCCTTGCAACAAGGGATTCATGTCTCTTTAACCTTCCTTTTCATAGGTTAAACCTCAGTACAAGTTGCTCTATGCTTCACGATGCTTCACAATCTCTTCACAGTTTTTCACGGCCTCTATTACAGTCAATACGTGGTCTCATAGAGAGTAATGATGCCTCATATAGAGTATACTTGACTCCACACAGATTGGTAGAACTTCACTCACCCCACAGTCACCCTCATGCCTAGTTACAACTTCTCTATACACTCGGTAACCTGGGACCTATGTACATGCAAAGCTTGCTATAATTTATCTATGCCTTTAACTCAACAATTGACAGGGGATTTTCATTTCCAAGGTAGATCTAAATATTTCAAACCTTAATACCTTGAATTTTGCATAGTATGGATAGAACAATTCATGCTACATTCATTTTGTGTTTCCATTAGGCTTGGAAGACACATTGAAAGGTTTCCCAATCAGAGTTCCTCACAAATTCTGAAATAAGAACCCACTGCCTATCTCTCTAGAGAGATCTTGTCAAGGAGCTCTTGCAATGAAACACAATCTCACAACAAACATATCATAGAACCTACTTCAATAAGAGACCATTCATAGAACCTATTTCAAATGTGGAGGTGAAGTACATAGGGAATTTGAATACTACCAAGGGAGTGCTAGAAAAAGGGTAGATAATAGTACAAGTGTGACGTATGTGGAGGATGAACCTATAAGATCATAAAATTTAGTAGGAATATTTGAGGAGGGTGAATCTGGTGTAGGAGCACCTTTGATGCAATTTCGGATTATATTGTGAAACTTTGGTTTTTGATTTTTTTTGGCTTGATTAATGTAAATAAGGTCATTTGATACCATCCTAAGTGGTTTAGGACCATTTTGGGTCATTAGGTGAAATTTAGGCAAATATTGTAAAATTTGCTAAAAGTTGTCAATGTTGTAATGACAACTTTGCAAATTTTTTAACCAACCAATTGTGGGTTGATTGGAGGCCTGTAAATGATTGTAGAAGCATAAATATGCCTTGTAAACATGAAATCCAAGGTTGGAGAAGGTTGGAATGCAAAAAAATTCTTTGTTTCCATGTTTTACTTTCATTTTCTATGGGCAACAGTTTGATATTCACATTGTACAGCTATTATATTGGTACATCCATGAAACTAGTTGGATAAGTTGAATATGTTGGATGTTGTGGTTTTTTTGCTGATATGTGGTTGTCATTGATGTCGAAACTATTAGAATTATTGTATTGAAGGTTGTATATGTCAAGGATATTGAGAAATTTGTTAAAGGAAATGTTGCAGGTTGCCAATGGAACAATGAAGGTCAAGAAGGTGTTTTGTTTTGTGCATTGAAGATAAACTATTGTGGAATAAAGGGTTTATTTCTGAGAGTGTCTAGTTCATATACCAAAACTTTCAGAGGTTCACGTGCAGTTTTGATCGTGCTATGAATAGTTGTGTTTTGACAGTGTTTTTGTGGCCTCTATCAATATTTCTAATTGAATTTTATGTGTTTCTAGTAATTTCTGATGTTGTGGATGCTCCTTTGTTAGTTCTTGTTGTTTTTGAATGCTTCTAGATCATTCTCTATCCTTGTTGTATGTCCATGTTGATCAGAGTGCTTGTGGTCAAATATTTTACTTGGTATGTTTGGGTTTTCATGTTCTTGGCTGACATGATGGTTGTAACATGTTATGGATCCTTGAAGATTTAAATTTGGATATTTGGCGCACTCGAGGATATTCTTTTAGATCACATCACAATATTATCCAATGGTGTTTGATCCACATTGAAAATTTATTAGTAAATTTGGTCCGACATTGTAAATATGTTTTATATTTTTTTGTCAACAAGGTTCTTGATGTAATTTCATGTTGCGGATATATAAGAGTGTTTGTTTGAGAGAAGTTAGTGAGTGTGAAGGGAAGAAAAGCCAGAGAAGAGAAAGTGTGCAAATATTGATCTATTCATTCAATTGTAGAGCAGAGTGAGAAGTTTGAGCAAAGTGTGAAGAAGGTTTTATGTGCTTAACTGGAACTATAATCAGGCTTGTGTAGAAGCTATTTTCTCAGTTCATACCCTATAGATCTAATCCATATTGCTTTGTATTTTTTGGAAAGTGAGCCCTTTTGTATTTAGGTAGTGAGCTATAGGCAGTGTGCCTAAATGCATGTGCATTCCCATTATTTTCCATTATACTTTTAACAGGGTATAATACTGTGGACTAGCATCCACCGTGGTTTTTCCCCTAACAGGGTTTCCACATAAAAAAATCTTGGTGTTCTATGTGCTTCTGATGTGTTGATTGTTCATGGTTTATTGTCCATTCATCAATTATGAGATTAAGTTAAGTAAAGTTTGAAAAATTTAAATATTTTGTGACAACTGATTCACCCCCCGCTCTCAGTTGTTTGTCCTTGTTTTTCCAACAATTGGTATTAGAGCAGGTTCCTCTAAATAATTTTAAAATCTTGAGGTGATCCGAGATGGCATCATACAAGAAGGATAGTCCTAAATTCGATGGAACAAACTACTCATTATGGAAAGTCAGGATGGAGTATCATTTGAGGTGTATTGGTGAACCCTACTGTGTACCTTGGAATTTTACCCTACTCTAATGTGCAAAATAACTAAAAATGCAAGTGATAAAAGACTAAGGACACTTCAAGATTAGCCTAAAGAGTGATAAAACAAGAAGGAAAATGGATAAAACAAGATGCAAATGATTTCACCTTCCTTGTTGTTGACGACTCCTTGATTGGCCCTTGCTTGGGATGATTTTGTGTGCTCCTTAGATAATTTTTTAAGTGACTAAATGCAAAATCAACTTATGCAAGATGATTAGAATGAATGGCTAGATGATAGTAAATGAGTGAGGATGCAAATTGGCAGCATGTAGTTGTAAAATGGCTAAATGTTGAAAATGCTCTTGAGGAGGGGGTATTTATAGGAGAATTTGAATTCTCTAGAGAATTCAATGGTCAAGATGCATCCAACAAGGCCAAGATGAAGGGCTATGGTGGGTTGAGAACCCACAAGCCCTCACATCTTGACATGTGGATGGTGAAGTGGCTAAGGGGAGATGAGGTGTAAGTGAGGTGTCAAAAAGGTACATGAGGTGGAGGAAGGACAAGTACCTTCCAAGCACCTTGGGGAGTGAGGAGATTTCCTCAAAAAGGGATTCCTTGTCCCCAAGTGGGAGTGAAAGGGACATTTGAGGAATTTTGGAATTCCTCAAAAATCTACATGGGAAAAGGAGAGGTGGTTGGAGAAATAAGTGTGAATTAAAAATTCACATTCTTAGGAAAGTCTAAAAGATAAAAGGTGGGCTCCAAAAAGGTGGGACTTGGTCACATGTGGAGATTGTGACAAGTCCAAGGTTCTAAAAGCCTTGGAAGAATAGAATGTGAATTAAAAATTCACATATAAAAAAGGAGAATCTAGGATACATAAATATGAATTAAAAATTCACATGGGAAAGGGGGTCAATGCTAAAAGAAGGTAAATGCAAAGGTTGGCTAAAAAGTGGTGTTAAATTTGGCTAATGACCTTGGTTAAGGTTGTGCAAATATTGGATTAGACTAATTAATGGAAGATTAGAGGCAAGTGGCAAATGTAGGAGGATGTGACGTTAATCTTTGATTAAGAGGATGCGCATCATAATCATGAATTAATTAAATTAATTCAGATTAGAGCAAGATCATGGAGGATGTGACAAGGAGAGAGAAAATGAAGAATTTTAAATTGACTTAAAATTCAAAGAAGGTAAATGCAAAGGTTGGCTAAAAAGTGGTGCTAAATCTGGCTAATGACCTTGGTTAAGGTTGTGCAAATATTGGATTAGACTAATTAATGGAATATTAGAGGCAAGTGGCAAATGTAGGAGGATGTGACGTTAATCTTTGATTAAGAGGATGCACATCATAATCAATTAATTAAATTAATTCATATTAGAGCAAGATCATGGAGGATGTGACAAGGAGAGAGAAAATGACTAAATTAAATAAATTAGTGTATTTATTTAATTTAGAGAGGAAGAAGATAAAGAATTAATTATTAAATTAAATACTTTACCGATATGAGACAAAAGGTGTAATATTAATTTAGTAAATTAATATTTAATATGATAGACGAAAATGGAGTAAATTTAATCATATGGGAGTGATTAAATTTAGATGTCTACATTTTGCCCCTCTTCGAAATATTGTTAGGATAACAATGTTTCGAAGAAAAATAAAATGCAAATGAGGGAGGAAATGACAGATGGCGATGCCCCTAGCATGGAAAAGGTTAATGATGCCCCAATGACTAGGCTGAAGGAATGGAAGAATGGTAAGAGGGTATGCCCCCTCGAGAGGGCGATCGGGGGAGAAAAAAGGGGGTCCCCGGGTGACATCTCGAGAAAAAGAAAAGGACACCATTTGATAGAGCTTGAAAAACTAAGCAATTTTAGTTTTTGAACGGAGGTGATCCGACGCACGGTTTGCAAATGGCAGCCTTGGGAAGTTAGGGATTAGTTGGAGGAATAAAAAGTTAAATAAAAGGTAAAAAATACCTTTTTGGAGGAAGGGGTAAAAAAGGTAATCTTAAAAATTACCTTAGTCATTTTCACTGTAGCAGTTGAGAGGAGGAGAGTAGAGGAGTGAAAGCGAACGAGGAGGAACGATGCCGACAGACAATGACACCACGATTGTGCACCGGGCGGACGAGGTGCTGGCAGTATATAGCGGGGGCACAAGCGGACAGCAGGTGAGTGGTAACAAAACCCTCCTATTGAATTTACACATTTTAACATATATTTTGATAGGTTCAAAAAATTTGGACACATGGGTTTTGTTCGTTAGGAAAAATAGAAAAATGGGTCCGAATTAGATTAGAAAAAAAAAGTCAAAATTAGTAAAAAAAATGGGGGGGGAAGTTGGGGCTGGGTGTAGCCACCCCTACCAAGGGATCCGCCGCCACGGCCGAGGGTGGAGCCACCCCGGGTAGGGGCAGTTCCGCCCGGCTACGACAGGGCTCGGCCGCCTCGGCCAGGGGCGGTTCCGCCCCGACCGAGGGCGCTTCCGCCCCGGCGAGGGGCGGTTCCCCCCGGCTACTGCCGGGCGGTTCCACCCAGCCGGGGGCGCTTCCGCCCAGATGCGACCGCCCTAGTTGGGGGCGGTTCCACCCCGGCTAGGGGCGGTTCAGCCCGGCTGTAGCCGGGCACGGCCGCCCTGGCCAAGGGCGGTTCCACCCCTGCGGCCAGGCGGTTCTGCCCCGGCTGGGGGCAGTTTTGCCCAGCTACGGTCGGGTGGTTCCGCCCCGGCCGAGGGCGCATCCGCTCGGTTGCGGCAGGGGGAGGGTAAGAAAAGAATAAAAAAGAAAGGGTGAAGATAGAGATGAAAGGAAATATAGAAAGAAGATAAATAATTAGAAAATTGTTCTGCATGCAGAGTTTTGAGCGGATACGAGTGCATGAGCGACGGTCCAAGGTGATGGCGGCGTTGATAGCAGCAATGAATAGGGAGGATCAGGCGGTGTTGGATCACGCAGGTTTAGGTCACTGTATGCAGTTTCCAGTGGTCAGAGCACATCCTACGATGTTGACAGCATTGATAGAGAGATGGAGCTTAGAGACATAGATATTTCATCTCCCTACAGGAGAGATTATCGTGACGTTGGAGGATGTGTGGCGCATCCTGAGGCTGTCGATTGTTGGTCGGTTAGTGAGCGAGGTGGTGTCCACAGGGGCAGAGTTATAGGAGACTATGAGAGTATTGTTTGGTCATGTGACTTTGCCCCTGGTGAAGGGGCAGTTAGATTTGGATCAGTGTTTGTCAGTGGGGGTGTCAGCCTTACCGTTATTCCTATGTGGCCTGATTAGTGGGATACTGCTGCTAGATCGGAGCAGACGAACATGTAGCCTGTGTTATATGGAGGTGATCTGCCACATTATTGAGTGGCGGGGGGGCCGTTTTTGTGGGGGCCGTGTGTATTAGCACATTTGTACAGGGATATGCACGGGATCTGCTACCAGAGGGTATCGAGTTTGACACATATGACGCTGCTGCAGATTTGGGCATGGGAGCATATTGCAGTGACTATGCCGATAGTGGTGAAGAGGGGGACAGTGGATGATCATGAGCCCGTGGCTTGGGAGTATGGGGAGGAGAGAGGTTGGGTGTTGCGCTATGAGAGGCAGGGAGAGATGGAGGGGTGGAGGAGAGCATTTGATGATCTGCAGCCGAGGGACATAGAGTGGCGGCCATATAGGTCGCGTCAGTTCAGGGGATGGACGGATACGAGGAGACAGGAGGGTTATTTTCTGAGCCGATGTTTTATTATTGGTACTCTACCGCGCATAGTAGAGTCTCATCGACCAGATAGAGTGTTGAGATAGTTTGGAGTGATGCAGGATATTCTGACGGCGCCTATCCTATTCCGGTGGTATAGTAGAGAGCAGCAGGACAGGTGGCTTATCTAGGGAGAGTAGGAGGAGAGCAGGTGCCAGTAGTGACTGAGCGATACCGGAGGTGGTTGTAGAATAGGTTATCGGAGAGGATTATTCCTGTTCATCCTATTTTGAGGGTAGCGGGTGCTGGACCAGAGGATGAGCAAAGACTACGGAGGGAGATGAGAGGAGGGGAGCAGCAGCGACGAGAGGGTGTAGACGAGGGGGGATAGGAGGAGCCCGAGGGGGATGAGAGAGAGCAAGCAGGCAGAGCAGGGAGGAGGAGGAGACATCAGAGACGAGGCCAGAGAGAGGGTCGGCAGCGGGAGAGAGGGCAGCCGCAGAGAGCCCAGGGGGGTAGAGGGTGGAGGAGGTGATGGATGTGGAGGATATGGAGGATGTGGAGGTGGTAGGTGCGAGGGATGTTGCAGAGGAGGGGAGGAGACAGTTTGTGGTAGGATGACATGGTCAGCCATGATAGTTGCAGGTTCGGCCGACTGCAGAGAGTCACGAGGCTTGTCAGGAGCCAGAGAGCGGAGAGGATGAGAATGTTAGAGCAACACCAAGGGAGGAGAGGAGGTCACCACAATGTCGATTCGTGGTTGAGAGATAGGGAGAGGCAAGACGATTCTGGGTTCGCCGGATTGTGGAGGACCGTGAGGAGCAACAGGAGTAGGGGGAGGGAGGAGCTAGTAGGTGGGGAGGATGAGACAGAGCAGGTGGTTGGGGAGGAGGATGCAATGGATGTGGATAGGGATGCGGCGGAGGAGGATGTTGCAGCAGCAGAGTCATTAACTTTAGTTCCTTATGTACCAAAGGATCCCATTGTGCAGGCGAGGGGAGTAGAGGCGAGAGTACAGATGGTGGAGCGGAGAGTGAGGGCTCTTGAGGCCGAGCTAGCTAGAGTAGAGCGGGAGTCATTGAGAGATTATGAGGCCATGGTTTTTGAGCTAGGGGGAGCAGTGGAGGAGAGAGACAGGGCACAGTCAGAGGTGCAGAGGATACAGGGTGAGTTGACTAGTATGACATGGGACCGTGACAAATTGCAGGCAGAGCTCGTGGTTTTAGAGGCCAGGGGGAGCCAGAGGGGAGGATAGAGTAGGGAGCATATCAGGGGACAGGATGTACTAGTTAGCAGTTAGGAGATCTCCAGCGAGACTGGGATGAGCTTCAGGACATAGTGCATTGCCTTGAGCAGGCGGTCGGAGAGATGGGGCTGATGCAGGAGAGAGAGGCTGAAGCCAAGGAGCAGGCACGGATTATGCGGGCTGAGAGAGACGTAGCACAGGCACAGCTGCAAGTGATGGAGGCAGAGAGGGATGTGGCACAGGCGCACATTCAGAGTGAGAGAGCAGTGGTAGAGGCGAAGATACAGTCATTGCGGAGGGGGAGAGATGAGGCAGTAGCAGAGGTAGTGATTCTCCGAAGATAGAGGGATTCAGCAGAGCTGAAGGCACAGGTGCTTCAGAGGGATATGGATGCAATAGTGGCTCGAGCACAAACAGCTCAGAGGGAGAGAGATGCAGCAGAGATACGGATACAGACTTTACAGGTGGAGAGAGATGCTGCGATGGCTCGTGCAACAGTAGGTCAAGGTGAGGGTGGGATGCCAGGAGCAGATATGCAGGTTGTGGAGAGAGAGTGGGATGCAGTGATGGCACGGGCAGCAGCTGCGGAGGAGATGAGGGATCGATTATAGGAAGAGCTAGTACAGAGCCAGTTGGCTCAGGAGGCATGGGAGCAGGAGAGGAGGGCTATTACCAAGGACTGAGACAGGTATCGTCATGAGCAGAATTCCGCTCGGGTCCAGGTTGCAGAGTGAGAGGAGAGCATGAGAGAGGCAGGGTTT
The DNA here is from genome assembly GCA_007258455.2 of Sequoia sempervirens. Taxonomy (NCBI): domain Eukaryota; kingdom Viridiplantae; phylum Streptophyta; class Pinopsida; order Cupressales; family Cupressaceae; genus Sequoia; species Sequoia sempervirens. The sequence continues at coordinate 290,785 of VDFB02365093.1, forward strand.
TGGATAGCTACATATTATTCTGCAGTTCTTGATCTGGCACAGCGGACATTCTGTTATACCCGACAGACACCCCAGAGGCCAGCACTATCCCAGTCATTAGGGACACGGACCCGTGGTTACAGTGATTCACCAGGGGTTTCAACAGGCAGTGGATCAGTACCTGATTCTCCATAGAGATCAGATGTGGGGAGTTCCTTTGGTAGATGATAGGATACTATGTTTTTGACAGGCGCAGGGTAGATGGATAGTGCAGAGGTGTAGTGGATACATGCAAGACCTTGTGCTGGTGTTATGCTTTTTTTGTACACGATGGTCACAAATTGTGATGACATCGACGGCATTATTATATGTTAGTCTGGACTATGAGATGTACTTGTGGACTTTATATATATATGATAGCTCTTATTGGCCTCATGTTTTATGTGTATGATGTATATGTGGATGGTTATATGATGGCAGTTATCTATGATGATTTTTGTGGATGTTACATGTATGGATGTTGTTTGTATGTATTTACATTTTTATGTATGATGGTGATGCAGGATGTATTGTATGGTGCTTTTTATTCTTATGTATGATGAATGCCTATGTTTGAGATAGATGTGGATATGCTTATGATGACGTGACGAATGCTTATGTTTTATATTTTATGATGGTTATGTGCATGTGTGACTAATATGCAGGGTGTAATGGGTGAGGATTTTTGTTCCTATGTATGATGAATGCTTATGTTATATGATGTACATGTGATGGGGATATGCTTATGATGACACAACAAATGTTTATATTTTATATGCTTATGATGGTTATATACATGTTCAACTAATATGTGTGATGCAAGATGTAATGGATGTACTATGACGGTATTGATGGTGGACCTAGCATTTGACATTGCAGGTGACGATAGTATGGGTGAACCTAAAATAGTATGTAAATGTATGAATCTAAAATGTAATTATTTCATGATAAGTGTTCTTAGGGTCGTAGGTGATAGTGAAAGATGTATGTGGACATGGTGTGAGTGTGCACTTGTCAAAACCTTTTAGTATCCTGAGAAGAATAGGGGATGGAGGAGAAATATTTACACAATCAAAACCAGAGGATGAGTGTAATGCAACGGTGACGATTATGAAAATGCAATCCTAATATGATTTTCCATCTTTGGAGCACTGATTTTTGCTATAGCATAAGACACCAAGTGCCAAGGTATGAGGAACCAGGGCATATTAGTGTCTAATGCGTGAAACAAACACAACAGACAAGAAGGCTATCCCAACACCCCAAAGTCTCAAAGAAAGAATTTGGCCGGGCCCGGTATTAAGATAACCACAAGCACAAAAGGATGCCCCAACATAACACAAGACCTCGGGGATCTTGGTGGGTACTATGTGGGACAACCAAGAAGACACAATCAAAGAAAAGATCAAGACATGCCCCTATGTGGACCAATGAAAACACGTCGTAATATGATGGATTATGGCGGCCTTGATAAGTGATGATAGGGAGCTCAAATGATAATCAAAAACCAAAAGCATCAAAAGATCGCAATCAATTTCAAATGTCCATTGCCATAGGATCAAGCCAATAGATGGGATTGGTGAGGTCTGTTAGGAAGGATGCATCCTGTTGAGACCTATGATGAATACTAAGTGAACAGATCGATATGATGTAGGATATTCAAAACTGATTGGATTAGTTGATACAAGTGGACCTTGTTTATTATTAAAAACTAGCTAGATAGGGGCATGGCTTGACAACAGGACACAAGGGAGACACCCTAAAGACCTAGTGGCTTGAGGGTTGATCAGAGATTGGCCTTGCCTACGTGAAAGCGCAGAGCCCTCATAGTTCATGGAAAAAGACCATGGATAAAGTGGAAAAAAGACAATGGTGACCGATGATGGACACAAAACACGACAAACAAATGGCCCGGGGGAGGATCAAATGACCAACCTTGCCTACGTGAAAGCGCAGGGGCAACGTAGTTCGATAAAGGATGAAAATGACACAAGAGGATGAGATCTAGGTAGAGACCAACATGATGGATGATCCTACATGACGACACGGACTGACCGACAAAGGGAACGAAAGACATAAGCTCAAAGTGGGATATAAAAAAGCTCAGGATGAGGGATAGGTAAGGTGGCTCATCCAGTGCTCAATTCATAAATACCAAGCGGCTTAGGCTGAGGTGGGCAAGGATGATAGTGCAGATGAAAGCACAAAATAACTAGGATGTCAGGAAGATAATGATTAAGCCCTCTATGGATGACACCTACTAACAGGTTTTCACCATCCATACTTAACCTAGGCGCCACCAAGAGGTGGTTTTCACCATAGGACGGATTTATTTTTCTTTACTATTTTTTGGATTTTTTTCTTGATTTTTTAATTTTTTTGATTTTCTGATTTTTTTAATGGGGTGGGGTCACTAAACGGACTTAGGAATAGAACCTCTTCAGATGGAGGATATTGACGAGTTCGTCAAGGGGGTCTCCTTCAAGAGTAGTCAACCGGTAGGCCCCAGATCCATATTTAGCGGCTATGATATAAGGCCCTAACCAGTTTGCCTCAAATTTTCCCTTTTTATCACGGTCCGGTTGAGTGCATTGGTTTTCTTTGAGGACAAGCTCACCAACCTGGAATTGTCTAGGACAGACCTTTTTATTGTAATGACGTTTGAGGCAATTGTGGTATGCTTGTAGGTGATCATAGGCTTTTATCCTCCGTTCATCCAGTAATTCAAGCTACGCAAGCTGTGCAACATGAGCATCTTCTTCGCTGATAAGGTTCTTCAGAGAAATTCTCAATGATGGAAGCTCAACTTCGATTGGCAAGACGGCTTCAGCCCCATATACCAAAGAATAGGGGGTGGCGCTAGTTGGGGTGTGGATGGATGTACGGTATGCCCAGAGGGCAGGATGAATATGGAGGTGCCAATCTCATCCAGTGTTATTAACAACCTTTTTGAGGATGCGGATGAGGGTTTTGTTGGTTGCTTCTACCTAACCATTACCCTGGGGGTAATAAGGTGTTGACCAACGGTGCTGGATATGGAAGGTGTCGCAAAGGTGTTTCATGGCTTGGTTTTTGAAAGGTTTTCCGTTATTAGAAAGGATGGTGGACGGGATACCATATCTGTAGAGAATATGGTAGAGGATAAATTTGGAAATCTGAGTACTAGTGATTTGTGAAAGGGGCATTGCCTCCACCCACTTGGTGAAGTACTCAGTGGTGGTAATGATGAATGTATGGCCATCGGATGATGGTGAGTAAATCTTTCCAATCAATTCGAAACCCCATTGAGAAAAGGGCCATGGTGCTAGGAGAGGCTGAAGATCTTGTGCTGGGGCATGAATCAAATCCGCATGTTGTTGGCATGGAAGGCATTTCTTCACAAATTCACAAGCATCATGTTCTAATGTAGGCCAATAATATCCAGCTTGTAGGATCCTTTTGGCCAGAGCCATACCATTTGAGTGAGCTCCACAAATACCACCATGTACTTCCGTTAGTACCGTTTGGGCTTCAGTCTCATTTAGACATCTAAGGAGGATTCCATCATACCAGCGACGATAAAGCGTATCACCAACAATGATGTATCAGGAAGAACGATGGATAAAGGATTTGTGTTGGTTGCGTGTAAGTTCTGGGGGTATGATATTATCATGGAGATAAGTGTATATGTCTTGGTACCACGGGGAGGCGGGACCTACAATATCGCACACCATATCAGTCTCAGGAACATCATATGCAGGGATTAAAAGCTATTCAACAAGAAACTCACACTTTGTTCGGTCCTTAGGCATGTCAATCAGGGAACCAATAGTGGCCATTGTATCTGCTGCTTTATTCTGTACCCGAGGGATTTGGTCAAACTGTATGAAGGTGAAATATTTCTTGAAATCATCCACCATGCGTTTATAGGGTAGCAGCTTATCATCTTTCATGAGGAATTCATCATTAACTTGTCTAATGACTAGCAACGAATCACCAAAGACTTTCAAATGGGTTATGTGCCACTGCTTTGCAATTCTGAGGCCGGTGAGGAGAGCTTCGTATTCTGCCATATTGTTGGTACATGGGAATGCTATCCTGAATGATTTTGGGATGTAGTCACCTTGAGGAGTGACTAATAGAATTCCTACTCCAGATCCACTATGAGTGTATGAGCCATCGAAATATAATGTCCAAGTTGGTGCTTCTGTCACTGTGTAGATTTCTTCATCTGTGAATTCAGTGTCTAGTGGGTAGGCATCTACTAATAGTGCTTCAGCCAATTGATCAGCAATAACCTGTCCTTTTATGGCTTTTCGTTCTACATACTCTATGTCAAATTTGCTTAGAAGCATGACCCATTTGGCCATGCGGCCAGTCAAAGTGGTTCTAGATAGTAGATACTTCAGGGGATAAATTTTAGCGATTAACTTGACCAGATGACTGAGCATGTAATGGCGGAGTTTCTGTGTGCTGAAAACTAGCGCAAGGCAAGCTTTCTCCATGGGGGAGTAATTTAACTCATAGCCAACTAGCGTTCGACTGATGTAGTAGATTGCCCTCTCTTTGAATGACTCATCATGTTGTGCCAATAATGCCCCCAATGCGACTGAAGTAGCAGAGATATAAAGCAGGAGGGGTTTTCTTGGGATAGGCGGCATCAAAATCGGTGGATGAGCTAGATATTCCTTAATTTTATCAAAACCCATTTGACACTGTGGGGTCCATCAGAAGGTGGAATCTTTCTTCAAAAGATGGGTGAATGGCTGACATTTATCTACTAGCTGGGCTATGAACCGAAGGATGGGCTGCATCTTCCCCTGGAGGCTTCTTAACTACTTTAGATTGCATGGAGGTAGCATGTCCAGAATAGCCTTTACCTTGGCGGGATCAACTTCAATACCTCTACGAGAGACTATGAAACCCAGCAACTTCCCTGACGTGACCCCAAAGACACACTTTTTTGGATTTAGCCACAACTTATAATGCTCTAACCGCTCAAATATCTTCTTCAGGACAGCAGGATGTTCTACTCATGTTCTGGATTTCCCTAATAGGTCATCAACATAATCCTCCATGATTATATGTATGAGGTCATGGAAGATGACTGTCATTGCCCTCTGATACGTCGCCCCCACATTTTTGAGACCAAAGGGCATAACATTGTAATAGAAAGTGCCCCAGGGAGTCATGAAGGCGGTCTTGTGTTGGTCTTCAAGTGCGATTCAAATCTGATTATAACCAAAGAAGCCATCCATAAGGGATAACATCTCATGTCCTACTGTTAGGTCGACCAACATGTCAATGTTAGGCAGGGGGAAGTCATCTTTTGGGCAGGCTTTGTTAAGATCCCTGAAGTCTGTGCAAACTCGAATGTCTCCATTTGGTTTGGCAACTGGAACTATATTGGAGATCCACTCAAAGTAGTCAATTGGTCTGATAAAACCCGCATCCAGTAACTTCTCCAATTCCTTCTTGACTAACAATGCGACTTGCGGATGCATCTTGTGGAGCTTTTTTTTGACAGGCTTGGTGTCTGGGCAAATGTCTAAGTGATGGACCACTAAGGCGGGATCTAAGCCTGGCATGTCTGAGTATGACCAAGCAAAGTTAACGATTCCTTCTTGGAGTAGTTGCACAATGACCAGATACTCTTGCTCCGAGAGTGACTTAGCCACATAGGTGATTTTAGGACTTTCAGCAGTTCCCAGATTAACTTCTTGCGTCTCTTCAATCAGAATAGATGATCGGGCAGATAACTGAGTTCCCATAAGGGGAAGATGAACATCTCCATCTTCCAGCGCCTCTTCGAGGTTTTTGCCATCAGATGCATCCTTTATTTTTACTTTTTCAAGGTCAGGAAGTGCCTCAGGGAGGTTTTCACTAGATTACCACTTTTTACTTTTCTTATTTTTATTTTTGTGACTGGAGTGTTCATCTTCCCCCAATCCCATAAGGTTGGCATATGTATCCACAGGCATACTGACAGGTGTGCTATTACATAGGTCCCAATCAATAAGCTTGGGGTGACAAAGGGATAGGCTAATAGTGCAGACAGATAGGCATTAGAACATGGATGATAAGTCGGTATGATCGACGTCATCGTACGCATGTATGATGGATTCCTCCTCAGGTATGCCTTCCAATGAGCCATTGTCCAGGGCGATACTATTGGAAGTATTAGATGATATTGCAGGGCTTTTCTGTTTTCTGTCATACCCAATGCCTACTTTCTTTGGTAACTGTGTCATATCAATGGGTTGCAACTGGCCTTGTTCTTCTTTACCTAGGCCCCTACCTTGATAGTTATGTTTTTCCACAAAATTTGTTGGCTAGGGGTACTTTTCCTGAAAATATTTCTTTAGAGGAGTCTCTGGTTCGGGCTCTTCTCGGTAGACCCATTGGCTTATGTCCTCTTTTGGTGCATCGATCTTGACACTTGGGGATCTGAAAGTGGTGGTAGGGATGTTTTTACCACTGAAGGTGATGGTCTTGTCTTCCTTTTGTGTAGCGTGCGATGGTTGACCATACTCATGTGGTGACGGTGGCATGGTGGCTACATTGAGAGTTGTATGCATTTCGTATTCGCCACACCCTTTGTCGATGATCTAGACTTTGGTGACTGAAGGATCAGTGGTGGAGGATGGAGTGGTTATCATGGTGGATGGTGGATTAGAGGATGATGAGTGGGATGCCCCCATTTCCACCCTGGGACAATAATGTAAATGAGGAAATGACGCTTCTAAAGCGCGGCAATATTCAAATGGTTGGGGGTCGGCATAGATGGTGACTTCTTGTCTGTTGACGGGGAATTTCAGGCATTGATGGTACGTGGAGGGGACGGATTGCATAGCATGGAGCCATGGGCGGCCAAGGAGGAGATTATACGGTAAGTCCAGATCAAGGACATGACATGTAGTATACTGAAGCACAAGTCCCACTTGGATAGGAAGACTGATAATTCCCTCTAAATTTCTTTCTGCATTATCATAGGCTTTAATTGTAATGATCTGGTTGCTTAAGTCCGCTTGAGTATACCCCACCTATTTTATGAATTTCAAAGTACACAAATTGAGGGCAGAGCCATTATCTACCAAGACCCTTTTTATTTTATGGTGAGCAACCATGACTTCGATGTGTAAGGGGCGATTATGATTGACATCAATGTTTGGCATATCATTTTGGCTTAAGTGCAGGTGATGAGACAAAGCCAAGTGTCCCACCAAAGCTTGGAATTGCATGGGGTCGATGTCATTTGGCACATGGGTTTCCTGCAGGGCTCTATTGAGGATTTCTTGATGTACCGGGGAAGACTTAAGCAAATCCAAAATGGAAATATGAGCGGGGGTCTTCCTTAGGTGATCAAGGATGTTGTACTAAGAGTTTACAGGAGTTGGTTGGGTGGGTGCAGAGGCTGCAGGGATGGTGATGCGGGCTCGTCGTGTAGTAACAACACATTGAGGGTCTTTGGCTTTAACGTGTATCATAGATACTCGGGGTTCCACCTACTCAATGTAATGAATAACACCTTCATAATTGAAGGGCACATTCTTGTAGCTTACATTATTTGTGTTGTTTCCTTGGGGATTATTGCTAGATGTGCTTGGGCCTTGATTATGGTTTGGAAAGGCGTTCTAGTATATCTACAATTGAGCATTGGACGACGAGGGTTGACTGGGATCAACCTTGATATCGCCTCGATCAATGAGATCTTGGACATAGTTTTTCAGACCCTGACACTTGTTTAAAGAGTGTCCTTTGATTTTATGGAACTCACAATACTCATTTTCTTTAAACCATGCTGGCTTGGGTTTGGACTCGTCAAATGGTTTGGTGACAGGGTATGTGATGGGATAATTGATTTGTAACAACTTATTAAAAACAACACTCAGAGGTTCTCCTAATTAAGCGTATTGACGTTTGGTGTTCCCCTGATTTTTTTGGTTTGACTGTTGAGGGGGACGAGGTGCCCCCTATGGTACAGATATGGCATTGGGTACAGACGGCTGCTATTTTTGGGATGCATTAGCCACTTGGACATGTTTAGTGTCTGTCACGCCGTCATTTACCACATTCTTGTTCTTGTTCCAGAATCGTGGTTTATCTCCAAATGACCTCTCTTTATTGTGATTGTGTATTTTAATGTGTCCTTTGGCAATAAGGGCACATTCAAGGATGGGTCCCTTTTCTACTATCTCAGTGAAGGTGGTGACACAATGTAGCCTAAAATTATGGGCCATGTCAGGATGATAGTTTTCCACGAAAAGAGTGACCATGTCTTTTTCTTTCAGAGGGGTCTTCATTCGACTTGCTAATGCACGCCACCATTGTAGGTAGCTGGTAAAGGTCTCTCCATCATTTTGCTTCTCTTTGAGGAGATCTAAGGTGTCTATGTCCTTCTCCAATTTGAAAGAGAAGTAGGATACAAACTTTTCTGACAAGTCTACAAAAGTTTTTATGGACCCTTTTTTGAGAGTCATGAACCAATCTAAGGCGTGGCTTGCTAGGCTTCGTGGGAACAAACGCAAGAGGTAGTTGTCATTGTACATGACTTCTTGACACTGGGAATAAAACTCCTGCAAGTGAGCCTTAGGATCTTTGTTTCCCTTGTATTTGTCAAATTTTGGTATCTTGAATTTTTTAGGAAACGGGATCAATGAGATGGAGGGATCAAATGGATATGGGCATATGTCTTCAAATTTGAATGATTGTTTTGTAGCCCCGGCTTGAAGGTCCTTAAGTGCGGCTTTGATTTCCAACAAATCCGAGCTAGCTGGTGGCAGGTTGGGGGGATATTGATGATAGGATAATAAAGGATCTTGCTGAAAGAGTGTCGGATTGTTGAAATACGAGTTTGGATGATTGGATGATGATGTGGCTTGCTGGTAAGACGGGGGATTTTGTTGATATGGGGGCTGTTGTTGTGGGGTATAATATGGATTTTTTTGATAAAAGTGTGGGGTAGGTGGTTGAGGAACTTGGATGGGATGTTGCATGTTGGTTTGTTGGTGTTGAGGATATTGTTGTGATTGTTGGGAGGTCGCATAAAGCGGTTGTTGGTGAAATTGATGTTGATTGTGATAGTAGTAGTGTTGGGGAGGCTGTTGTTGTGATGTCAAATGTTGTATGGGCCGAGATGGGATATTGTGTTGTGGTTGAGCCTGCGGACGCAAAAGGGATGCGAGAAAGGGGGATATGGACTGAGCATTAGGTCGAGATGGATTGCCTTGTGATTGGTAGGGTGGTTGTTGTGAAGAGGCCAAGGTATTGTGTATAGATTGTTGTTGATGAGATGGCTGAGGTAGCGTAGAAGTGTTTTGTGAAGGGGGTTGTTGGGTACCACCTGGAATGTTCAGCTGGGATGTGCCTTGTGGAGGTAATTGAGGTGGAATGTTGGATTGGTGAAGCTGTTGAGATGGTAGATCTGTGGTCCCAGGAGGTGGTAGTGATGTGGCAAAGGAGGTACCCCCTATGTTGACTGGAGGTTGATTTGGAGGAGGGGGTGCTATTAATGTTAATTGTGGAGGTTGTGGAACATTTTGTGGCATATCGTAGGCAAAAGGATTATTGGGATCAGGCACTTGAGGTCCTCCTATAACTGAGGTCGAAGCATGTGGGGGATAGTTAACCTAATAAAGAACGGCATTGCCAAATTCAGGTTGATGCCAACCCTCAACTGGCGGAACATTGGGGAAGTATGAACCTTCTGGTGTATCTTGTGACCCTTGGAGTATGTTAGATGGGGCACCCCTATATTTGGACCAGTCAACATTCGGGGGGGTTTGACACCCTTCTCAATTAGGTGGGACAAGATTTCTTCCCCATGTTTTTCAAGCAAACGATCAGTCATTTGCACATTAGCGGGATTACTAAAATGTTCCGCAAGTGTGAGTTCAGGTTGATTAACCATACTCTCTTCACCGTGTGGTGAGTTGTTCTGATTCTCGGTGTTGGAGTGTGATGAAGTGCCATTATGAGGATCATGAGGGATGTTAGTACGTTTGTTAGGATCTGATAAGATGTTCATTGTGTTGTTGGGATCTTGAGGGTTGTTTGATTGGGCAATCTGGGTTTGTTGGTTGGCCATTTTCTTTTCCTGTGATCAGGTCTGAACGGGCATGCAAATGTGCTATGGATTATGAAAATATTTTTGATGAATGATTTGATTGTGATTGGATGAGGTGTGATTTTGATAGGATTTGGATTTTGATCAGATTTTGTTTGGATATATTGGATCGGATCGGACTTTGATGGGGTTGGATTTGGATTTGGCAAGATTGGATTGGATTGGATTGGATTGGATTATTTGGTTGAATGAATGTGATTTGATTGATTGGACAATTTGATCAAATGATTGGTTTTGATTGATTTGGACTATTGGATGGGTATGATTGGATGATGAAAGATGTGAGAGAGAGACCTTAAGCTTGATCAAAGGAAGTTACCCTTAGTGACCTAGAGCTTTGATTGATTAAAAGGATGATTATGGCACCGAATCCACCTTAAGATAGGAATGGATTGATTGGGTCGAGGATAATAACTTATGACATCGAATTCACCTCAAGATGGAAACAAATTGATTGGGGTCGAAGTTAAAGACTAATAATCAAATTCAAGTGCTATGGTCAATTTGGGTAACCACTTTGTGAAGCAAGTTTAAGGAGGTTTGGTTATGAGTGGTGTTTGGTGATGGAAATGGTAAAATTATTATGTTCGCTAGATGATGGTATGGACCTTTGAATGGAATATGAGGAAATTAGAATGAATGGGTGGATTGGAGATGATTGCCAAGAGTGAGTGGAGATTTATAATGGTTAAACAAAGGTTTGGAATGATAAGATGGAGGTTTAAATGGATCAAATGGAGGTTTCGGGAGGCTTAGAGTGACAAAATGGAGGCTTAGGATGATGAGGTAATGGTTGGGAATGATTAAATGATGGTTTAGAGGCTAAACGGATCCAAATGGGACGATTTCGAGTGTTTAGGAGGGCAAATCCGTCCCTCTGCAGCAAAAATCAGGGGCGTTGACAGCTTTCTGCAGCAAAACAGGGGCGCTTCCACCTTTTTGTAGCAAAACAGGGGTGCTTCCACCTTTCTGTAGCAAAACAAGGGCGCTTCCACCTTTTTGCAGTAGAATCAGGGGCGCTTCCACCTTTCTGCAGCAAGATCAGAGGGCGTTTCTGCCTTTCTGCGGTAAGACAGAGCTTGGTTTTGATGGAAATGGTTATGGCAAGGACGCAAAATGATAAAGGCCAAAGTATCAAAGATTTGACAAAATTTTCACAAGAAAACACTTCAAACAAGCATAATCATATGATTAATATTAAGGGTATGGTCAAGCAAGGTCTTAATCTAGGATGCACAAGGCTTCTAGGGAGTCCTCGATATACTCTCAGTATGTGAGGCACAACTGTGAACACCAGCCCGTCACAAGCGTGAGTCGGGAACCCCAGCGAGATACTGAAAGGCTCGGACCAACTCTTCACGTCTATCTAGGTATCACCCTAGCTTTGACGTTCCACCAATTACAATGTGACTGGATTGGGGTATAACTTTCGTTTTCCCCCCTTTATATACCCCGCCGATACACGTGGTTGGAATCGTCCCTTGGGGTGATGAAATCCCCAAGTAGGTCCCACTAAAAAGAAGACACTAACTGCTTCCAACTACTCCCCAGGCTCACACGAAGTGCAAGGGGAAAGTGAAAACAAATTAATGCCCCCTTGGGTAACACAAGAAAAAACAATCACAACAAGCAATGAAGTTTACTCCCCCTAATTAGACTATGTTCCAAAACAAGGATAATTTTTGAAAATCTGATCAAATAGATGGCCCTGCAAACAAATGTTAGGTGTCTTTTTCTTCGTTCTTGGTCAATTACGCCCTAATATGCTGCAAAGCATTAGCAAAAAACACCAATATTCTTGCCAAAACAATGTTAGACGGTTACTACTTGAAAATGGCAAAAAATGAGAGCAAAAACGAAGTTAAAATGACTGTTTTACCTTCCAAACTATGATGTTTTGGGGCGCTTCCGCCTTTCTGCTGCAAAACAGGGGCACTTCCACCTTTTTGCAGCAAAAGTAGGGGTGCTTCCTCCTTGCTGCAGCAAAATGGGGGCGCTTCTGCCTTTCTACAGCAAGACAGGGGCGCTTCCACCTTTCTGCAGCAAGATTAGAGGGTGCTTCTGCCTTTCTGCAGTAAGAAGTTAGAGGGCGCTTCCACCTTTCTGCAGTAAGAGGTTAGGAAAAAAAAATCCTTTCAAAATGAAGGGGCGTATCTGCCCCTCTGCAAGAAACTTTATCAAATTTGTTTTAAAAAGGAAAGTTGTACGCCCCACTGCAAGAAAGTGTTAGAAAAACCTTCTAAACATACTCCTAACTGTAGCAAACTTGTTAGAAGAAAATGAAACTTTCAGATATAGGGCGCTTCCGCCTTTCTGTAGCAGACAAGAGGGCGCTTCTGCCTTTCTGTGGTAAGGCAGGAGCACTTCCGCCTTTCTGCAGTAGGATAGAGGGCGCTTCCGCCTTTCTGCGGTAAAGCAGAGGGTGCTTCCGCCTTTCTGTGGTAAAGCAGAGGGCGCTTCCACCTCCACCTTTCTGTGGTAAAGTAGAGGGCGCTTCCGCCTTTCTTTGACCTTTTCATGCAAAATTCTTAGTCAAAACAAAGGTTAAATGCAAGAACCCATTTGTGGGTCCCACCAGGCGTGCCAGAAATGTGTACCTTGGAATTTTACCCTACTCTAATGTGCAAAATAACTAAAAATGCAAGTAATAAAAGACTAAGGACACTTCAATATTAGCCTAAAGAGTGATAAAACAAGAAGGAAAATGGATAAAACAATATGCAAATAATTTCATCTTCCTTGTTGTTGACGACTCCTTGATTGGCCCTTGCTTGGGATGATTTTGTGTGCTCCTTAGATAATTTCTTAAGTGACTAAATGCAAGATTAATTTATGCAAGATGATTAGAATGAATGGCTAGATGATAGTAAATGAGTGAGGATGCAAATTGGCAACATGTAGTTGTAAAATGGCTTAAGTGTTGAAAATGCCCTTGAGGAGGGGGTATTTATAGGAGAATTTGAATTCTCTAGAGAATTCAACGGTCAAGATGCATCTAACAAGGCCAAGATGAAGGGCTATGGTGGGTTGAGAACCCACAAGCCCTCACATCTTGACATGTGGATGGTGAAGTGGCTAAGGGGAGATGAGGTGTAAATGAGGTGTCAAAAAGGTACATGAGGTGGAGGAAGGACAAGTACCTTCCAAGCACCTTGGGGAGTGAGGAGATTTCCTCAAAAAGGGATTCCTTGTCCCCAAGTGGGAGTGAAAGGCACATTTGAGGAATTTTGGAATTCCTCAAAAATCTACATGGGAAAAGGAGAGGTGGTTGGAGAAATAAGTGTGAATTAAAAATTCACATTCTTAGGAAAGTCTAAAAGATAAAAGGTGGGCTCCAAAAAGGTGGGACTTGGTCACATGTGGAGATTGTGACAAGTCCAAGGTTCTAGAAGCCTTGGAAGAATAGAATGTGAATTAAAAATTCACATATAAAAGAGGGGAATCTAGGATACATAAATGTGAATTAAAAATTCACATGGGAAAGGGGGTCAATGCTAAAAGAAGGTAAATGCAAAGGTTGGCTAAAAAGTGGTGTTAAATCTGGCTAATGACCTTGGTTAAGGTTGTGCAAATATTGGATTAGATTAATTAATGGAAGATTAGAGGCAAGTGGCAAATGTAGGAGGATGTGACGTTAATCTTTGATTAAGAGGATGCACATCATAATCATGAATTAATTAAATTAATTCATATTAGAGCAAGATCATGGAGGATGTGACAAGGAGAGAGAAAATGAAGAATTTTAAATTGATTTAAAATCAAAAGGGTAAAAATGACTAAATTAAATAAATTAGTGTATTTATTTAATTTAGAGAGGAAGAAGATAAAGTATTAATTATTAAATTAAATACTTTATCGATATGAGACAAAAGGTGTAATATTAATTTAGTAAATTAATATTTAATATGATAGACGAAAAGGGAGTAAATTTAATCATATGGGAGTGATTAAATTTAGATGTCTACACCTACTATAAGATTACAAGGAATCCATATGTTATTCCTTAGAATGGTCTTCCCACTGCTAATGAGATTAAAGAGGCTAAGAATAATGTCAGGGCTATTGAAGCTTTGTTAAGTGCTTTGAAAGATTTGGAAATGACAAATGTGATAGGTCTGAAGACAGCGCATGAGATTTGGATGAAGCTGGAAACTTTGTATGAAGGAGATGTACATGTGAAGATGGCTAAGCTACAAATTTTGAAAGGCAAGTATGAAAATTTGAAGATGGGTGAAGTTGAAAATATTTCTTCTTTTATGTAGAGAGTAAATGAAATTGTGATGGGTATTAGATGTGTCGATGGTACCCTGGAAGAAGAAGAAATTGTAGCTAAAGTGCTCAGATCATTGCCTCCATCCTACAAAGCAAAGGCTCATGCTATTGAAGAATTTAGATTAGTAACAAATGTGACAAGGGATACACTGATTGGTAAACTTGTTGCCTTTGAGTTGAGTGAATTTGGTGAATCTGTTCCCAAGACTGAAACTACATTTAAGGCTATTGTATCTGGAAGAAACAAGCAAAGATATGATCTGGGGGAATGTTCCAGAAAGTCATTCAAGTATGAGGAAGAAATGAAACAGCTTGAAGATGAAGAAAGAGAAGTAGAAGAATTGGAAACAGTGATTGTGAAGAAAGAAGGTAGAGGACAAGGTAAGTATAAAGGAAAGTTTCCTATTAAATGTTTCTCTTGCAGTAAAATAGGTCATTCTACATCAAGGTGTCCTGAAAGAGTTCCTAGGACTAAGCCTAACAAATCTATATTTCAAAAAAATTGTTACTATGTTGAAGGAGTGACTAATGAAGAGTCTAATAAAGATAATGGAAATGAGGATGAATGGGTGTTCATTTCTATCAAGGAAAATGGCCTGGTGGCTACTGAATCTGCTAAAATTGAGAAATCTCTTCTAGCCCAAATTGAAGAAAAGGATGAGTTGATTATTGACAGTGGATGCTCACATCATATGACCGGTGAAAAAATAAAATTTGTAAGTCTTGAGAAGTATGATGATGGAGTTGTAAGATTTGGAGATAACAATGTCAGTGTCATTCGTGGTAGGGGATCTATTTGTCTTGGTGGTAAGCATAACATTGATGATTTTCTTTATGTTGAAGGCTTGAAGCACTACCTATTGAGTGTTGGACAGATGGTGGACAAGGGTTATGATCTTCAATTCAAAGGTGGAAGATGCAGGATACTTGGAAGTTCTGGAAATATAATTGTTTTAGGTAAAGAGACAAAAGGTAATATTTTTCACCTGAATGTTGCTAGTGAAAGTTGTTTAATTGTTCAAGTAGATGAAAGATGGTTATGGCATAGGAGGTTGTGTCATGTAAATTTTGATAACATTGTCAAAGTAAGTTCCACTCAAGCAGTAAGATATCTACCTAAGCTAGTGAAGCCTGCTAACACAATTTGCGAGTGTTAGATGGGAAAGTTAGAAAACAAGATCAGGCATGCAAACCAAAAAACCTTCCACAAGAGAAAAGAAAATAAAAGTAGAGCAATTTGCATGAAGATTTTCAAATGAATTGTATTCAGGAATTAAGAAATTACATGAGATAAATTGCTTTATAAAAGCAAAGTATGCATAACCCTAAAAGGAAACCCTAGTGTGCATGCTTAATAATTAATAAATAATTAATTATTAATGTTCTTAAGTTTAGCTTAAGTAACTAAAGTGATAAGTGACTTAATTAATTAACCAATATGATGTAATTAATTAAGTGAAATAACTTATTACTCTAACAGGGAAAACATACTAGAGTCTCCTTTTAGAGAAAGCAGCATCATTCAAATGGATTACTAGAGCTAGTACACACTGATCTATGTGGTCCCTCCAGAGTTAAAAGTCTTCATGGAGAAAGGTACTTTATGTTGCTTATTGATGATTACTCTAGAATGATATGGGCTTCTTTCTTAAGAGAAAAATGTGAAGCATTAGAGAAGTTCAAAAGTTTCAAAATTATGGTAGAGTATGAGAAAGGTCTGAAAATCAAATGCTTAAGGTCAGACAGAGGTGGTGATTTCACCTCCAGGGAGTTTAATTCTTTTTTTGAAGAGCATGGAATCAGAAGACAGTTATCTGCTCCTTGAACCCCTCAATAGAATGGAGTTGTAGAGAGGAAGAATAGAACAATTTTGGATGATGCTAGAACAATGATGATAGAAGGAAATGTGCCTCACATCTGTTGGAGTGAAGTTGTAAGCATTGTTGTGTACACTTGAAACCGGGTAAATGTCAATGGTATTTCTGGTAAGAATCCTTTTAAACTATGGTTTGGTTATAAGCCTACATTTAAATATTTCAATATCTTTGGAAGCAAGTGTTACATCAAGAGATATGAGAGCATAGGCAAGTTTGATGCAAGAAGCGATGAAGGAATCTTTCTAGGTTACTCTACTAAAAGCAAGGCCTACCGGTGCTATAACAGAAGATTAAGAAAAATGGTTGAGAGTGAAAATTTCAAAGTTGATGAGGATTCTGCTAAATCATCCAGATACTATGGATATTATTCAAATGACCAAGAAGATAGCACAAACAAAGGGAAAAATGCTCAGACACAAAATCAACTTCAAATTGTTCCATATATTCTGGTAAAACAACTTCCATTTATTCTAGTACATCAAGGTAATCAGGAAGGAGAGACAAGTGCAAGTGCAAAAGATAGAATAGAAGAATCAGAAGTTTGAGAGAGTCCCAAAATTCCAAGGTATGTAAAGCTAAATCATTCTAAAAATCAAATTATAGGAGACAAGAATAAAGGTGTGCAAACTAGAAGAAAGATTATAGAAGAGTATTGTCTGATTTCCAAAATTGAGCCTAAAGATGTAAATGAAGCCTGCAATGATGAACACTAGATGGAAGCTATGAAGGAAGAATTGATGTAGATTGAAAAGAATGATACATGGATACTTGTTCCTAGACCTAAAGACAAAAATGTGATTGGTACTAAATTAGTCTTTCGAAATAAGTTGAATGAACAAGATGAAGTGGTCCAAAATAAATAAAGACTAGTATGTAAAGGGTATTCACAAATGGAAGTTATTGATTTTGAAGAAACCTTTGCCCCTATTGCTAGAATTGAAGTTGTTAGATTATTTCTTGCTTATGTTGCATATAAGAACTATAAATTCTATAAAATAGATGCGAAGTTAGCTTTTCTGAATGGTGAGCTAGAAGAAGTATATATTAAACAACCAGATGGATTTTAACTTATTGATAAGGAAGACATGGTTTTTCGATTGAAGAAAGCTCTATATGGATTCAAGCAAGCCCCCAGAGCCTAGTATGCTAGACTGTACAAATACTTACTTAAGCTTGGATTCAATAAAGGTACTACTAATAGCAACTTGTATTTCAAATTGGATCATGACAAAGAGTTGATTATTGAGGTCTTTGTTGATGACATTATTTTTGGAGGAGATGATAACATATGTATGAAGTTTGCTGATGAAATGAAGAATGAATTTGAAATGAGCATGATTGGAGAGATGAAGTTCTTTCTAGGATTGCAAGTTACTCAATTAGACAAGGGGATTTTCATAGCTCGGTCCAAATATTTGAAAGAGTTGTTGAAGAAGTTTGGCATGGATGACTCAAATCCTATTGGTACTCCCATGGTACTAGATGCAAGTTAACACAAAATGATGATTCTCTTAAGGCAAATCAAACAAGATACAGGTCAATGATTGGTGGATTGTTCTACTTAACTCAGACAAGAACATACATTATGAATGTTGTATGTATGGTTGCTAGATTTCAAGCTTATCCAAAAGAATCTCATGTGACTATTGTAAAGAGAATCTTCAGATATCTGAAAGGAATAGTTGACTTTGGGCTTTGGTATCCTAAGGATGATGATCTTACTTTGAATGCATATACTGATGTGAATTGGGCAAGAGATGTAGATGATAGGAAGATTACTAGTGATGGTGCCTTATTCCTAGGGAAGAAGTTGGTGTCTTGGTTGAGCAAAAAGCATAATTCCATTTCTCTATCTACTACTGAGGCAGAGTATATTGCTTATGCAAATAACTTTACTCAAGTGATTTGGATGAAGCAAATGTTGAAAGATATCATAGTAGTATATGATTAACCTATTGCCATATACTATGACAATTCAAGTGCAATTAACATATCAAAGAATTTGGTGCTACACTCTAAGACCAAGCATATATCAATCAAGTTAAACTTCTTGAGGGAGAAAGTGAATGAGAAAGAAGTCAGACTAGAGTATGTGCCTACCAAAGAACAGATTGCAAACATTTTCACCAAGTCATTGCCAAAAGATACTTTTGAGTATCTTAGATGGATGCTAGGGGTGATTACCCCTCTTGATATGAACTAAAGGTGCATTTGGTTGCATCAATCTACATGCTTCATAGATATTTCCTGATCCAAATTGATGTTTCTGTGGCTGCTACTCAAGGGGAGTAGTCAGATGTGCAAATACGTGGTTCAGAGCTTGTATGTGGGAAGATAATTCTTATCTTTTCCATCAATGTCAAAGGGGGAGAAGAGTTATGTGAAAAACTATTGCTTATCTGGGGAGAAGAGTCTTGTGGGGAGAAGATCATGTAGAAGAGGTTAAGGAAGAAGAGTTAGAATCTAAGGATAAGTATTGATTGAGAGTTATGTTGATGGTATTTTTCACATCATGTGTTGCCATCAATTCTAAAGGGTAGATTGTTGGATGTTGTGGTTGTGTTGCTAATATGTGGTTTCCATTGATGTCAACACTATTAGAATTATTGTATTGAAGGCTATATATGTCGAGGATATTGAGAAAATTGTTAAAGGAAATGTTGCAAGTTGCTAGTGGAATAGTGAAGGTCAAGAAGGTTTTTTGTTCTGTACGTTGAAGATCAACTATTGTGGACTAAAGGGTTTATTGCTGAGAGTATCTAGTTCATCTATCGGAAGTTTCAGAGGTCCACGTGAAGTTTTGATCGTGCTATGAATAGTTGTGTTCTGACAATGTTTATGTGGTCTTTGTCAATATTTCTGATTGAAGTTTATGTTTTTCTAGTAATTTCTATTGATGTGGATGCTTCTTTGTTAGTTCTTTTTGTTTGTGGATGCTTCTATATCATTCTCTATCCTTGGTGTACGTTTGCATTGATCGGAGTGCTCGTGGTCAAAGATTTTTCTCAGTATGTTCAGGTTTTCATGTTCTTGGCCGACATGATGGTTGTAACATGTTGCAAATCCTTGAAGATTTAAATTTGAATGTTTGGCACACTCGAGGATATTGTTTTAGGTCACATCACAATATTAAATGACGATGTTTGATCCACATTGAAAATTTATTAGTAAATTTGGTCTGACATTGTAAATATGTTTTATATTTTTTGGCCGACAAGGTTGTTGATGTAATTTCATGTTGTGGATATATAAGAGTGTTTGTTTGAGAGAAGTTAGTGAGTGTGAAGGGAAGAAAATCTAGAGAAGATAAAGTGTGTGAATATTGATCTATTCATTCAATTGCATAGCAAAGTGAGAAGAAGTTTGAGCGAAGTGTAAAGAAGGTTTTTTATGCTTAACTGGAACTGTAATCAGGTTTGTGTAGAAGCTATTTTCTTAGTTCTTACCCTGCGGATCTAATCCGTATTGTTTTGTATTCATTGGGCAGTGAGCCCTTTTGTATTTGAGCAATGAGCTCTAGGCAGTGTGCCTGAATGCATGCACATTCCCATTATTTTTCATTATACTTTTAACAAGGTATAATATTGTGGACTAACATCCACCGTGGTTTTTCCCCTAACAGGGTTTCCACGTAAAAAATATTGGTGTTCTATGTGCTTCTGATGTGTTGATTGTTCATGGTGTATTGTTCAATCATCAAATCTGAGATTAAGTTAAGTTTGAAAAGTTTAAATATTTTGTGACAACTTATTCACCCCCCATCTCAATTGTTTGTCCTTGTTTTTCGAATAGAATAATCCCTTAATATTTCAAATTCTTTTGATTTGGTGAATTTTCGTTATGTTTTGCAAAAGTTATAGCATTTTTAATGGCAATAGTTGCAGATTTTCACTATTTCATAGAAAAAAAATTATTGTACGGATTTGTACGACCTATAATGGCTAAAGAAGTCATTGGAAAAGTTAGGGATATGTTTTATGGTTCAAATTTTTTTGGTTTGGTCTCATTTGGAGTTAATTTGATAAAGTTGTGGTAAAAATGCTCTAGATGGTCATGTTCAGAAATTAGGGTTTATAGTTTGATAAAAAAATCAATTTGTCTCAATTGGCATAGTAGAAAATTCTAAAAATTTCATAAAAGTTCTATTTTTACATTTTCTAATGTTTTCCAATATCTTAGGCTGATATCTTTTGGACACAAGGATTTATTAATGTCTATGTGTTTTAATTTACATGACAACTATTTTGAAACCCTAGCTACTTGAGGGTTCAATAAAATATATGCTTTGTTGGATTATGATTGGTTGGGAAATTATTTATATGTGTTGTATGAGGACTTGAAAGCCTAATAAATCCTTCATCATGTTGTTTGTTCTTGTTGAATTCCATACATTGTTTGAACAGTCCAAGAGCAATGCGCCTAAAATGAACTAGAGTGCAACTAGTCCTTGTTTGAGATGAATCATTGGATCAAATGTGTCAAGTGATTTGTGTTTGAGTCCTTTCTCTACCTTAAAATCATTGGTATTAGGAGAGATTTTTTGTAGATAGAAAAACCTGAGGGACCAACAAAAGGAAGATTTTGTTCATAATAAAATACAAATTAATGGGTAAACATTGTAAGTTTATTGTTTATAGTGGTAATACTCACAATTTAGTTTCTAAGTAAATGGTGAATAAGCTAAAGTTGAAGAGGATAAAACATCCAACCCCATATAGGCTCTCATGGATTCAATATGAACATAAGATACTTGTAAGTGAATAATGTTTGGTGAAATTTCACATAGGAATGTACAATGATAAAGTGTTGTATGATATTATGTAAATGATGTAAGTCATATATTGGTGGGAAGACCATGGAAATATGACAGAAAGGTGATTCATGATGGGAGAAATAATACTTATTGTTGACCTATTTTAGTCTTAATACTCAAACATTTTTAAGGGTTTGATTAGTCTCTTATTCTTTTTAAAGAACACCTTGTTGCCACCTGGAAATCAATCTTGGCTTTAGTCCTTTTGGCACAAATAATTTTGTCACTAATGCAATTTTGCAACTTCGTCACTAGTGACTGATGAGAGTCATTGCATATCCTCCAACCTCTAGTGCCTCCATCCTCTAGTAGATTTGATTTAGAAAACATATTCCTCCTCACTATCTTTATTTGATTTGCTGCCCCATGAAGCATTCTTCGTCATCATCAACAGCTCATGCCTTATCTATATTTAACTTTCCATCAAGGAGATCCTTGGCATGTTGAGTGTAATTCATAACAATGCGTCCCTTCTTCTTACAAGAGTAGCACAAAATTCTATTCTTGAAGAAATGATTTCCCTTTGATGTAGAAGAACTATATTTGGAGGAATGGATAGGCCTATTTTTCCCATACATTTCAATTTCCTCTATAGTGGAATCAATTTTCTTAGCTCCTTCATCAATTAGAGTGGATATTGTATCTTCTAGGTTGGCATCTACTTTGTTTAATGTGAAAACAATGTTGTGATAGCTAGAAAGCATGCTATTTAACAAAATAGATTTTGCATCCTCATCATCTACTTTAGCATTTATCCCAGCTAGTAGATTTAATAAGGAACAAAACTTACTTATATGTTGTACAATGTTGTCACCTTCCATCATCTTTGACATTCTACCCAAACAGTTTTTGCTTTAAGACCATCTTTGCACTTGAAGCTTGTGATCCAAACAAAGCATTCAAATTATCCCACACTTGCTTTGAGGTCTTTGATAATTCAATGTGGTGGAGGTATGCATCTAAAAGTGCAAGGCCAATCAAAATATTGCTCTTTGATCCTTCACAGTCCACTTTGTGCATTCATCAGCATCAGTTGGCCTTGTTGTTGCTCCACTTACCACATCCCACAGATCCTTTTCAATAAGGATCAAATGTAACTTGGTTTGCCATGTGTGAAATTTTGAACCTTCAAATTTTTCTATTAATATACTTTTTTTCTCCATTTAAAGAAAAACTATTTGACCCCCTTGATCAAAACAAAGTTGAAGGTGTCAAATTCCACCAATAATGCACCTTGAAATGATCAATACTTTTACAAATTTGACAAATAGACCCTATTTGAAATACAACTTGACTTTGACAACACACTATAGGAACAATAGCAATCAGTCATTACTAAACTTCACTAAAAACTATCATTAGACTTTCAATCTACACATGTAGACTTCTAAAATAATATTCTAAATGAGTGACTTCAATGATAATCGATCTAGATATTTTTTTCTTGGAAAGCAGCTTAGACTATGAAGACTTGGATCGCAAATTTTTCAATATACTGTACGATGAACACACAAGGAAAACAAAACAAGAAAAGTAACATAAATTACAGAGGGAGGCATGTTGGTGGTTCTCAATGATGGAATTCATCTCTTGTCTGTAGAAGTGGAGGCATTCTAGCACCAAGACGTTAACTACCTCGGCCTTAATAAAAAATGATCTTTCATTTTCCTGCGACCTCTCCACATGATGCCTTTTCCCTACTCATCAGTGCCTTGCAACAAGGGATTCATGTCTCTTTAACCTACTTTTTCATAGGTTAAAACTTGTACAAGTTGCTCTATGCTTCATGATGCTTCATGATCTCTTCATAGTTCTTCATGGCCTCTATTACAGTCAATACATGGTCTCATAGAGAGTGATGATGCCTTATATAGAGTATACGTGACTCCACACGGATTGTTAGAACTTCACTCACCCCACAGTCACCCTCATGCCTAGTTAAAACTTCTCTATACACTCGGTAACCTGGGACCTATGTACATGCAAATCTTACTAGAATTTATCTATGCCTTTAACTACACAATTGATAGGGGATTTTCATTTCCAAGGTAGCTCTAAATATTTCAAACCTTAATACCTTGAATTTTGCATAATATGGATAGAAAAATTCATGCTACGTTCATTTTGTGTTTCCATTAGGCTTGGAAGATGCATTAAAAGGTTTTCCAAGTAGAGTTCCTCACAAATTTTGAAATAAGAACCCACCGCCTATCTCTTCAGAGAGATCTTGTCAAGGAGCTCTTGCAATGAAACACAATCTCACAACAAACATAGCCGTTGAATTTCACACCAACTTTGATCAATAAATCTCATAAGGCTGTGCTAGGGATGAAGAGACTCGTGCTAGGAGAAATGAATGTCATTCCATCATACAGAAGCCCGATATGGTGCGGCCTATGTGAGTTCTTCACCGCCAAGTATGGGGAAATATCCTCACTACTTATCAAAATAAATTGCAATCCAGCATGCCCTCTACCATGCCCACTCTATAAGAAATCTCCTTCCTGCTCTGATACCATATTAAAAATATGGGCAAAGTCAAATAGAAGCTTGAGAATTTTCATACACAAATAATAATGTGCTTCCTCGTGATTTTAATTTAATACATATTACATATTTATAGGCCTTATTATATTCTATATTATAGGGAACAACTCCCCTAAATATATGAGATGTTTAAACAACTCAAACAAACATACAAACAATACTAACAACTACATGAATGATATAATATTCCCCACTCATAACAAATACATGAGTTGTCACTTTACCTCACACATTCTAATCTATGTGAACACTAATTCCTAACAATGTTAAAAAAATGCAAGTAATAATGTTAAATAAATGCAAGAGGCTTCATGAAGAAAGAGAGACTAATGTCAAAAGGACTAACACTATTTGGTCATGCTACATGGCAATCTAAAATCTAGTTTACCAATACAATGTGCAATGCAAACATAATGAACAATGGAGTGAGCTGACAATGAAATTTTAATTTTAAAGATAGTCCTATGATATTTGAGGGATAATTATTGCAATAGCCATAATGAAGCTTTAAAAAGGTAAGTTCATTAAGACAAAACAATACAAAGAGGTATGACAGTCATTATGCTATATCATTCCTTTATGCATGTTGAAAGCAAGAAAGGGACAATTTTAAAAGGAGTAAGATAGTTTGTGAAAAGATATCAGGACCTTATAACTTTCTCACCTATGAATGATAGATATAAGTTTTAAATGACAATACAAAAATTAAGGGACGCGGTCTCAAGGCAGTGTAGAAAGAGTGTTTGATAATGAAAGGATAGTGTTTTAGACCTATGAAGGGTAATAAATGGCTCTATATCTCTCCATTAAATACATATAAATCATGACAACAAGCATGGTAAAGAATTATTAGAGGATAAGAGATAAATGTTGTTTTGAATAGAAGACAATTAATGCCAAAATACAAACAAATAGATAGTGTAAAGGCATGCAGAACAATGTGAAAAGAAAGAAAGGGTATAGTATTACAATATCTTGGGAGGATATTGTTAGGATAAGTTGACAATAACCTTGTAATACAATGTCATTTGTATGTATCCACGTTCATTAGAATGCATTCTATGGGACATGTGAGAATATTAAGTTTTGGCATTGTTGTAATTATATATTAAAGAGAGGATTTAATTTTGGTGGAGGTTACACATAAAAAATGGATAAGGCATCTATCTTAGGCATCTGTATTATAATTTGGAAGGTTTTTGATGGGGCACCAAATATTTGATGAGGGCTACATCACCCAAAACCCAAAGAAATCACAACAACAGATACCAACACAAAAGATGCAAGATAGAAAAATGACTCACTTTCAATTCTTTTCAGAAAATGAAATTATAGATTCAAAGCTTACATACTACAGCCTCATGGGCTTGATTCATTACAAAAAAATCAACTCATAAAAGAAAAATCTACTATTCGGAGCCACAATCTGCACCATCAAGGCCACCTTCTACAACCCCCACTTAACCCTTTTTATTTCCCAAATAATCACCCTAGAATGTTCTAGAAAGTACAAATTTCCCCTTTTTGTTCTGGCGTCAAAAGTCCTACTATTTAATTTCTGGCCTAGAAAGAATATTTTATGAAATTCACTTTTTAGAGGACCAACTTCGCGGGGACACAACTTTTGATCTAAGTGTCTGATTTGCTATTATTTCATATCGTTGGAAAGTTGTCGACAAGCTCTACAACGCATGAACCCACCATAGGTCAATTTGGCCACCTTTTGATCTATTTAGGGGCCTCTAAATTTGAAGTTGCATTGAAGAAATTTCCCAGGACGGAAACTTTAATTTCACCCAAATTGTGCAAGGTATTGAGGTGGTTCTTTCACAACCAGAAATTTTTTTCAGCTCTACTCCTTGGGGTAAATTTTCACGTCCATATGAGGCCATTTAGGTCGACTTACTAAAAATAGTAAGTGCTCATTTTTCACTATTTTTGATGCCTAACAGTCTTATATCCCCTAAGTGCCATCATGGGACTCAAAACAACTAAAAAAAATAAAGAAAACTTTTTTTTGGGTGAGGCAAGATTTCCCTACACCATTGGATGCTCCTGCATCAGACACCCAGGGTAATTTGAAAAGTGACCCTGTCACTTCTAAGGAGTTAGAGGGAAACCAAGATGGTTAACCTCAGCCTCAGCTAATCATGATGAATCTTCAGCAGGCCTTCCTCTCCATTTCACCAAGTACTCTGCATATTGCATGTTTCTTGTCCTTCTACCCACATGACTATCTAGGATTTCTTCTATCTCTTCCTTCTCTGAAGTAGGTGCTAGAATTTTCAATTGTTCATTTATCAGAATCCCCTCTATATCACCTTCATGATACTTTGTCAAATCAACAATGTTGAACACAGGAGAAATTTTTATTCTACTAGGCAACTCTATCTCATAAGCATTTCCTGAATCATGCTTCTTCAAGATCTTGCATGGTCCAAACTTCTTCATCTTTAACTTGTTGTATGTACCAACTGGAAACCTTTCCTTTCAAAAATGAACCATGACTTCATCTCCTACCTGGAACTCCTTATACCTCATTTTCTGATCAGCTTGAGCCTTATATTGTGAGTTCATCTTATTGATATGTTTCTTCACCTCTTCGTACAAATTCTTCAGGTGCTTAGCAAAATCTTCAACCTCAGCACTACTCTTCTCCCCCTTATCCATATTTCTCAGTTCAAAAGGAGTTCTTGGACTACTCCCATATACAATCTGAAGTGGTGATTTACCAATGCTCCTATTAACAATTGTTGTAAGCAAATTTCGCTTGTGGTATAATCAAATCTCATCCCTTGGGCTTATCTCCAACTAAGCATCTTAGCAAGTTGCCCAAACTCCTATTCACCACCTCTGTTTGTCCATCAGTCTATGGATGGTGTGCAGAACTAAACTTCAAATCTATTCTCAAATTCTTCCATAATGTCCTGCAAAAATAACCAACAAATTTTGTATCTCTTTCTAAAACTATCTCTTTGGTATACCATGTAGTCTCACCACCTCTCTAAAAAACAACTCTGCTACATGAACAACATCACTAGTCTTATGACATGGAATGAAATGTGCCATCTTTGAAAATCTATCCACCACCACAAATATGGAATCATTCCCTCTTTGTGTCCTTAGCAATCCAAGAACAAAATCCATGCTAATATCCTACCATGGCCTCTCAGGTATAGGAAATGGCTAATACAATCCAGTATTCAGACTTGTTCCTTTCGCCATCTAACATACTCTACAACTTTGTAAAAATTTCTTCACATCTTGTTGTAACTGTGGAAAATAATAATTCTCACTAACAAGAGCAATGGTCTTATCTCGACCAAAATTTCCAGCCAATCCTCCATTATGCTTCTCCTTGATTAGATTATCTCTCATAGAACTCCTTGGAATGCACAATTAGCTTCCTCTAAACAACATCCCATCTTGGATAAAGAAATCCAACCATCTTGTCCTATCCAATGTAACAAGTTCCAAACAAGCCTTCCAAGCTTCTGCAAAGTTTGAATCTTCTAGATACAAACTCTTGAGTTCATTGAACCCAACAACCTCTATATTCATCTCTATCACCAAATTTCTCCTTCTACTTAAGGCATCTACAATTTTGTTTGACCTTCCACTCCTATGCTTCAAAACAAAAGTATGACTAGATGCAAAAACTCAACCCATTTTAAGTGCCTTTGATTCAACTTTCCTTGACTATTTAGATACTACAAAGCCTGGTTATCAGTATATAAAACAAATTCTTTTGGAAAGAAATAGTGTCTCCATTTCTTCAAAGCCTGAATTATAGCATAAAACTCCTGATCATAGACATAATATTTCTTCTTGGCATCATTCAACTTCTCACTAAAATAGGCAGCAGGCTTACCTTCTTGACTCAAAATAGCTCCTATGGCAATGCCACTAGCATCACAATCTCCCTAAAAGACCTTATTGAAATCTAGAAGTGCCAAAATAGGTTGCTTTGTAACTTTCTTCTTCAACATATCAAAACTTTTGGCTGCTCCTATGGTCCACTTAAACTCTTTTCTATCCCCCCTCTCGCTTCAGTTAGAGGTGCACAAATACTACTGAAATTCTCAATAAACTTTTTGTAAAAAATTTCTAGACCATGAAATGATCTTACCTCTGTAACACTCCTCGGGGTAGGTCATTCAATGATACCTCTCACCTTCTCTGGATCCATTTTTAGACCCTCTATTGAGACAACAAATCCCAGATACACCAGCTTTCTCTTCACAAAACTACATTTCTTCAAATTAATCAACTTCTCCTCCTTTAGCTTCTCAAAAAATCTTTGGATATACATCAAGTGCTCCTCCAATGTCTTACTGAAAATCAAAATATCGTCTAAATAAACAATAACAAATTTTCCTAAAAATTATTTCAATACCTCATTCATAAGCCACATAAATGTGCTCAATGCATTGGTTAGCCCAAAAGGAATGACTAGCCACTCGTACAAGCCCTCCTTGGTTTTAAAGGATGTCTTCCATTCATCTCCTTCTCTAATTCAAATTTGGTGATATCCACTCTTCAAATCTATCTTCGTGAAGTACTCAGCTCCACTCAAACAATCCATAATGTCATCCATTCTCGGCAAGGGAAATCTATACTTGATGGTGATCTTGTTGATGCCTCTAGAATATGTACAAATTTGTCATTCCCCATCCTTGTTTGGTGCTAGTACTGTAGGTACTGCACATGGACTCAAACTCTCTTTGATCAATCCCTTCTGCAACAACTTTTGCACTTGTATGTTCAACTCTTCACTCTTTGTTGGAGTCATATGATGAGATGCCTTATTTAGAAAACTAGCTCCAAGAATCAAGTCCATCTGATGACTAATCTTTCTTATAGGAGGCAAACCTTCAGGTACATTATCAAAAATAATAGATTGAAACTCATCCAACAAATCTGAAACCTCTGCAACTACCTCAGTGGTATCTTCTTTATCAACTCTAGGGATCAATGCAAAACACATATGCTCATGCTTCAAACCTTCTAGGAACTTTCTTCCATCAACCAAACAAATTCTTGCATTATTGCATACCTTTTCTTCTACCTCTTTCAAGGGCTTCAGCTTATGATGAACCCCATCCTTTGTCAAAGAATAGGTGTTGGCATGTCCATCGTGTATTGCTCGCTGATCAAACTACCACTGTCTGCCTAACAACATATGACAAACATCCATAGGCATAATATCACACAATACCTCATCATGGTAATTTCCAATCTTTAACTTTACCAGACATTGTTCATTTACCATGGCTTTATGGTCCTTCTACAGCCAAGCAATCTAGTATGGGTTTGGATGCCTTCTTCTCTCCAACTGCAACTTACTAACCATTTCTTTTGAAACAAGGTTATCAGTACTACCTCCATCAATAATAACATTGCTAACTTTAACTTCACACTTACATTTGGTGTAAAACAAATTCTTCCTTTGAGTTGGCTCATTCTCCTCATTTAGCAAGGCTCTTCTAGTAACAAGAACCTCTCCTCTTTTTGCATCCTCAAAATGTGAAGACTCAACATCTTCATCTACATGTGCAACTCGTGCATTACCCCTAGGTCTTCTATTTTTCCTTCCCAGATGTTGAGGACACTCATGGGCTCTATGTCATTCTTCTCCACACTAGAAACAGGTTCCATGAAAGCCTCCTCTTCCTGGTCCTCGTCCAGATCTTCCCCTTCCTCTTTGGTCTCCATTATTCTGATCACGAGGACGGTAGGTGTTATCTCCTTTCTGGTTTTGGCTTATACTGGAGCCTTGTTCGCATATGGCTTTGGGAGATTTTTTTTGGTTGCTAGTGTTGTCATTGATGGCAACTAGAGTCTTTAGTATGGTCTGCAGTTCAAAAGTAACTCATACTAGCAGGCAAAGTAGAAGACAGTATTCTACCAGCAGAAAACAAAAATAATAGAGTATCTGGTTGATAAGTTGGTCTGAATACTTCATCAGATCATTATTTTGTTGTGTGGATCCCCAGGGAAGCTTTTCAAGCATGTATGTTACATAAATGATAAGTTTTTTAATGTTGCATTGATCGGTGTATGAGTTTAGAGATTCGGGAGAATGACTTATTGTCTATCTTCTCATTATGACTTACCTATTGTGTCACGGATGTATGAGGAATAGTTGTTTAAATATTTCTTGTGTTGGGAATTTTGATTTGGGTCCCTAGCATAGTCTAGCCAACTTGTGTGGGTACACA
Source organism: Sequoia sempervirens (assembly GCA_007258455.2). Lineage (NCBI taxonomy): Eukaryota > Viridiplantae > Streptophyta > Pinopsida > Cupressales > Cupressaceae > Sequoia > Sequoia sempervirens. The sequence continues at coordinate 320,638 of VDFB02365093.1, forward strand.
TTAATTCTAATTGGTTATTTGAGCCGACATGTGGAAGAATATTATAATTTGTTTGAAGCTGACATATAGAAATGAAATCCTTGTTAGCAAATATATAAATGAGATCGGTAATTCATTTTGTAGGAGATATTGTGTGTGAAGAAGTGTGGAAGTGTGTGAATGTATGTAGAGTAGAGTAGATGTGTGTGCAAGTATTAGAAGGGTTTTAGAAGGGATAAGAGCTGAGCAGAGCAGAAAAAAGTAAGTTAGAAGGGCTGAAGATCATTTTAACTGAGCCTCATTGGAACTGAATCTAGGCATTCGGAGATGCTATTTTCTCAGTTCAACCTTTTGTTGTATTCTCAAATATTTTGTAAGGTAGTGAGCCTTCCTTATTTTGAGCACTGAGCTCTAGGCAGTGTGCCTAAATGCAAGTGCATTCCCTTTTTATTATACTTTTAACAGAGTATACTTTGTGGATTAATCTCCACTATGGTTTTTCCCCTAACAGGGTTTCCACGTAAAAATCTTGGTGTTATGGTGTTCACATTGTCTCTTTAATGTGTTTGCATGTTTCCTTCAGTTTATATGTTGTGGATTCTATTAAAGGTTAAATATTATTGTTGATAGTCTAAGATCTGATTTATTGTGGAACACTGATTCACCCCCCCTCTCAGTGTTCCTAGTGTCTAACAAGCCTTCACCCTTCTTTTGATCTTCATTTTTCCCCCCATATGATCGTCCACTGGTCTTTCCTCCATGACCTCCACCTCATTGCTTGTTCTCAAACCTCTTGTTCAGTCATTCTTCAACCTTTAGAGAAATTTGATAAGTGTCTTCAAAGGTGGTCATTCTTACCAGTTCCAATTCTTCCTGTATGCTTGGCTTCGACCAGTTAATATAACGAGCAACTTTCTCCTTATTTGCCTCAGAATTTCTTGTCTGAATCAGGACCTTGTGAAATTCCTTTGTGTATTCTTTCACCATCCTTGTCCCTTGCCTCCAAGATTGGAGAAGAAAAGGTTTTAGTTGGTGTTCTATCAGAGAGTGGTGATGAGGGGCACACTACCTAAAACCCATAGAAATCACAACAAATACCAACACAAAATATGCGAGATAGAAAAATGACTCACTTTCAATTTTTTTTAGAAAATGAAATTACATATTCAAATCTTACATCCTACAGCCTCATGGGCTTGATTCATTACAACAAAATTCAACTCTGAAAAGAAAATCTACTATTTGAAGCCACAATCTATACTATCAAGGCCACCTTCTACAACCCCCACTTAACCATTTTTTATTTTCCCCAATAACCACCCTAGAATGTTCTAGAAAGATCAAATTTCCCCTTTTTATTTTAGCACCAAAAGTCCCACCATTTGATTTCTGGCCTAGGAAGATTTTTTTATGAAATTCACTTTTTAGAGGACTAACTTCGTGGGGCCATAAATTTTGATACCTGTGTCTGATTTGCTATTATTTCATATCATTGGAAATCTCTCGATGATCTCTACAATGCGTGAACCCACCATAGGTCGATTCGGCCACTTTTTGACCTATTTCGAGGCCTCGAAAGTTTTATATTTGAATTTGAAGTTGCATTGGAGAAATTTATCAGGACAGAAACTTTAATTTCTCCCAAACCGTGCAAGGTATTGAGGTGATTTTTTCACGACCGAAAAATTTTTTCAGCTCTACTCCTTGGGGTAAATTTTCACGTCCATATGAGCCCCTTTAGGCCAACTTACTAAAAATAGTAAGTGTCCTTTTTTCACTATTTTTGATGCATGATTATCTTACACCCCTTAAGTGCTATCATGGGACTCAAAACAACTAAAGAAAATAAAGAAAACATTTTTTTTGGGTGATGCAAGATTTCCCTACACCACTGGATGCTCCTACATCAAACACCCAGGGTAATTTGAAAAGTGACCATGTCACTTCTCAGGAGTTAGAGGGAAACCAAGACGGTTAACCTCAACCTCAAATAACCATGATGAATCTTTAGCAGGCCTTCCTCTCCATTTCACCAAGTACTCTACATATTGCCTATTTCTTGTGCTTCTATCCACACGGCTATCCAAGATTTCTTCTATCTCTTCCTTCTCTAAAGTAGGTGCTGGAATATTCAACTATTCATTTATTGGCCCCTCCTCTAGATCACCTTCATGATACTCTATCAAATTAGCAATGTTGAACACAAGAGAAATGTTTATTCCACTAGGCAACTCTACCTCATAAGCATTTCCTGAATCATGGTTCTTCAGGATCTTGCATGGTCCAAACTTCTTCATCTTTAACTTGTTGTATGTACCAACTGGAAACCTTTCCTTTCACAAATGGACCATGACTTCATCTCCTACCTGGAACTCCTTATGCCTCCTTCTTCGATCTGCCTGAGCCTTATATTATGAGTTCATCTTATTGATATGTTTCTTCACCTCTTCGTGAAAATTCTTTAGGTGCTCAGCAAAATATTCAGCCTCAGCACTACTCTTCTCCCCCTTATCCATCTTTCTTAGTTCAGAAGCAGTTCTAGGACTACTCCCATATACAATCTAGAATGGTGATTTACTAGTGCTCCTATTGACAGAATTGTTGTAAGCAAATTCCACCTATGGTATAATCAAATCCCATCCCTTGGGCTTATCTCCAACTAAGCATCTTAGCAGGTTACCCAAACTCCTATTCACCACCTTTGTTTGTCCATCAGTCTGTGGATGGTGTGTAGAACTGAACTTCAAATCTGTCTTCAACTTCTTCCATAATGCCCTCTAGAAATAACCAACAAATTTGGTATCTTTGTCTAAACTATACTCTTTGGTAGACCATGTAGTCTCACCACCTCTCTAAAAAACAACTCTGCAACATGAACTGCATCACTAGTCTTATGACACAGAATGAAATGTACCATATTTGAAAATTTATCCACCACCACAAATATGGAATCATTCCCTCTTTGTGTCCTTGGCAATCTGAGAACAAAATCCATGCTAATATCCTCCCATTGCCTCTTAGCTATAGGTAATGGCTTATACAATCTAGTATTCTGACTTGTTCCTTTAACCATCTGACATACTCTGAAACCTTGTACAAACTTCTTCACATCTTTTTGTAACTGTGACCAATTATAATTCTCACTACAAGAGCAATGGTCTTATCTCAACCAAAATGTCTAGCCAATCCTCCACTATGCTTCTCCTTGATTAGATTCTCTCTCATAGAACTCCTTGGAATGCACAATTAGCTTCCTCTAAACAACATCCCATCTTGGATTAATAAATCCAACCATCTCATCCTATACAATGTAACAGGTTCCAAACAAGCTTTCCAAGCTTCTGCAAAGTCTGGATCTTCAGGATACAAACTCTTGAGTTCATTGAACCCAACAACCTCTATATTCATTTCTATCAACAAATTTTTCCTTCTACTCAAGGAATTTGCAACTCTGTTTGACCTTCCACTCCTGTGCTTCAAAACAAAAGTATAACTCTACAAAAACTCAACCCATTTTAAGTTTCTTTGATTCAACTTTCCTTGACTATTGAGATACTGCAAAGCCTGGTGATCAGTATATAAAAATTCTTTTGGAAACAAATAGTGTCTCCATTTCTTCAAAGCCTAAACTATACCATAAAACTATTGATCATAGACAAAATATTTCTTCTTAGCATCATTTAACTTCTCACTAAAATAGTCAACAGGCTTACCTTCTTGACTCAAAATAGCTCCTATGGCAGTGCCACTAGCATCACAATCTACCTGAAAGACCTTATTGAAATCTAGAAGGGCCAAAATAGGTTTCCCATTAACTTTCTTCTTCAACATATCAAAACTTTTGGCTGCTCCTATGGTCCACTTAAACTCTTTTCTATCCCCTCTCATCGCTTCAATTAGAGATGCACAAATACTACTGAAATTCTTAATAAACTTTTTGTAAGTAAAAACTTGCTAGACCATGAAATGATCTTACCTCTGTAACACTCCTTGGGGTAGGCCATTCAATGATAGATATCACCTTCTCTAAATCCATTTTAAGACCCTCTACTAAGACAACAAATCCTAGATACACCAACCTTCTCTTCACAAAACTACATTTCTTCAAATTAATCAACAACTTCTCAAAAACTCTTCGGATATGCATCAAGTGCTCCTCCAATGTCTTACTAAAAATCAAAATATCATCTAAATAAACAATAACAAATTTTCCTAAAAATCTTTCAATACCTCATTCATAAGTCACATAAATGTGCTTGGTGCATTAATTATCCCAAAAGGAATGACTAGCCACTCGTACAAGCCCTCCTTGGTTTTAAAGGATGTCTTCCATTCATCTCCTTCTCTAATTCAGATTTGGTGATATCCACTCTTCAGATCTATCTTTGTGAAGTACTCAGCTTCACTCAAACAATCCATAATGTCATCCATTCTCAGCAAGGGAAATCTATACTTGATGGTGATCTTGTTGATGGCTCTAGAATCTGTACACATCCACCATTCCCCATCCTTCCTTGGTGCTAGTACTGCAAGTATTGCACATAGACTTAAACTCTATTTGATCAATTTCTTCCACAACAACTTTTACACTTGTATGTTCAACTCTTCACTCTCTGTTGGAGTCATACGATGAGATGCCTTATTCGGAAAACTAGCTCTAGGAATCAGGTCCATTTGATGACTAATCTTTCTTACAGGAGGAAAACCTTCAGGTACATTATCAGAAATAATAGTTTGAAACTCATCCAACAAATCTAAAACCTCTGCAAGTACCTCAATGGTATCTTCTTTATCAACTCTAAGGATCAATGCAAAACACATATGCTCATGCTTCATACCTTCTAGGAACTTTCTTCCATCAACCAAATAAATTCTTCCATTGTTGCATACCTTTCTACCTCTTTCAAGGGCTTCAACTTATGTTGAACCCCATCCTTTTTCAAAGAATAGGCATTGGCATGTCCATCATGTATTTTTTGTCGATCAAACTACCACGGTCTACCTAACAACATATGACAAACATGCATTGGCATAATATCACACAATACCTCACCATGGTAATTTCCAATCTTGAACTTTACAAGACATTGTTCATTTACCAAGGCTTTATAGTCATGCAACCAAGCAATCCAGTATGGGTTTGGATGCCTTCTTCTCTCCAACTACAACTTACTAACCATTTCTTCTGAAACAAGGTTATCAATACTACCTCCATCAATAATAACATACAAATTTTACCTTCACACTTACATCTGGTGTGAAACAAATTCTTCCTTTGATTTGGTTCCTTCTCATTTAGCAACGCTCTTCTGGTAACAAGAACCTCTCCTTTTTCTGCATCCTCAAAATATGAAGACTCGGCATCTTCATCTACATGTGTAACATGTGCATTACCCTCAGGTCTTCTATTTATCCTTCCTTGATGTTGAGGACACTCATTAGCTCCATTTCCTTCTTCTCCACACTAGGAATAGGTTCCACAGAAGCCTCATCTTCCTGGTCCTCCTCTAGATCATCCTCCTTGGTGCAGGAGCACCTAGGCTGACCTCCACCAAGTTTGTGCACAATTTTGGCTTGTATTGACTTTAGCCAAGTCAGGGATTTTGGTATGTTGTTTTGGACCTTAGAAGGTCTTGCATTTGTGTGTGTGATGAGTTAATCATCATGATTAATATCATCTTAGTTGTTATGTTGATAAATGTAGTTATATTTAGCTTTAGACAGCTTAGGTTTGTAAGGAAGGTGTAAAATGTGTTTCAAACACATAGTCATTGTTTAAAATATGCTAATGGTCGGTTAAGGGAGTTATTGATTTGAGTTTAAGGAGATTGGGATCCTAGGATTAAGGTTAAAAGAGTTGAAGCTCCAAACATTCCTTTGGATGAAGATTTCTAACAAAGAACAGGGAAACCCTAGAAGATAGGGCAATTAGGCCTCCTCTCCAAGAGTGTTGGAATCCACTGTACGGAACAGAAGAAGGTCAGAAACCTAGTGCAAGATTTAAAAGTTCCAAAAGGGTATCAGGAACTCAAGTTTACTTGACAGGTCATTTGGCAGATTTAAGCAAGAAAAGCAAAAATAGGACTGGTAAGGGCTACAAGGATTAGCCCCTTCCAAAGGCAAATTCATGAAATCGGGTAGTTTGATGGCTACACAACAAGCAAGATGGAACTTCATGGATGCAAGAAGCATGAGGAAAGTGTCTCCAAATCCCCTGCAAGCAGTTTCAAGCAACATGGTGAAATTGGCATCTAGATTCTTCTAGGTGTTGTGAAGAGGAATGCAGCTTCAAATGGTGTTGGTCTCCCTAAGCTAAGCACAAGTGGAAAACTCATAGTGAGGAGTTGGAGCAGAGCTTGGTTGGTCTTCTAAGCTCAACAAGAACCATTGGAGTCAGGTTCTGGCAAGGAGACAGTGAAGAAGTCTCTAAAAGGTTGTGCAAGCAAGCTTAGGTTTCCAATTACACCATATTGGTATCAGAGCTAAGAGTTGGATTCAAGGCTTGTGATTAATGAGCCAATCCACTGAGTCAGTAGGAGAGAATACACTAGAGGAAGGAACCATGGTGACAAATGCAGAGCTAGCAAAGAAGGTAGAAGAGCAAGAGGAAGATAACCGGTTGCTCAGAGAAAGGATATCTCAGATGGAGAAACTCCTAGATGAAGTCCAAGAAACAGCAGATAATGTGAAGGACAAGATTAAAAAGAAAGAGGAACAGGAAGCCAAGGAAAAAGAAGAGGATTTGGAGGAGGAAGCTCCAAAGCCTGATCCTATTCTTGCAGAGGAACCATTCTTGAAGGCATTGCAGGCCTTGAGTGGTAAAGCAATGGAGGGTGTGCCACTTTTCAGTGGACAAATGGACCCTGATTCAGTTGTGGACTGGATTGAGAGCATTGAGAATCACTTTGAGTGTGATGGCATAACAGAGGCCCAAAAGGTGAAGGTGGCCAAGTCAAGGTTGAGAGGAGCAGCTCTCACATGGTGGAAGTTTGAGCAATCTGAAAGAGAAAAAGAAGGCAAAGGTCCTATAGTTTCATGGAGAGGAATGGTGACTAAGATAAGGAAAACTTATCTCCCTGATGATTATGAAGTCCAGTTGCATAGGAGAAGACACAATCTGAGGCAAAAGGACATGGATGTCCAAACATATACAGAGGAATTTCAAAAATTGTGCCTTAGATCAAAAGTGGTTGAAGAAGAGAGTATCAAGTTGGCAAGGTATTTGAATGGGCTCAAGTGGTCTATCCAAGAGGACATGAGTTTAGTAAACTTCAAAACAGTCTGCCAATGCTATCAAATGGCTTTGAAAATAGAGGAGAAAGGAAAAAAGAAGCAGGAACAAAATCCCAAAGGTAGAGGTAAAGGGAAAGACAGCAGAGGACAAAGAGGAAGCTATAGTGGAAGAAGCTCAGAACCAAGAGCCCAAGGAGAAGTCAGATTCTCAGAACAGCAAGAGGGAAGTTCCAGTAGAGGTGGTAGAGGAAGAGGTTTCAGCTCCAGAGGAAGAAGTGGTGGACAAGGAAGAGGTAGTTACTTCACAAACATGAAATGCTATCATTGCAACCAATTGGGACACCCAGCCTATAGATGTCCAGAGAAAGGTAGCACTTCTCATGGAGGAGATAGGAGAACCAATCTGATTCAAGATGAGACAGCTGCAGCAAATAAACAATCAGAAGTACCTTTGAACTCAGAGGAAGGTGAGGATCTCATGATGAGAAGGACTTTAATTAAAGAACCTGTGAGAGAGGAGCCAAGCCAAAGAAGATCCTTGTTTAGGATAAAGTGCAAGATGATGGGGAAAGTGTGCAAGGTGATCATAGACTCAGGTTCTACTGACAATATTGTGTCAGAGGAGGTAGTCAGCAAACTGAAATTGGCAAGAATACCTCACAATAACCCTTACAAGGTCACATGGCTCAATAAGGGTCAGCATGTCCTGGTGAATGAACAAGCATGGGTGGAATTTTCAATTGGCAAGTACAAAGACAAGGTATTGTGTGATGTATTACCTATGGATGCATGCCACTTGCTCCTAGGTAGGCCATGGCAATTTGACCGTCAAGCTATGCATGATGGAGCTAAGAATTCATATGTCTTCAAGAAGGACAATGTAACCTACAAGATTCAATCTTTGTTGGAAGATACTGAGGTGCAGACAGCAGGTTCTAAGCTGCTTATAACTGGTGAAAAAGAGTTCTTAAAGGCCTTGGAAGAAGGAGAAGGAGTTGGCTATGCAGTAATGATCAAGCCAAGAGAGGTAAGCAAAGAGAAGGCAGCTGAAAAGCAAGAGTTACCCAAGGAGATTCAAGACTTGTTGCAGACCTATGAAAGTATTGTAAGTAGTGGTCAACCAGCAGCCTTACCTCCTAAAAGAGCCATAAGTCATAGGATAGACTTGATACCAGGAGCTACCCTTCCAAACAAAGCGCCTACAAGATGACACCTCAGCAAAATGAGGAAATAGCTAGGCAGATTCAAGAGCTACTTGACCAAGGTCTCATTAGGAAAAGCATTAGTCCTTGTGCAGTTCCCACTGTCTTAGCACCTAAGAAAGGAGGAGAATGGAGGCTTTGTACTGATTCCAGAGCAATCAACAAGATAACCATCCGGTATAGGTTCCCTATCCCTAGGATTGAAGATCTCATGGATTGTCTAGGTGAAGCTAGGTACTATACCAAGATAGATTTAAAGAGTGGTTACCACCAAATTAGAATACATGAGGGTGATGAGTGGAAAATAGCCTTCAAAACCAATGAGGGTCTTTATGAGTGGCTAGTAATGCCATTTGGATTATCTAATGCCCCCTCCACATTCATGAGACTCATGAATGAAATCCTTAAAGACTACATTGGCAAGTTTGTAGTAGTGTATCTTGATGATATACTAATCTATAGCAGAACAAGAGAAGAGCACCTCAAACACATTGAGCTGATTTTCAAGAAGCTGCGGGAGGAGAAGCTGAAGATCAATCTGGAAAAGTGTGAGTTCATCAAAACAGAGTTGGTGTACCTTGGTTTTGTGCTATCACATGGCAACTTGAAGATGGACAGCAGCAAGGTAGAAGCCATTCTCAATTGGCCTACTCCAAAGACAGCAACACAGGTAAGAAGCTTCCATGGTCTTGCTCAGTATTATAGAAAATTCATAAGGCAGTTTAGTGCAATTTGTGCTCCTATGTTGGATACCATTAAAGGAGGCATGAAAACTAAGTTTGTATGGAATGAGCAAGCTAACAAGAGTTTTGAGTTGCTGAAGGAAAAGATAGCTACCCAACCTGTTTTGGTGTTGCCAAGCTTTGAGAAACTATTTACCATTGAATGTGATGCAAGTAATGTAGCCATTGGAGCTGTTCTCAGCCAAAAGGGCAGACCGGTGGCTTTTCATTCTGAGAAGCTAAGTGAAGCCAAGAAGAAGTACTCTTCTTATGACCTTGAGATGTATGCATTGGTCCAAGCACTAAGGAAGTGGAGGCACTACTTGCTTCCCAAAGAATTCATTGTGTACTCAGACAATCAAGCACTCAGTTTTCTGAATTCACAAGAGAAGTTGAGTCACAGGCACATGAAATGGGTGGAGTACTTGCAAGCTTACACCTTCAACATCAAGCACAAGAAAGGAGCTCTCAACAAGGTGGCTGATGCATTGAGCAGGAGAGTTCTCACCATTCAAGAAATTCAGTTGAAGAGCATGGGAATAGATCACTTCAAAGATCTATATGCAGATGATGAAGACTTTGCAGAAATTTATAAGGTATGCCTTGAGTTTAAGAACCATTTCCATAGCAAGTATGTTGAATATACCTTGCAAAGTGATTTATTGTTTAAAGGGAATCAGCTTTGTGTTCCTAGAGGTTCTATTAGGGAGAACTTAATACAAGAAAAGCATAATGGTGCATTAAGTGGTCATTTTGGGATCACTAAAACTCAAGAACTTGTTCAAAGGTTTTATTTTTGGCCTAAGATGAACCTAGATGTCAGAAAATATGTAGAGAGTTGTGTGGTGTGTCAAAAGGCCAAAGGCACTTCTTCAAATGCAGGCCTATACCAGCCACTGCCTATCCCTTCTAGGCCATGGGAATGCTTAAGCATGGACTTTGTAGTTGGTTTACCCAAGACAAAGCAAGGTATGGATAGTGTGTATGTTGTTGTAGACAGATTCAGCAAGATGGCTCACTTTGTACCCTGCAAAACAACCAATGATGCCAGTCAAATAGCCTCACTTTTCTTCAAAGAAATAGTCAGAATTCATGGCTTACCAATCAGCATTGTGTCAGACAGGGATACCAAGTTTATGAGTCATTTTTGGAAGACTCTTTGGCAAAGAATGGGCACCAATTTGTCCTTTGGATCTGCATACCATCCCCAAACTGATGGTCAGACCGAAGTTGTGAATAGGACACTTGGAAACCTTCTAAGATGCTTGACCAAGGAGTATGGTCAACAATGGGATCAGATTATTGGGCAGGCTGAATATGCATATAATGATACAGTCAATAGATCCACAGGGAAGAGTCCTTTTGAAATTGTTTATGGACTACACCCTAGAGGTGTTTATGAGCTGAGGGAATTGAAGGATGGAGTCAAGGGAAGTGGCTATGCAGATGATTTTGCTTGTGCAATGCAGGAAATTCATGAGACAGTCAGAAAAACCTTGACAGAGAATACCATGAAACATAAAGCCAAAGTGGATGAGCATAGGAGAGAGGTTCAGTTTAATGTTGGTGACCTAGTGATGGTGCATTTGAACAAGGCTAGATTGCAAAAGGGAGTTCCTCATAAGCTGCAAATGAAGAGGATAGGTCCCTGTCCTATCTTGGAAAAATATGGCAATAATGCAGTCAAAGTGCAATTACCAGATGACAGTGGACTGTCCCCTATTTTCAATGTTGCAGACCTAGTCCATTACAGAGGACCACCACCAAATATGGATCAGACCATGCAAGAAGTGATTCAAGATGTAGAAGAGCTCAAACTGCCCTCCACTGCAGTTAAGCAAGCTGATAAGGTATTGGACACTAGAGTCTACAAAAGAACAAGAACCAAAGAGTACAAGGAACATCTGATCCAAAGGCAAGGACAACCTGAAGTTGATGTAGTACGGATCAAGGAGGCAGAGTTCAAGAAGTTGGGAGTTGATCCTAACTTGCTCAATCCAAGGATGGATTGAATCTTTCTTGTTTTAAGGGAGGATGGTGCAGGAGCACCTAGGCTGACCTCCACCAAGTTTGTGCACAATTTTGGCTTGTATTGACTTTAGCCAAGTCAGGGATTTTGGTATGTTGTTTTGGACCTTCAAAGGTCTTGCATTTGTGTGTGTGATGAGTTAATCATCATGATTAATATCATCTTAGTTGTTATGTTGATAAATGTAGTTATATTTAGCTTTAGACAGCTTAGGTTTGTAAGGAAGGTGTAAAATGTGTTTCAAACACATAGTCATTGTTTAAAAGATGCTAATGGTCGGTTAAGGGAGTTATTGATTTGAGTTTAAGGAGATTGGGATCCTAGGATTAAGGTTAAAAGAGTTGAAGCTCCAAACATTCCTTTGGATGAATATTTCTAACAAAGAACAGGGAAACCCTAGAAGATAGGGCAATTAGGCCTCCTCTCCAAGAGTGTTGGAATCCACTGTACGGAACAGAAGAAGGTCAGAAACCTAGTGCAAGATTTAAAAGTTCCAAAAGGGTATCAGGAACTCAAGTTTACTTGACAGGTCATTTGGCAGATTTAAGCAAGAAAAGAAAAAATAGGACTGGTAAGGGCTACAAGGATTAGCCCCTTCCAAAGGCAAATTCATGAAATCGAGTAGTTTGATGGCTACACAACAAGCAAGATGGAACTTCATGGATGCAAGAAGCATGAGGACAGTGTCTCCAAATCCCCTGCAAGCAGTTTCAAGCAACATGGTGAAATTGGCATCTAGATTCTTCTAGGTGTTGTGAAGAGGAATGCAGCTTCAAATGGTGTTGGTCTCCCTAAGCTAAGCACAAGTGGAAAACTCATAGTGAGGAGTTGGAGCAGAGCTTGGTTGGTCTTCTAAGCTCAACAAGAACCATTGGAGTCAGGTTCTGGCAAGGAGACAGTGAAGAAGTCTCTAAAAGGTTGTGCAAGCAAGCTTAGGTTTCCAATTACACCACTCCTCCTCTTTGGTCTCCATTATTCTGATCACGAGGATGGTAGGTGTTATCTCCTTTTTGGTTCTAGTTGCTACTAGAGCCTTCACTCTTCTTTTGATCTTCATTTTGACCTCCATATGACCATCCACCAATCTTTCCTCTACGGCCTCCACCTTGTTTTTTCTCAAACCTCTTGTTCAGTCATTCTTCAACCTTTAGAGAAAAAATGATAAGCATCCTCAAAGTGGTCATTCTTACCAGTGCCAATTCTTCCTGTATGCTTGGCTTCATCCCATTAATATAATGAGCAACTTTCTCTTTATTCACCTCTTAATGCCCTATCTAAATCAGGACCTTGTGAAATTCTTCTATGTATTCTTTCACCATCCTTGTCCCTTTCCTCAAGCTCTGCATCTTCTTGAGCAACTCCAATTCATAATCGACTAGAATAAATTGTTTCTTCACTTTTGACACCATTCTGTCCCATTTGGAAATTTTATCTTTCCCTTGTCTTCCTCTTTCCACCATATACAGTGTGACCTTTCAATTTTGTCTTTACAAACCTCACTCTATGAGGATCTTCAATCTCCTCAAACTCAAAAAATTTCTCCATGTCATTTATCCAATCAATCAATTCTTTAGGATTCAGATTTCCACTAAAAGTTGAAACCTCCATTTTAGGTCTCTTCCCAATGCTTTTGATTGCTCACAACAATCTTCTTTTTCCAGGATCCATTAGATCCTACTCTTCCTCTTCCATTTCATCTTTTTTTTCATCTTCACTTTCATCTTTGTCTCATTGCACATCTCTTCTTCAAACCTCTTGTTGCAAGGTTTCTAATTTCCTTCTAAGGGCTCTGATTTCATCTCTTGGTGGATCTCTTCCTCCATGACCTCGGCCTCTACCTCTGCAATACTAGGCAATTCTTGGAGACATCTTGAACTCAACCCACACTCGCAAGTTCTGCTGCAACTTCCTCACATTCGGCACTCTATTACAGGCTTAGGAACTCCTGCTCTGATACCACTTGATGAGGGACACACTACCCAAAACCCATAGAAATCACAACAACAGATACCAACACAAAATATATGAGACAGAAAAATTACTCACATTCAATTATTTTCAGAAAATGAAATTACAAATTCAAAGCTTACATGCTACAGCCTCATGGGCTTGATTCATTACAACAAAATTCAGCTCTGAATAGAAAATCTACTATTCGGAGCCACAATCTACACTATCAAGGCCACCTTCTAGAATCCCCACTTAACCCTTTTTTTATTTTCCCCAATAACTGCCCTAGAATGTTCTATAAAGATCAAATTTCCCCTTTTTGTTTTTGCGCCAAAAGTCTCGCCATTTCATTTCTAGCCTAGGAAGAATTTTTTATGAAATTCACTTTTTAGAGGACCAACTTTCACGAGGCCATAAATTTTGATACATGCATTTGATTTGCTATTATTAGATATCGTTGGAAAGCTCTCGACAAGCTCTACAAAAAATGAATCCACTGTAAGTCGGTTTGGCCATTTTTTGACCTATTTCGGGGCCTCTAAAGTTTTATATCTGAATTTGAAGCTGCATTGGAGAAATTTCTCATAATATAAACTTTAATTTCTCCCAAACCGTGCAAGGTATTGAGGTGATTCTTTCACAACCGGAAATGTTTTCCAGCTCTACTCCTTGGGGTAAATTTTCACATCCATATGAGCTTGTTTAGGCCAACTTACTAAAAATAGTAAGTGCTTGCTTCTCGCTATTTTTGACACCTAACTGTCTTACACCCCTTAAGTGCCATCATGGGACTCAAAACAACTAAAGAAAATAAAGAAAACATTTTTTTTTGGTGATGCAATATTTCCCTACATCACTAGATGCTCCTACATCAAGCAAAAAGGTCATTGAAGTATTCAAAAAGTTGAAAGTTTGATAGGCTATTGTCTATGTACCCATGTGGGAGTCTTGTAATTCCATTTAATATTTTATTATCTTTTGTCTATCCATGAAGAGGGGCATGGGTTTTGTAGGTGGTTTTTAACCTCTAGTTTTGGTTTACCATTTTTGGTTTTACCTCCCCCATTTTTTATAAATTGGAGCCATGAGATGGTGGTTTCATGTTGATTTCTTCCACGTAATATGGTTCTTCCAGGTTGGTCAGAGATTAGTAGTAGAGTTTATTATTGTGTACTCTCATTCAAAGGTTAATCATATACTTTCCCTATTTTCTCATGTGTAGTTTTTTCTTGAAATATTTTCTCCATGTAAATCTGGTGTCACATTTTGTTTGTTGATTTTTATATTTTGTTGTATGTTGCAATCACATTTTTAAATCTATTTTTAAGATTTGAATTCAATTGAATAAATTTATATTCTAGTTTTCCTTCATCTTGTTTTCAACATTTGGTATTAGAGCTAACGGTTTTACTAAGAAGGGGATGCCTTTCTCTTAAGTGTTGGAGATTTTTTGGATGCAATGGCAGATCTAGTTTTGTGGTATATTGCATATTTGTGAAGAGGGTTATTTACCATGGATCCTACCTCTCATCAAGTTATTGAGAACTTCAATGGCATAGACTATGAGATGTGGAAAATGAAGGAGGATCTCCTTGAAGAGAGAGATTAGTGGTTACCAATTTCACAAGAGAGTAAACTAGCTATAATGTTTGATGAAGATTGGAAAAATTTAGACAAGAAGGAATAAGGAACCATGTAGTTGTGTCTCACAAATTTTGTCCTTTTAAATATCTCTATAGAAGACACCATATACAAGTTGTGGAAGAAGATAGGTGATATTTATCAAACTAAAAGTTTGTCTAACAATTTATATCTCAAAAGATGGTTATATTCATTAAAAATGAAAGATGGTGATTCTATTATAACCATTTAAATTGTTTTAATTTGATTATAACCCAGCTTGCATCAGTAGATGCTAAATTAGAAGATGAATATTTTTTTTTCTTTGTTCTTTACCTGAATCTCAAGAAAATCTAATTGTTTCCATAAGTAGTGGTAATGTAAAGCCAAACATGGATAGGATGATTTCTATAATTCTATCAAAGGATATGTGGAGAAATTCTATGAATTTTGGCTCCCAATATGCCTCTCATGTGTGAGGAAGGTCCTAAAGGGGATATGATGCAGGAGCGTCCTTGGTTCTTGGAAATCTTGTATCAACCAAAAATATTTTCTTTTAGTTTTTGTTCTTGCTCAGTTCATTTTGGTGGATCCATCATATTTTCTCACCAGACCTTGTGGATCGATGTTTACATAGTGGACATGTTCATTTTCCTTACTCCAAGATTTGAGCATGATTGGATCTTTTTGCAGCAAGTTATCGCTTCTGGATTTGATGGCAGTCTCTTGAACTAGCACCAAAATAATTTTCAAGCCTAACGGCTAATTTGATCGTTCGTTGATCATTCCTGTAACTTGCAGATCTCGATGGTGTTGATTTTAATTGTTCCATGGAGTGTCCCTGACCTTAATTATAGGTCCACACTTTATCCTATGCATTCACTAAGGAGTAATTCAAATTTGAGGCCAACTTGTTCTTGCACACATTACATTTTCTTTTATTGGAGATTGTAATGATCTTTGGTCAACGCGGATGATTCTAATCTGCAGATATGATATAAAGCTTGTAATAGATCATTAGAAAGGCAGAGCTGATTAAGTCAAAAGAATATTAGATTTGAGATATTAGATTTCAGCTCGCATATAGGAGCATATTGGAATGTTGTATTTTTGAACATGTGGTAGTAGGCTTGTGAGCCAAATCTGTAAGCCCGAATATTGTCGACCGATTGCAATCAAGATTTCTATTAATGAGCATTTTTTTATCTGCATTTTCCTCCATATTTTGTATTGCTTCTATTGTGTTACTCTTGTTGCATGGTCCAGATTGTTCTCTATGATGACCCTTCTACCGTGGCTGCACCAGATTGGTATCAGAGTGCGATTTGATCTATGAGAAGTCATCAGAATTCACAGAGTCATGTTGAAGATTTGTTGTGGGGTGGTGGACTGAGGATCCAACTTGCAGCTGCATAGGACTTGTGTAAAGATGGTGGGAAGAAGAAATGTTAGAGGAAATGGAGTGCATGGAAATGCAGACCCAGATTTAATGGAGATGTATAGAGGAATTGTTGCCAGATTAGATGCAATTGAAACAACCCAAAGGAGAGGTCAACCAATTGATGATGTGAGTGATGAAGAGATGGAAGTACAAGAAGAAAGAGGAAGAGAAGATCAACCTAGCCTTGATCAAGGAGAAGAGAGGTTCATAAGAGCCCTAACTAGAGCGAATACAAAACCACACTTCAATCCACCGGATTATAGAGGTAAGTTGGATTCAGATGAATTGCTAGATTGGATAATAGAGATGGAAAAGTATTTTTATTTTGAAGGTACCACTGAAGATAAGAAGGTAAAATTTGCTTGTACAAAGTTGAAAGGACATGCATCCCTATGGTGGGAACATTTGTAGACAGATAGACAAAGAAGAGGAAAAGAAAAGATAAAATCATGGGATCAGATGGTGAATAAGTTGAAAACAAAGTTTATGCCTACAGATTATCAGATCAATTTGTTTCAAAAGTTGCAAAATTTGAAGCAAAAGGAGTCAAGTGTGACAGAGTACACTGAGGAGTTCTACAAGTTGAACATCAGATATGGACATTCAGAGGATGAGAATGAACAAGTAGCCAGATATGTGAATGGTTTGAGGTCATCTATACATGATGAGATTAGCTTGATTAAGTTGCAAAGTGTGGAGGAGTCGTATCAATGTGCCCTAAAAGTAGAAGATAAGTTGAATAAAAGACATGAGCCAAGGTAGAGAGGAAGAGGTGGAAGATTTCAGAGAGGAAGAATTTTTACTGGAGGAGGAAGAGGAACTTTTGTATATCAGAATAAGGATAAGGAGTTCAGTAAGAATTATAATTCATACCATAGAGGTGATGGAAACTCTTACAAAAGAGGAGGTTATGGTGGTTACCGGAATGAAGGTATAGAAGAGATGATAGAGGACAGGAGAAAATAACATTCAAGGGAACTTGTTATAAGTGTGGTGGAGAAGGACATAGAGCATTTGAATGTAATCAAGGAGAGACAAGAAGGAAGACATGAAACAATAGAAGAACGGCCTTTGCTGAGGAAGATCAGGTTGGATCATCTAATAAACCAGAAGATGGAGAAGTGTTGGTGAATAGAAGAGTATTATGTCAAAGTGAGATGGAGCAGGAACCGTTGCAGAGAAAGAATCTATTTTGGACCAGATGCAAGGTAGCTGGTAAATGTTGCAAAGTGATTGTTGATAGTGGAAGTTCTGAGAACCTGGTTTCTGATGAAATGGTGACAAAATTGAAGTTGGAAAGATTGAGGCACTTGAAACCCTATTAGATAGCATGGATTCAAGACGAGCATAAGATACTGGTAAGTGAACAATGTTTGGTAAAATTGAAGATAGGAAATTATCATGATGAAGTTTTGTGTGATATCATGCCTATGGATGTATGTCATGTTTTGTTGGGAAGGCCTTGTAGTATGATAGATAGGATATTCATGATGGAGAGAAGAATACTTATCATATTGTTGCTAATGGGATGAAGTAGACTTTGTTTCCATTGGAAGATGTTCCTAAAGTTGAGGTTTGTACGAGTGCTAAAATTTGTTTGGTTGATGGAAGGAGATTTTTGGATGGATTAAGACATGAGAGTATGTTTTATGCCTTGGTTCCTAAGAAGGCTGAAGACTTGAAGCATGTAGAAGAAAAATTGAATGAGGTAAAGGAGTTGCTGACAGAGTATGATGAGATCATTTTAGATAATGTACCTGATGGATTACCACCTATGAGGAGTATTATTCATTGTATGGATCTGATTCCTGGAGCTAGTTTACCTAATAAATTAGCACACTGGATGACACCTATAGAAAATGAAGAGTTAAATAGACAAGTGCAAGAATTGTTGAGGAAGGGTTTGATCAGGGAAAGCTTAAGTCCATTTGCAGTACATGTAGTGTTAGCACCTAAGAAGGATGGAGAATGGAGGATGTGTACAGACTCTAGAGCCATAAACAAGATCACCGTGAAGTATATATTTCCTTTTCCCCGGATGGATGACATTATGTTTGAGTGGAGCTAGATACTTTACAAAGATATATTTGAAGAGTGCATATCATCATATCAGAATCAGAGAAGGGGGTGAGTGGAAGACAACATTCAAGACAAATGAAGGATTGTATGAGTGGTTGGTGATGCCTTTTGGACTAACAAATGCACTGAGTACTTTCATGAGGTTGATGAATGAGGTATTGAAGAAATTCTTGGGTAATTTTGTGATTGTTTACTTGGATGACATCTTGATTTTCAGTAAGAGTAGAGAAGAACATTTGTTGCATATAAGAAAAGTTTTGCAGAGATTGAGAGAAGAGCAATTGTTGATAAACATTAAGAAGTGTAGTTTCATGAAGGAAGAATTGGTATATCTAGGATTTGTGATATCTGTGGATGGATTGAAGATGGATCCTAAGAAGGTAAGATTAATTGTTGAGTGGTCTACACCTGATAGCATTGGAGAGGTAAGATCATTTCATGGATTGGCTAGTTTCTACCGAAAGTTCATTAGGAATTTCAGTTCTATTTGTAGTCCTATGACAAAAACAATGAGAGAAGATAGGAAGGATTTTAGGTGGACATCTGGAGCAAATCATAGTTTTGAGTTGTTGAAAAATAAGGTGACTAAGCAGCCCGTGTTGGCTTTACCAGACTTTAATAAGGTATTTCAAGTGGACTATGATGCAAGTGGAAATGCAATTGGAGAATTATTGAGTCAAGAAGGAAGACCTGTAGCTTATTTCAGTGAGAAATTGAATGATGCTAGGAGAAGATATTTAGTGTATGACCAGGATTTTTATGCCATAGTTCAAGCCTTGAAGAAGTGGAGACATTACTTGTTTCCTAAGGAGTTTGTGTTGTATACAGAACATTAGGCATTACAATACTTGAACAGTCAAGGTAAGTTGAATCAGAGACACATGAGATGGGTAGAATTCTTGCAGAGTTATACTTTTGTTTTGAAGCATAGGAGTGGAAAGTCAAATAGAGTTGTTGATGCTTTGAGTAGGAGAAGGAATTTATTGACAGAGATGGGAGTGGAAGTAATAGGAAAAGATGAATTGAAGAACTTGTATGAGGAAGACCCAGATTTTGCAGAACCATGGAGAGCTTGTAAAGAACCAGTTTTGGAGGATAGGAGTCAATGGTTGGATTATTTCATTCAGGAGGATATGTTGTTCAGAGGTAATTAGTTGTGCATACCCCAGAGTTCAATGAGGGATAACTTGGTGAAAGAAAAGCATAGTGGAGGATTGTCAGGACACTTTGGCATTGATAAGACAGTAGCATTGGTAAGTGAGAATTACTTTTGTCCCCGGATTCATAAGGATGTTAGGAGATTTGTGCAAAGTTGTAGATTTTGTCAAGTTGCAAAAGGGAGTAGTTAGAATGTTGGATTGTATAAGCCTTTGACAGTTTCAGAGAGACCTTGGGAGGATATCAACATGGATTTCATACTTGGTTTACCAAAAACACAAAGAGGTAATGATTCTATATTTGTGGTGGTAGATAGATTTTCTAAGATGGCACATTTCATACCTTGTAAGAAGACAATAGATGCAGTACATGTAGTAGACTTTTTCTTCAAGGAAGTGGTTGTTTCAGACAGAGATGTAAAGTTTTTTGGTTACTTTTGGAGGACACTTTGGAAGAAGTTAAAGATAGATTGAAAGTTTAGTTCTACTTTTCACCCATAGACTGATAGATTGATAGAGGTAGTGAACAGGATTTTGGGGAATTTACTGAGATGTTTGGTTGGAGAGAAGACCGGAAGTTGGGATTTAGTCCTTACACAAGCAGAGTTTGCTTACAATAATTTAGTGAATAGGAGTACGTAAAGACACCTTTTGAGATTGTTACTGGAGTTCACCCTAGAGGTATATCAAAGCTGAGAGATATCAGTATGGAAGCTAAAAGGAGTGCAGAAGCAGAGGAATTTGCAGAACACATGAAGAAATTACATACTCAAGTGAAACAACAATTGCAAGATATGAATCGGAAGTATAAGGAGAAAGCAGATGAAAAGAGGAGACATAAGGAGTTCTAAGTTGGAGATGAATTCATGGTGTATTTGAGGAGGGAAATATTTCCAATTGGCACATACAATAATTTGAAGATGAGGAAGTTTGGACCTTGTAGGATTTTGAAGAGGTTTGATTCAGGAAATGCATATGAAGTGGAGTTAACAGATGGCATGGGTATATAACCTATATTTAACATTGCAGATCTACATCAGTACCATGAAGCAGAATTCAGTGAAGACAGTAAAGCAAAATTGGAGGATCAACTTCCTAAACAACAGTCAGATGACATTGAAGAGATTCTAGATATTAGAGATGGGAGAAAAACTCGTGGGAAACAGTACAAAGAATATCTTGTGAAATGGAAAGGTAGACCAATGGAGGATTCTTCTTGGATTTCCCAAGCTGAGGTAGATTGTTTTGGTTTTCCTTTAGCCCTAGAAAAGTGAGGGACTCACTTTTCAAATAACTTTGGATGTCTGATGCATGAGCATCCTTGGTTCTTGGAAATCTTGCATCAACCAAAAATATTTTCTTTTAGTTATTGTTCTTGTTCTGTTCTTGCTCAATTCATGTTGGTGGATCCATCATATTTTCTCACCAAACCTGTGGATCGATTTTGACATCATGGACATGTTCATTTTCCTTATTCTAAGATTTGAGCACGATTGGATCTTTTTCCGGAAAGTTATCCCTTTCAGATTTGATGGTAGTCTTTTGAACTGGCACCAGAATAATTTCCAAGCCTAACGACTAATTTGATCGTTAGTGGATCGTTCCCATAACTTGCGAATCTCGACGGTGTGATTTTAATTGTTCCATGGAGTGTCCCTGACCTTAATTATAGGTCCACACTTCATCCTATGCATTCATCGAGGAGTAATTCAAATTTGAAGTTGACTTGTTCTTGCACACGTTACATTTTCTTTTATTGGAGATTGTAATGATCTTTGGCCGATGCGGATGATTCTAGATCTTTGGATATGATATAAAGCTTGTAATAGATCATTAGAAATGTAGAGCTGATTAAGTTAGAAGAATATTAGATTTCAGCTTGCATATAGGAGCATATTGAAATGTTATATTTTTGAACATGTGGTAGCAGGTCTATGAGCTGAACCTATAAGCCCGGATATATTTGGCCGATTGTAATCAATATTTTTTTTAATGAGCATGTTTTAATCTGCATTTGCCTCCATATTCCATGTTGCTTATGTTGTGTTACTCTTATTGCATGGTCTGGATTGTTCTCTTTGAGGACCCTCCTACCGTGGTTGTGCCAGGATAAAAAGAGGGATAAGTCTAAAGGATGTTCTAAGACCCCCAAGAAGAGAAGAGTAAATTGTCAAAATTGTGCAAAAAGAGGGAATGTGAAGGAGTGTAAGAACAAGAAAACTAATTGGTAATCATCAAAGAGAGGAAGAAGACCCCTATATCTAGGTGGAGAATGATTCAATAAAGGTCCAATTCTTGGAGAATACATTGTGTTGTAATTGAGGGAGGAACATTTCATTTGGTTTTGAATTCTATTTATTTCTTATTGCAATAACTCATAATCTATGAGTTGTAAGTAGAATGTAACGTTGATTGTACTAACCTATGAGTCATGTGCGTATTTGGAATATATTTTCTATGTGAAATCAATTCAGCTACATTTATTTTATTTATTGCAATTTTGAAATTTCTATTTTTCATCCACATCTGTCATTAGTCATTCCAATCTGTGTGCTAGCTGACTAATGATCCTTTAGAGTTCACTTTGCATTGGAAGCATTTTTATGGGCTGATGTTTGACAACTTTATTGCTTTCTAGTTAAAAGCATATTTATTATCTATTAAATCATATGATGGAGTTGTACCTCTCAATTCAAAAGAAATTCACAAATGCAATTATGACATTTCTAGAGCTATTAGCGGCTTGGCTCCAGTGCATATTGGGCAAGAGAGTTACTAATTTTAGACATATTTATCAAAGGCCAATTCATTTGCTGACAGATTTTTGGTGACTCTACTGGGGAAAGATTGTAGTTTCTGACAATTTTCTATTGTGTCATGAAGCAAGATGGTACTTCCCCATAATTATGTGTTTCTCATACTTCAACCTAACTTGGATTGGATGCAGGAAGAGCAAGAGGATATCATATCACAATTAACTACACTTGCTTGGAGGTACAAAATGAGTGTAGCAGATTATATGTGAGTTAATTTCATCTTGGAGGAAGAAGAAGAATGTGCTAAACGTCCACCTGTACCAATGATTGAACGTCCCCCAAGGTTTATCTTTGAGTATTATGATGAGCCACCCCGACATCCTAATCCACATCCAAATCAACCTCCAAATCAAAATCCTAATCAGTCGTAGAATCACCCACCAGCTCAACTGCCACCTAAGTAATAACCTAGGGGTGTCTTTCTTTACTCTGTTAGGAGTTGGCGACTATGAAAATCAATGGCTTCCATTCCATGGGGTAACCACATTGGACCTTTCGCACTATCACAATGCAATGACCTGCCATGTGGCTCGAGGAAAAGATTCTCAAAATTCTCTAGTAATGACACTCAAGATCCAAAAGATCATATTTTGGCTATGACCATAGTAAGTAGAATCTGGGGGTTCAAGAAGGATGTCTTTATAAGGTTGTTTGTTGACAATCTAGTTGAAAAAGCAGCTGAATGGTTTAGAGGATTGGAGAAGGGTTGTATAACTAGTTGGAATATCCAACACAAAAAAAAAAATTGCAACGCTTCAAGGGTCCTCTTGATGTTGTTGCTTTAATTCGATAGTTCTTCCAAATTGTAAAGGAAACAAGAGAACCTATGAGGGATTTTTTTATCGATTCAACCAATCTCTCCAATA
Source organism: Sequoia sempervirens (assembly GCA_007258455.2). Classification (NCBI taxonomy): domain Eukaryota; kingdom Viridiplantae; phylum Streptophyta; class Pinopsida; order Cupressales; family Cupressaceae; genus Sequoia; species Sequoia sempervirens. Next base: position 343,732 of record VDFB02365093.1, read on the forward strand.
GATTCCTACACCAGAGCAACCAAGAAAAATAATTCAAGTCCATGTATTTACTTCTTCCCTTGACCCAGATGTCTAGCTCATTTTAAAAAGAGATAAGATCTTTGGGATTGAACAGAATCAAATTGAAAAAGTAAACATTGAAGATGATTTGACTACAATAGGAAAATGGAAGCTTAACGACACCACCAAGCATGTTATCAATTGTTCATTATATGTTTACAATTTCTTTGGACTCCTAGTTGTCATGAATAACTTTTGTCCTACTGCAAAGAGAATGAACTTGACAATTTTGGATGATGTGCAATTCTTGTCTGAAAGGAATAAAGATGAAAAGAATGAATATCAATGTTGGTATGCCTAGGCATATAGTCTAAAATCTTCAATTGAATTAGAGGATGACCTTATCTCAACAAGCGATGACGAGGACTCAACACCACAAGAAAGGTATGCCCCCTTTCCAATCTATTCCTCCATCTATTCTTGTGGATAACTTGTCCCCTTATAGTTCTATCAGAGAAGATCAAGAGTTAGATTACCTTTCCATTCCAAAATATGAGGCTTTTACCTTTGAGGTTACTATAGAAAAAATTGTTATGTGCAATTAGGAAAGATAATGAGGATTCTCCAAAAAAATGACAAGGGTGGTGTAAAGTGGTCGATCAATTCAAATCCCCTTTTCAAGTTTGAGGAATTTGAAGTCCATGATAATTTTATGTTTGAAGAAACAGTGTTTGGTTTCTAGAATTGTTAGCAAAAAAGGTTGCCCATTTTTCAATTGATGGTGAAGGAAATGATACTGCAATAGTGAAGGATCAAAATTCCATGGGGTCACAATGTAGCCATGATGTTAAGACAATTTCCTATGAAACAGTAATTTATGTCATTGCAAAGGGTATAAGGAATTCAAATTTGTCTCAAACGGGAGATTATTTCAATGATGAAATCTCATGAAATAGCCAAAAAGAATTAGATACCTCCACGCAAGACTATTTGCATCAAGAGGAGGTTTATGATGAGAGGTGGTTGTTTGGAAACATTGAAATTGGTGAATTCTTTTGTAGTGCCCATGTTTGGGTAATTTGGACCTCTACTCTACTTTAGAAGCCGCATGCACTAACAGGATTTTTCAATTTTGGGCCATTCTTCTCACAACTTGTTAATGGTTTCATCTGAGTTATTATTTTCTCTTTCTCCTTGGTAGGTGCCAACCTACCCTGTATATAGTTTCTTTTTGGTGTGTCTTTTTTGGTTGTTTTTTCATAGGTTTTAGTTTTTGTACCCCCTCTTCACGCGACTTTGTGCCCAATGGATATAGGACTGGTCATAATACTTTTGGGTTCCTGGTTGCATCATTTTTAGTCCTTGTCCCCAATCATAGGCATTGCTACCTAGATTTCAATTCCCTCTCTTAAAATTGACATCCCCATGTCAAAGTTTTGGCTATCTTAAATTGGGTGGTATTTTGTTAAGTTTTGTTAACTCAAGCGGTGTTTTCACTGGTTCATCTAACTTCCCATCTAACCACTCCTTTGTTATTTACTTCTATGTTTCCTTAATGGTGGTGTTTCAAGGCATGAGTGTAACTTCCTGATTACTCTTAAGTCATTAATTTGAGAGGTTGGTGATCCATGCTCAAGGTTCATGAACTTGTTAAAAAAACTATCGGCGACAAGTTTTGAAGTCTTTCAAGCTTGGGTGAGATTTTAAGTGGTTTCTAAAACTATCAATGATGAGTTGTTTAGTTTTGTGAACTCCCCATATTATTGTCCAAGTACATTTTCAAAAGAAATTAAGAAATCACAATGCAGTTTATTTTATTAAGGTGCATTCCAATTCGAAACGACAAGCCATTTGTGCAGAAGTGAATAAGTAGATGTCATCTAGATGCAACAAATGAAACCAAATCAAAGAAAAAATTGTTCATAAAAGGAGAAGTGACACTAGAAGTATAAAACGTTATATTTTTATTATATATATATACATATATATATACATATATATATGTATATATATATGTATATATATATATATGTATATATATATATGTATATATATGTGTATATATATATATACATTGGTGGCGATACAAAATTCACCAGTTGATTACAAAAAGTTGGATAATATCATAACAATGATTTCTTCAAACACAAAGAGTAAACATCAACACACGGATTACCTCCACCACCACCTGGAGATGCTACATATGGGTCAGTGATAGCAGGTTCTCATGAGACTACAAGAATTGGGCAAACAACCCTATGTTATTCCTCACCAACCCTGTATGGACAAGGGTCATTGCTTCCTCAGTGGCTTCATTTTGGGTCGTGGTTGCAATGCAAATGGTGTCACCCACTAGTCCACTTCATGGATAGTTGTTGAGACCAGAAATGGCTACATTGACTCAATGGAGAAACTCACGTCGAACTAGTCACTTCGCTACTCTTATTCCCCAATCACGACACTCAAAATTGTGAATAATAGTGTACACAAAATGCTCCAAGAGTGTTGCATTGTGCACATGCACTTGGTTCAGAAATGCCTCTCCCAGTATGTTGTGTAACACCTCCTCTTCAACTTCACTTTGGATAATGAAGACTTCTTTCAATTGATCAGATAAATGCATGAAGAGGGGGTTGCATTCAATCTCTTCAATGACAATGAATTCATTCATGGACACTTCGTCACTTTGAGCACTCACCATGTTTGACATTTTAGGTTGGCCAAGTGTGGTGGTGCATGTTGAATTTATAGAAGGTTGGTGATACATTTGAGTTGAAGATGATCAAAGTGATAGGATGGAAATGCAGTCAAAATTAATTGTTGATATAACTGGAATTCAAGTTATACTCTCAATTGATCTCTTGGCTAGATAGCTTGCATGTGCATTTCCATTACACCTCTACGAGAGTTATTTAATGCTTAGAATGTGAAGCATGCAAACCGCTCAATAATAGATTCCATGGGGTAGGAATTAAATAAATAAATACTCGAACATCGCTTGAAGTCTTATCATTAGTGACATAATCATTCCAGTTATTTATTATTTCTTGGCTGCCAATTTTCAAGGTGAACAGTTCGATGGCAAGAAAGCGTTACAACAACTGATTGGTAACAATTAAAAAGAGGAAGAAGACCCCTATATCTGGGTGGAGAATGATTCAGTAAAGGTCTAATTCTTGGAGAATACACTGTGTTGTAGTCGAGAGAGGAAAATTCATTTGATTTTGAATTCTATTTATTTCTTATTGCAATAACTCATAATCTGTGAGTTGTGATTAGAATGTAATGTTGATCATACTGACTTGTGAGTCGTGTATATTTGGAATATATTTTCTGTGTGAAATCTATTCAGCTACATTTATTTCATTTATTACAATTATAAAATTTCTCTTTTTCATTCACATCCATCATTAGTCATTCTAGTATGTGCGCTAGCTAACTAATGATCCTTTAGAGTTCACTTCACATTAGTAGCATTTTTATGGGTTGATGTTTGACACCTTTATTGCTTTCTGATTAAAAGAACATTTATTATCTATTAAATCATACGAGGGAGTTGTACCTCTCAATTCAGAAGAAAGTCACAAATGCAATTGTGACATTTCCAGAGTTGTTAGCGACTTGGATCCAGTGCATATAGGGCAAGAGAGTTATTAATTTCAGACATATTTATCAAATTCCAATCTGTACACTAACACCAACCAAACCTCCAAAATGCTCATTACTCCTTTTTGTACGTGGCTTTTCCTCTTTCAAGTATGTGCATTCAATTGTAATTCAAAATTGGTTTTCCCACCTCACAACCCACTCTCTCCACTTTTTCCAATGCCCTACATTCCAATCTTGCAACAAAATGCAAATTCAAATTTTCAAAGTGGAGTCACAAAGCATATTAATTTCCCACTCCAAGCTTGGGTGTGGGATTTACCTTTTTGGAAAAATAACATCTTTCAAAAAAGTTAAAATAATTTAAAAAATTAATCATAAACAATTTGATTTCCCACAATCCATCACCAAATTCTATCAAGTTGGAGGAGTTGAGAATTTCAATAATTTGTGCTTGAAACCAAAAATCAAAACAAAACGCAGGCATAAAATTTCAAAATATTTTTGGTTGTACAGGATTGTTCATGCACCTAAATGCTCCTGCATCAAACAATGCGGGTAGAAATTTTGTGACCATAGGCTCACAAAAATGGAGTTGAATGGTAGAACAATTCTTTCAAATTGTAAGCAATATGTGAAACTCCATCATTGTCTAAAGTGCACATGAAATGATTTTTTCTTCCTCTTCTTCCAGCACTTTGTCGACACAAGCACCATCCTCCTTCCACAACTATGTTCACCATTCTTCTATCCTCTCATGGATTTACATCCACCATGTCACCCTCCACCAAATACACTCTACTCTTCTCTTCTCATTCATGTCTTCTCTTCATTATTTTTTTAGAACCAAACTTGATCTGACCAAATGCCTATGAATTTTCCACAATTCAATGATAAGCAAAGGTAAGGATTGGCCAACAAACAAGTAAGGATTACTAGGCCCTTACTTCTACTCTTCAGGCTCTGTGAAACCCAGGAGGGTAATCCTGATAATGTTCAATTAATTATTCCCTTGCTACTTTATTTTGAACATTAGAACAAACAGATATATTCCTTTCAGCTGCAAATAGATAGAATCCCTCAAGGATTTGGCTAACCCTTAACCGAATTGACACCTAAAGCAAGGAATAAGTGACATATCATATGGATATTTTGTAATTGAAGGTGTTTAGATGATTTTCATTCTCATTTTGTGCTCTTGGTCAAGTGCAAGACTGACTCATTTACATTCAAGATAACCAAATAAATAGACCAGTGTCTTGTCTTCAGGTAACAGAGTCACATTTGTAACAACCTATAATAACTTAGAAATTTAACTCAATAATTAATGGGTTATTGGCATATTGCATTACAATATCCAACTCACTGTGTCAAAAACAAAACTACTTAGCAATCTGAGAATCTTTCCTCACAAACCCATGATCTTATTTAATCATTTAATCAATTCCTTGAATCGAAGCAGAAATAAAATCACTCATTCAATTAAAAAAATTGAAGACAAACAAAAATATCCTTAATCATTTAATTTATAATATGGAAGAGAAAATACATAAGAGAGAATGTGCTTTTGAACTTATATTTTCATTTATATATTATTGCTACTATAAAACTAATTAAGTTCATTACAAACCAGCTTATACCCTAGACTTCACACTAATCTATTCATTTGTGCATGAATTTATAAATTTCTCTTTCATGAGCTTAGTTTTCCAAACTAGACAACTTGAGACCCAAAATTCAAACCCATGTAACTAACCTTGAAATCCCATTTATATAGATATGGAAGCAACAAGCATCAGGCCAAATTACCATTTTAGTCACATTTAAATTGACACTTAATTTCATTTCAATTCAAAAACTCCCCTAGACGGTCATATTTGCACATTACAAAATGGGGGAAAGCAAAAGATAAAACCCATATAGTCTGTTGAAGAAGATCAGCCAGCCCTCCAAAAGGCATAATTCGTCATTGCAGTAGTAAAAAAATCTCTCATCCACATTGATCAAAGAAGATTCTCCATGTTAGCACCCAAGACAAAAACTTATACGTTCACTGAAGAAGATGAGCTCACTGTTGTGGTAGCAGTGTCATCAAAACCAAAAATAGAACCAGGATGATACTTTAATTCCTCTTAATTAGAGTAGGTGCACCCACTCCGTGTTCTTGTTAAAACTAGAGAAGCTACTACCCCTACATCATAATCCTCTTGTGCCACTAGGGTGAGAAGGTATCAGCCATACTCTGGGTCAGTATCTGTTTCATTACTCAAAGGACTAGTTGAATCCTCTGTATGAGAGTTGTGCCTTCCCATATAAGAATCATAAGCCTTGTGGTACTTATTCTTCTTCTTCCCTCAAGACAGCCAATTTCCCACCAGATTCAATTTGGTCATGACCAACAACCCTACTCCTCAAGTTGCAATTACTCTTGAAACCACCCTTCTTAGAATTCTTACGGCTTTCTTCTTCTCTTTTGGCATTACAGGAGTTCCTGGTATGCCTTGTTCAATTTCAAGAACATCATCTTGAAATTCAAGCATACTAATCCTCTAGACCTCTTGACTGGTTGGATAGACTCACTAGGCTTACTCATTCTTACAAGACACAAAACAAGAACTAGCCAACCCTTGCAAAAAAATTCACTGATTTATGCTCTCAAATTGAATTTGCAGAAAAGAAACCTAAAACCCACACAATGCTAACCAGCCAAAGTAGAAGTTGCAAACAATTAAACCCACACTACCCCAGGAATTTAGAACTCATGAGCCGACTAGTGCATAATTAAAATAGAGCAAGTATGAATACCCACTTACCTAGGAAAACCACTTCACTATCTTAGTAATTTCTTGCCCCAGACTCACACGCTTCTTCTCTGGTTCCAAACCAATTTTTTCAACTCTCGACGGTTGCAAATGGTGAGACAAAACAGCAAAAGATCCTCATTAAGTAGAATAACTAGAGCGTGTAGACATTAATGATCAAAGAAGGATTGTGCAAGTGAGCTGACAACCAGTCGCTCAACTTTGAATCATGTCCATCGATCATTTTTTATTTAAAACATAATCAAGGAAACTCCTCAAACATCACCACTTGCCTTTTCATCCCTACTTGGAAACAACGATGACACCTTGAAAAGCCACCACGTAATTATCCACATATTTACCATATCTTTTACATTCCATTGCTCATTGCAATAATGCTCTTAAGCCATCTACAAACTTTGGTGATGAGCAACAATGGTCCATTGGAGGGAATATTCCTTGGTATATCCCTTATCACTTGTCATTGAAAGGTGACAAGACTACATAAGTGTTTCGGTAAGGAGAAATTTCCGACAATACCATAATGTACCTGCTAACCATCGTATATCATTGAAACTAACATTGAGTTGAAATTTCCTTCAACGATGGGAAAAAACTGACGATAGCACCAAACTCAGACACGTGGCCAAATCATATTGCTCCCTTCAATTCATTCTCATCACTCATCACAATAACTAAGAAAAACCTTGAAATACTTTGGCGATGACGCGATACAAAGAGAAGATGATGTCCATCGCGTATCATTATAATGGAACCAAAGGGCCAAAAGACTTCAGTGACAGGTGATACAAGAGGAACCCGAGAGCACATTGCTCATCACAAAAAAGAACCTAGTGATAAGAATGACTTTAGCGACGAGCTATGATGCAAGTGATCAGAAATAAGCACGTGCACCAAGTTTTTAATAAAGTCACCTAGTACCATGCATGATAAGGTTTCAAATGACTAAATAAAATTTTAGCAAAGGATGTAAAGGTCAAACAAGGCTGAGAAACCAACCTTATAAAATAAAGAAAATTTTGAGGACCTAGGCACGTGGAAAGGTTTCAGCGACGAGTAGCATGAATTCCTAACCATATGGGGTTGGTTACTCAATGGATTTCCAAGACTCAAGTTGCTTTTGACATGACCAGGAACGGGAAAAGCAAGTCAACGACCAATTATAACATTGCAAAGGGTGACAGACATGAGGGTTTTTTAGAAGGTTTTAGCAACACAAAACCCTAAAGCCAATGATAATGAATAAAACCATCAGCCCAGAGACATGGGATTAACCAAATTTTGCAGAATTTTGAGATGGAACACAAAGAATTTTTAAGGGTTCCATCAATGGCTCTTGTTGGGGATGTTTGTTCCTTTAGAACAAAGCAAGATCCAATAATTTCAAGCTAAATCATACCAAGCACAAAGAACCAAAACTAGGACTTTCCCGGACAAGGCAAGAGAACCAGACCAAAGCAACCAACATATATACAATATTTACATGACTGTACAAAATGATCCAACTTTAAATTTCCTGAAGCCCTTTCTAATGTACAGGCCTTCAACCTTCATTCTTCAGTTTAATAGGCTTCATTTCCAATTGGTGGCCCCAGGCCCCCAAAATTTAAAACCATTATTTGCCTTTGTCAAAAACTTTATTTTCTATTGTCTGCACTATGCCAAGGTTTAAAACATTGCCATGAATTTCCCACTAACTAATCATGTTGTAGCCACTGCAATCAACCACTATGGACATATGTCTGAACTCACCATTATCATCATTAACCCTGTCCAAGTGAAAACTATAATCAGGCATTAACTGGAATCTGTAATCAGTGTAGCATTTTACCTTACTCAATTCACAATCATATTCTACCAAATACTCATCCAACTGTACTAGAAATAGAAAACATTCATATTCCACTTCTGATAGCCCAAGACTAATAGAAGGCTCATATAAAACTTTGGGGTCATCCTCTAGTTTCTATCTCATGCCAGGAAAGCATTCATCTTGTGTGATGCTCAAGAAATGTTCATATATAGGCATATTCTCAAACTGGTGTTCACATTCACTTCAGCAATGTAAACCTGTCATACTACCATATGCTCCACTACCTTGGAAAATTGATTCATCAAAACTTGAGGTATCCATGTTCTTGTCCATATCAGGATCATTACCACAAACAACATTGTCCACAACATCCCATGCATCAAAGAATACCTCCATTTCAAGTTCATTAACATGGTCTAATTCATTCTTCAAATCACTATCCAACTCGATGCAAAAAATTTCAAAGGATGGATCAAATAACTCAGAATTAATAGGGTCGGCAGCAAGGAACTCCTATGTCTCATAAAATGATATGCATGTTGATCTGAACTTGAAAGGTTCATCATAATCTAAATGTTTGCTCATTAGCAGTTGAATCGGCTTCTTCATCTTTTTCCTCTTCAACAAATTCTTTGTCAAACACAATCATATCCATTTTTTTGAAAAAACTTTCATATTCCATTTTTACTTCATATAGACAATCAAGAACAACAAGGACATGATCATGCTAGTTAGTACCACAATTTTCATCATTTTTAACACTGTGCTTAGGCTTTGGATACTAAACACATACATTATTGTCTTCAAACTCATCATCATTCACAAAAATATCATTCTCTAGCTCTGGCATGACTCTATTGCACTCCAAGTATCCATCACATGGAATTTGTTCACTCACTTGTGAGAAGAATATTTTCTAAGCATTAATATTATCGCATCCTTCCTGTGAAGAAAAATCTCCTGGATCATCCTCACAAAAATATTCATACTCCTCAGAAAAATAATTAGAAACCTCACTCTCCTTATGATCATTATCACAAGGTAATTCATTACCATATGTATTAATCTCATAGTGTTCAAAATGAAAACCCAAACTCTCATTCTTAGTACCTTGACCATTGATTTCTGATGAGACATCAACCATACTTGTAAATGCATCTTCCTCCTTATCACCAATGTATTGATTTGCACATAGGTTTCTTATGGATTGGTTATAATCATTGTCCTCACCCATACCACAAGATAAGTGTATATTCTCTAATACACCCTCTTCACTTACTTGAGGTGTCTCATGATTTTCCTCAATAATACAACCATCACTGACACTTTTGGATTTCATACTTTGTTCATAATTAGATTTGGCCTCCTCGACAATTCTAATCCAATCAATTATTTGATAAAAACCTTGGGGATTCAATTCCTTAGGCAAGGTACTCAGTCCATGCTCAAAAATTTCATAGAACAAGTCAATGCACACTGCATCTTTTTGTCTGATACTTTTAGGAATTTCCAACAAGGCATCCAAAAACCTTCCCAACAGGTCATATGGTGATTCTTCCTTATATCTTTTCATACTAGACAATGTTTGAGCAAAAGACATTTGATTAGCATTGCTTAAGCTTTGTTGATGTTCAATTTGGAATTCACCATTAATTGCATTAAGTAATGATGGACGTACTAGAGCGATAGAAGCATTTCTATTATCACCATTACTTCTATTATCTAATCTACTTATATGGGATGAGCTAAAATAGCAGACACTTGCAGCCATATACCACTTCACCATTGAGTATCTTAGGTTATTTTCAATATCCATGGAAATTTGATATGTGTGATGCAATATTGTGGGCTCCTTATCTCTCAACAAATAACTTGTTTCCATATCAAATTCTCCCAAATACACAACCAAGCACTCTCCATCACTTGGTCTCATAGTTTCAAGAATATCTTGTTATGCCTTGCATAACCACCCCATTTTGTTTTTGGTCAAAATGGGTCCCTCCTGTCTTTGTTTTGTCCTTGGTTCTTTTGCTTGGGTCTTAGGAGTTTTTCTTTTTTTTTCTCCTGAGTCCTTATTCCTTTTGTCTAGCGGAAGCAAAGCCAGAATGGAAACTGGACTCAAAACTTTGTGAACGTTCCAAGTCCAGATTCGGTTCCAGTCCTAGGCCTGCCCTTGCCTTGTTTTTTTCTTCATTGCTTTGCTTGTGTTGGGCCTTTGGGATGGTTTCCTCCTTTGGGTTTTCATATGTTTCTTTTTCTTTTCGTTCTATTTCCTTCCAGTGGAAGTAGAATTGGAACGGAAACCAAACTCGGAACTTTGTAAAAGTTATGAGTCCAGTTTTTGTTCTGACCCCGCTCCCACCTATTTCCTTTTTGTTTTTTCCTTGTATCAATGTTTGTTCCTTTGTTGGGAATGGAACCGAAATCATAGCTGAGCTCAGAACTTTGTTAAGGTTTTAGGTCCGGTTTTGCTTCTAATTCTGCCCCCATTCCCTTTTTTATCTTTTCCCTGCCATGAGACCGGAACCGGATTCAGAATTAGATAAGAGACTTGGGTAAAGTTTTTTGTTCTATTCTGACTCTGCTTCTGCATCCACCCTGCCTTCGATTTGCACATTGGTTGTATACTCATTCCTGTTCTAATTCCGTGCTCGACCAACCGCATTAATTGCATTAATTACAGCCTCCTCACACACACGAAATGGATTTTAAACTTTAATCAAGGTTAATTGGCTCATTATTATTATTGCTTAAGTTGTTTAAGCAGACTAGAACCGACAAAGCGTGAAAGAGGAGCACAATTTGGTTTAGGGAAATCATCTACAAGTGGATTCAAATCAAGTTTCAACCTCTCTTGGTGGTGTTTTGAGGTAGGTGGTTTTCCTGTTCTGTTTGTCTTTTCCTTTCCTGTTTGTGGTGTCTGTCGCATGTTCATGAGACCTTTCTTGTGAATCTTCATGTGTTTCTGTTTATGTTTCACTTGTTTCTGGTTTAGTTTTGTTTTCCCCCCATTTTCCGTTTTTCTTTTCAACTTTTCCCATTCATTTTTCCATTTTGTTGTCATTTTCTTTGTTTTGGTGGCATGTTCATTCTTCTATGCCCTAGTTTTAACTAGGGTTTCATTGTGAGGGATCTTCTATGCTTTAAAATTGTTTTAATCTATTTGATGACCCCTTTGATCCTTTTATCATGTTGAGTTAATGGTTTTGACGTCAGGGTTTTGATGCCCTGATTTCTATAAGTCAACGAGTCATGCAAACTAGGGTTTGTGCGTTGACCTTTACAATATCATGCCCTAAAAAGTTCAAATTTGGTTTTCTTCTATTCAGGGTGAGGTTAAACTCCTCCAAAGTCTGAAGTCAGTGTGCCTGTGTGTTTAAATGTGCTTCATTTGAATAATAAACTTGTGGAAGCGGATCCGAGAATGAACTCATCCCATGAGTGTTTGCATAAGAATCAATTCCTAAAATGATCTCGCTTCCAATGAATGTCGATTCTAGTCTACACCCTTTTTCTTTTGGCGGAAGTGGAACCAGGGTGGGAAACAAACTTGGAACCATCAGCTAGTTATGGGTCCGGTTTCCATTCTGATCCCGATCCTGCCTATGTTAAAAGACTTTGTGTTCTTGATTCTCTCTTGGTTCCACTTCCTATAAGTGCAGAATTTGACTATGTATGTAGAGTTGTCTTGGATGAATAGAAGATTATATGAAAGGTAATATCGATGTAATGGTTTCCAAGTCTTTATAGGACTGTTTTACAGGAGTGAAAAATGTCAGGAGCATTTGAAGAAGCTTCTCAAGGAGGGAGCTAGGTTGCAAAAATTTAAATTCCAACAAAGCCAAAGAAGATAAAGGTGGAGCAGCTCCCTTACACCATGAGATACAAGCACAAGAGTCCCACTCTTACAGCCAGTAAGGTGGATTCAAACTGGGCTGATATCACTGATACAAACTTATGGCCATTCAACTATGAGGAGTTGGTTGAAGAAAATTTCACAGAGGATGTGATAGGGAGAACATAAAGAATTGTTCAATCTGTATTGGCACATGTTTCCCAATTTCCTCTATCAATTCAATGTCCATAGCTCATACTTATTGTAGTAGGAGCTTACAACCTAACAACAAGGATATGTGTGGACCTGCAAGGGAATATCATCATTGATCTCACTCCATAGATGATAAGGTTCATGTTTGATCCACCCACAACATAGAACCCCGAACAACTCAATGAAGAAGATTCATTACAATTGTATAGCAACCACCAGGAAGCTAACAGGACCCATGTGAACAAGAAATGGATGAGGGTGGAAAAGAAATCCTTGACTAAGCTTCTTGATCAACCAAAGAGAGCAGATTTCAGTAAGGAGAATGGTGACATAATCATGATTCTTTCTAGAGTTTTCAGAAAGAGAGATTGTTCACACTTTAAGGAATGGATGTTTCCATTCATTCAAACCATTTTGGATGGAAAGAATCAATTTGATTCAACAATGATTCTATCAGAGACCCTAAATAATCAGATTCTTAGAGTGGGGAAAACAAATATTTTCTTCATGACTTCTTATGTAGTGTATACAGCTGCAAGGAGGGGCATTTTCCCTAGTTTGAATGCAATTGCTGTATTGGGAGAAGCCCTTGGATAGAAGAAAGTGTGGGATCATTATGATCAACTAAATTTGCAAACATATGAGTTGCATTATAGAAGGGTTAATGATGCATTCTTGTATGTTATATTTAACCGGTTGACAGGTGATGCAAGGTATAGATTAAGCAGGGAAGCCATGGCATTCATTGCAGAATGGGGACATTGGTACATTCAATACCTCAAGTTTACTTACTTTAGGTTGGCAGGTTTTGATGGCCATCCTCATATTCCTCCAAGATGTTGTAACAAAATTGTCCTTATGGAATTTATCTATCAGGCCATGGGAGTCAATCTTAAATTTTCTAGCAAGCATAAGACTAGTTGCCATTAATTTTCCATGAAGTTAGGAGAGTATAGTTGCGCACATACTGTGGTTGCTAAGGCAATTTGTGATGAATTCATTTATTTCAAATTGGGTTTATATACATCTCGGAAGTATTTTGATCCCGAGCATAAGATGAATGGTTTGCTCCCTACTGTCTTTGAGAAGCATTTCAATTTGTTAGAAGATTTTTGGATTGATCTACAAGATGAATATGATATAAGAAGGAGGAACTATGAAATGTTGCCCATCCCAATAATGATTGAGTATGGGGTGAAGGAAGATATTCCTGATACATTATCAGATGATGGTGTAACCTTAGATCCCCAATATGAGGCTGAAAACATAGGTACCAAGGACTTGGATCCAGTAAACTGGGATGAGGAAGATTCCATTGATATTAGGAAAATTGCAAGGACAATGATGGATCGAAGTATCCAGTGGGTGGTGATGACGATCAAGGAGCCAGAGGCTCAAACTTCTAAGAAGAGGAAAGTTGCAGGTATCCAAGGGTATAGAAGAACGAAGAGGAGGACAACTCCTAAGGAGCCATTGGAGTTTCTCCCTCCTAACTCTGGGGAGGAGCCTCATCCAGCAATACCAGCTCGGGATATCCCTGAATCACAAGGTGAAGAAACTACAGTTGTTGCAGAAGTAACCTCAACTCAACCTCCCCTTACAGAAAAACCTATTGAGGAGATGCCCATTGGAAGCCTTCATAAGGAGGTTGAATCTTTAAAAGGGAAAGAGCATGAGGTTGAGATCCATGATATTGATACTGATTCAGAGGCTACCCAATTAGACAAGGAAACTCTTGTGACTGCACCCAATGAAGAGACTGAAGATGTGGGGACTGAGCATGTCCTTACCCCAGAGGATCAATGGAAACTCTTCAAGGATGCTAAGAAGGAAGTGGATGCCAAAGAACAAGCTGAGGAACTTGCTAGGTAATAAGAATCTAAAGCAAAAGCTAAAGAACAAGAGCTAGCAAGGAAACAAAAGGAAAAGGAAGATTTGTTGCAGTAGCAAAAAGAACAAGAATTGAAGACTAAAGAAAAAAGGGATAAGTTAGCTATGTTACAGAAGATTCATCAGCTTGAGGAAGAGAAATATCAACAAAGGAGAGATAGAGAGGCCCTTAAGGCCAAATTTAGAGTAGTTCAGGAAGCTCACAAGAGGAGGGAAGAGGAAGAATTCCTGTTGAGAGAAAAGGAGGCAGAAGCACTTGCTAAACATGGGAAAGAGTCTAAGAAAGCATGGGATAGAGTTAAAGTTCTTGAAAGACAAAGGGATCAAATGTTAGAGAAGAGGAGTTTAGAAGAAGAAATTTTGCAAAAGGATCTAGAAGCTAAAAGGGTGCAAGAGCAAAAAGACAAAGCTGAGGCTGAAAGATTGGCTAAGGAAAGAGTAGAGAAGGAGAAACAACAAGAGGTTGACTCTCAGCCTAGGGCAGCAGTTTGGCAACCTATTTCTCCTGCTACTTCTTCCACACAAGTGATAACTCCTGAAACTCCAACATGGTTGAAACTCAACCTAGAAAGGAAACAAATAGTCCAACCTCAGCCCTTGAATTGGGAAGACATGATGAAAGAAATAGAGAAAGAGAGGCCCAAGAAAAAGGCTAGGGTCCTTCATTCCACAAAGCTAATAGATACAGGTTAAATCATAGTTGAATGTGCCATTCCAATGATGGACAAGGATAAGCAAGATATGTAATTGACTGATTATCAGTTGGGTACGGTTAATTTGGGTAAACCAACAAGAAATCAACAGATGAACCTTATTAACATAGTGTCATCCTCCACAAAATCTAGGATGATAAAGGGAAAACAAAGAAAAGATGAGCTTAAGGATCAATTAGACCAATTGCATAGGTTCCTAAAGGATGTATCTACCCCTATTTCCTCTCAATCTGTTGCTCCAGAAACACCAGTTTTGTTGAGTAAGAAGGAGGTCAATGATCTTGTACAAATGAGGAGTAAGGTTGGAATGTGTGATAGATGGATAGATCGGTTGAACCAAGAGGTGGATGAGCTGCTTGTTGATAGTTATAGGGCACATGAGGGTGCATTGGAGTTGGTTGAAGACATGAATTCACATGCTGAAGTCTTGGGGAAACAAGAGGATGAGTATAGAGAGCATACAAAGAAGCTGAAGGACATCAACAAGTTGCCAAAGCAAACTCTCTTGGAACAGTCTATGCTCGATGAAGATAATCTAGACTTCATTGAAAAGACTATTAGAGTAATAAGTTATTACACTTAATTAATTACATCATATTGGTTAATCAATTAATTCAATTATCACTTTAGTTACTTAAGCTAAACTTAGGCATATTAATAATTATTTATTAATTATTAAGTGTGCACACTAGGGTTTTGCCTTTTAGGGTTATGCATACATTCCTTTTTATAAAGAAAATCATCTCATGTATTTATGAATTCCTGAATAATATTATTTGCACGTCTTCATGCAAAGTTCTTGCTTTTTTTATTTTTCTCTTCTGTGGAAGAATTTTCTGGTTTGAATGTCTGATCTTGGTTTCTAACATGGTATTAGAGCCCTTGATATGCAACATCTTCTCAGATTTTTGGAGAAATTTGATTGCAGAGCACGATCAGGGTTCCTCGAGGGATCTGACCTTGAGCATTTTTTTGGTGCATTCTGGAGCAAAACGGACACCACCATCGTGTTCGTAGTGCCCAAAACCCTAAAATCATTTGTCATTTTGCTCAAATCCAAGCAGTTGCAACAAAAGGAAAAAAAATTTAGAGGCACGCAAATCCGTACAGATCTAAGCACCTCGTTTTGCATGCACAAGTAAAAGGGCATCATTTTGGTTTTTATAAAAAATTCCTCCATCGATAAAAAAATCAGGTTTTTTCAAATTTTTTGCTTGCAAAATAAAAAAATTATTATCAATTTGTTTTGACAATAAAAAAATATATATCAATTTTTTTTAAATCAAAAAAACAAATTGAAAAAAAATCAAAAAAGAGGCTTTTTTGTGCAGGGTACGAAAGTACCCTGTGTTGGAATTAGCAGGTCGTGCTAGCAGGTGGATGGCATCAGCAAAGTGGGCCCATCGGCCGCCCCCTCCATCCACCGACAGCCATAAAGGCCTTTGCCCTTTACAAAAACCGGCGCAATAAAAAAAACAGTGGCAGCCTTCTTTTGCAATTCTGGCGGCCACTCCAAAAAATCTAGCTACCTCAAATACATCGCCAGGTCTTGAAAATTGGCAGGAAAATCAGCATGGAGGAATCTTTCGAAAGATTCCCTGGTATATTTCATCCACTGGTGAGTTTCCAAACAATCAGATTTTTTCCAAGCAGGTATTTTTTTTCCAGCGACGGCTGTCAAATTTAATGGCAGATTTTGCTGATGTCATCATACGACATGCCCTCTTTGCCCCCTCCTAGCCCTGATTTTCCTTCAAGGAGCATTTTTTTCTTTTTGGCATAACTTGGGCATACAGTATCAAAATCGGGAAAACGAGATATCGTCGAAAAGCTAGTTCTGAGCACTATCCTATGGTGTAGTTTATTTTTTAGTATTTTTCTATTTAGCTTCATTTATTGTTGTTTGAATTCAGATGTTCATTTATGGCTTCCGAGCTCATAAATTTTTGCCACAATCTTCGATTTTCGCCATCTTTGTGGCGTTGGAAAGGTATTGAGGAGCTCTATGTTGTTGTCCATGCAATTTTTTCTATATCTATCCTAGGTTTATCATTATTTCTGATTTGGCTCAATGGGTGTTTTGGAGATTACTTGGATGTTTTGGTAGTTGGAAGGGATAAACTTGAATCTTTGCACTTCATTTTAGTATCACATCATTTTATCATCTACTGTTGCTTCAAAGATTCTAGGGTTGTTCCAGTTTGTGAGTTTTCCAGTGTTCCATGGCATCGGGTCTGTTGTTGCATTATTATGATTTCGCCTGAGTCCTTCAGTGACTCTCATTTGGTTTCTTGTAAACAGAAGTATCTTTCCTTACTTTTTGGATTTCGGTTCCAGTGTTACTACACAGTGTTCTTCCAGTGCTTCTTTGCAGTAGGTCATCTCATTGTAGGGTGGTTTTGTCCCACTGGGTTTTCCTTCTCTACCTCATTATTGCATTTGTGCATGGGTACCTGATTAGGCCTTGTTGTTGGGACCCATTCATGCTTTCATGCATCTTTTACTTTAGTGTTTTAGCTACATCCTAATTTCATCTTAAGGGGGGGTGTTAGAGTAATAAGTTATTACACTTAATTAATTACATCATATTATTTAATCAATTAAGTCACTTATCACTTTAGTTACTTAAAGTAAACTTAGGCACATTAATAATTATTTATTAATTATTAAGTGTGCACACTAGGGTTTTTCCTTTTAGGGTTTCCTTTAGGGTTATGCATACATTTCTTTTATAAAGAAAATCATCTAATGTATTTATGAATTCTTGAATAATATTATTTTCACATCTTCATGCAAAGCTCTTGCTTTTTCTATTTTTCTCTTTTATGGAAGGCTTTTCTGGTTTGCATATCTGATCTAGGTTTCTAACAAAGACAATCAACATTATCAGGTTCAAATCCACATTCATTTATGAAAATAGGAATGAATTTCAACAAGCTAGTAAAGAGTTGAATGAGCAGATTGATGAATTGGAGGTTGTGATTTCCATTTTGGTTAATCTAGATATCCCTATGAAGGAAGGTCTTCCCCTTGAAAAATTAAAATAAAAGTGGAATAAGAGGTTTGAGGAGGTGATGCAGAAAGAGGAGGATGGTGATGACTTGTTGCTTGATAGACTCATGGATATCAAGGATGAAGTGAAGGTTGTTAGGAGGGAGTTAATTAAATTGAAAGATATGCAGGCTGAGTTTGCCTCTACAAAATTGAAAAGAATCAAATTTGAAGATGATTGGGTAGATGGGTCTGATGCATACATACTCCAACAAGTGTTCACCAGCTATAATGAATACCTTCTTGAACAGAAAACGCAGGAATAAAGTGGCAGTGAACATTCTGTTACTAATGGACACCTGGTGACATGGTCTGTCGGATAGCTCTCTTTCCCTCCTATTTTTCAAGATCATGACCTCACTTCAACTAGATATCCCCAACAGATCTACCTTCCCTCTTGGTGCATCAGATTTTGGTAACCAAGTCATCAGCAATTGAACTAAAGATCATCCAACACAGTCACTTCATGCAGTTCCAGTTGTTCCTTAATTGGTGGATCTCAATTTTTGATTGAGAGGAATTAATGAAAAGCTTGTCTATATGTATTTTTTCTCTCCATTTTGTAAAGGTCGGCTGATTGAAGAAAGGATTAGCCACCTGAGAGAGATAGCAAATAGTGTTATCATAGTTTTAATATTTTACAAGTTTTCAAGCAAGATACCTTGAGATACTTTTTTTTTTACAATTTATATAGTTAAGTCATTTTCAAAAGTTTAGTAGTTAAATGATAATGTTAATGAATCATAGTCATTTGTATTCTAGTGAGTTTTGTTGTGCATAATTGTTTCTTACTTGATGCAAATCAATAGAAGAATCTGGATCTGAAACTATTTCATTGAGTTATCTGTGAATGGAATTTATTTATATCTATTGATCTATTAATTTTAGCAATGAGTTGGCGATGTGTTATGATTTTGAAATGAAGCTTTGATGAATGGTTATGGTTATTGAATTTTCACTATGAATGTATGCAATAGTATAGGTCATGCTATGGATTGCATTATTTTTGTAGTTTTGGCTAGTTGAGGAAACACTCATTGTTAAGATACATGTCTGGATGTAAAGAGATTTATATTCATATTTTGTTGTTCTAAAGCCTTGTTCTATATTTTTCTATTTATTTACACCCCCCAAGCGTAGATTGATTTGTATGATGCGGTTTGTATTCCTTTTACCAGCAGGCCCCTTGAATATTACAGTTGCATTGGCCATTGAATCACATCAGCACAATTGAGAACCAACTACAAAGACCTTGGAAGATAGATTGCTTTAGGTTTCTATCTTTTTCAGGAGAAATAGGGTAGAAATATTCTATTTAACATTGTTGTGTTAAATTGACCATCAACAGATCTGGTGCTAGGAGGGCCTGAAGGAACAAAATGGCTCGAATTGGGTCATTTTCACCAAAAAGGTTTGAAAGAGTTCTCAAATATGCTAAAAATCTAGAACCGTTAGTTGAACTTCAAACCCTTGTTAGACCCAAAGCCCGTAGAGTTTTGATCCCACCATTGTCACCACCACTTACTCCACCTGGGCTTCCACCAATACCACAAGTGGCACAACCAAATCCACCACCACCACCACCTATGGAATTCTTTGCCAACAATCCTTCGCCATTGGGAGTCATTCCTGGTGGCATACATGAAATGCCAAAGAGCCCAGAGAAATTTTTCCCCAGGTACGCGCATGGTGAATCAAGAAGTGTTGAAGAGCACATACAGGCATTCAAAGATGTATGTACCTGCGCTCAGATTTCCCACCATGATGTTGCATGTAGGTTGTTTCCTTATTCATTAGGAGACATGGCTTATAACTGGTATTTGAATCTTCCTATTGGATCCACCTTGAGTTGGAAAAACTTAGAGGATGCATTCATTAACCAATTCAGGGTCTATGTAGATCCTGCAATATTATATCACCAATTTTCCACTATCAGGAAAGAGCCACATGAACCCTTACCCCTATTTAATACCATATTTATAGGATGTACAGGAGGTTGCAAGATCCATACCTGGTGGCTGAAAACATTGCTATCCAAGCTTACCTGAAGGTCATAGATCCCCTGATTGGTCTATTTTTGCAAAGAACATACAATGAAAATGACATTAATTCTCTTTCCAAAGTTTACCACCTTGCTATTAAACTGCAACAATAGATTTGTTTGCAATCATGAGGTCTAGGAGTTTTCCCTCCTCTAGGATACTCCCAAGTACCTAATCCTACCCCACTATTTAATACAATCCCGAGGATGTCTCATTTTGCATATGGACCCTTATTTGAGTTACAATCCCCATCTCAGCAATTATTCTTTAGTGGCCCAATGCCTAACCCCTCGCAGCAAGTTCAAAACTCCCATAATCAAGCTGGAGGATCTAACCCCATGACACATACGTCAACTTCAACCACTGCAAAAAGTGAGTGTACTGCTCACCTGACAATAGAGTTGGAGACCCTTAAGAAAAAATTGTCTCAAGTGACTAATGAGATGGCACAACTCAAATTCAACCCCCCTTAGAACCAAAATCAGGGAGGGTATAACAATCAGGGTAGTTATTCCAATCAGAACCAGAGGAACTTCCAAAACCAGAATTCCCCTAATCAAAATTACTAGAACCAAAATAGGGGATACAACCAAAGGTCCAACAACAATAGACAATGGAATACTAGGCCAAACAATGGGGGAGTTTCCCATAATTATCACGTTGGTGATGATAAACCACACACTACAAATGTTGCAGATCTCAATTTTATGACAAATTGGTGTAGGTTGCATCACACTACAATGCATTCTAAGGTTAACTGTCTTGAAATGGAGAAGATGGTCAAGATTGCATAGGCTAATGCTCCTTTGCAAGGTGCTCCCAACAAGTTTTGTGGATCCATAGATACTTCCATGGCTTATGAACTCTTCGATGAGGAACCTCCATTCCCCAGCAGAGAAGAAAATGAACAAGTAGAAGATGTATATGATGCTCAGGCCTTCCAATCCAAAGGAGGTCATTTCCTGAGGAATCAAAATAAAGGCCTGTTCACCACATATGCCCCTCCAAACACCATGGTTCCACCCAATCAGAATGCGAACAATAACCCGCCTCTACCAAAAGGCCCACCTAATCTCAAAATAAAGGTAACTTGTCTTTTGTTCCCAAATATCAAGTGAAAAATGACATGGAGTTTGATTTTATTTCAGAGATGGAGAAACAAAAGACTTCATTATCCTTCTTTGACATTTTGAAATGGTTCCCTGCCCAATGAGACATTGTGTTGAGAGCTCTGGAAGAGGTAGATCAATCAAAAGGAAAGAATAAGGTGACTCCAACAAATGAAATGAGCGCAGCCCTGTACAAAGGTAAGACAAGGACCCCACCATTCCTCCTAAGCTTGAGAATCTTGAGAAAGAACCTGCACAACTACCTCTTGGATTTCGGAGCATCAAGTAATGTCATGCCATTTTCCATTTGTAAAAAGTTGGTTTGAATCCACTTCAGACTCACAAGAAGGTAATTCAATTAGATAAAACTGAGGTTAATGTGGTAGGGGTATTAAAAAATATTCATGTACAGTTGGATCTGACCCACGGATTCATACTTATATGGATATTCAGGTGGTTGATATCCTCGAAACATATGGCATGCTTCTAAGCTGAGACCTAATGAAAATCATTGGGGGATATCTATCCTTAGACTTTTCACACATGTGGCTACCATAGAAAGGGGTAGCAATGTAAATGGATTAAAAGTGAGCCTCGTCTCAAACATATGATCACTAAGTACAACTGCCCCAATGAGGTAGCTTACTTTAAAACTGAGATGGGAGTATATAAAAGAGAAGAAATATTGACCTTTTCAATGCTCAATCTTGATTCAATCTACAACCTTTAGAACATAGTGACCCAATGAACACGGTCAACCAGCAAGTTCTAATTAGAAAGTTGCAACAAGATAGGTTGGTTCTTGGGGAAGAGGCTGGTCTATGGAGTTTTTTTCTCCCCAATTGGTGCAGGATTCATTACCAAAGTCATTCTGAGTTGACATTTTGACCTTGCGTAGATATTTTGAACCATGTTTTCTAGACTGAGGAAACTTGTGAATGCCAACCAGAAACACCCACCAATCAATTTCCATTATAAGCTATGGATGCCACCATCCTGACAAGAACCAGTCTCACTCAAGAGGAATATCCTTCCCAACTTGATCAAAATCAGGTTCTATGTTCTGATCTCCAAAGTAAGACTGAGGAATCTCAATCTTTGTCTATCACACCTACCCTAGATGACCTTCCAATGCTTAAGGCATTGTTGAAAAACATACCAAATTGTGAAGTGATCGAAGAAGAAGTTCAGGAAGTAGTTTTTGAATAGGTTTTGAATCTAGGTGAATCTTCTGATAAACATTGTTCACAACATCCTTTAAATCTAGATAGCCAAAACCAGTCTGAGCCGCCACCCACTTCTAGGAAGCAATCACCTATAGTCCCCAAAAAGAAAGAAATCCCAGCTCTGGATCAACTGTGGAGTCTTAAATTTGATGGCTCTAAATCTAAATCAAGGAGTGGAGCTGGAGTTGAACTAACCAACCCAAAAGGGAAAACGTATTTTGCTTCTTACATGTTGCAGTTTGGCTGCACAAAAAATGTGGTAGAATACAAAGTGTTGGCTAGAGAATTGATTTTTTCTCATCAAAAGAAGGTTACAGATCTCACGGTTATGGGAGATTCATTTCCAAGCAGATCCACAGTTAATACACATGCCACAATAAGAGACTGGCTACATATAGGAACTGATTTTGGAACTTAATAGAATATTTTGATGCTTTTGGCATCAAGTTGATCCCTAGAGAGGACAATCAAATTGCAAATGCCCTTGTTGTTGCTACTAGCACTTTGGAACCTATGCAGGACTCCAAGTTGAAGAGATTCTCGGTGGAGTTAGTCTTGATCCCAGCCATCCCGGATAATGTCCAAAAATTTTAGGTCTTTGATGATGACCAGCATATACTTGCCTTCTTGGAAAGCTCGGATGTCTTTGAAGGGAAGATTATTGATGAATCAGAATAAGGATAGGGAGATTGGGATCTTGGGAATTGTGATACATAAGGGATACTCAATTTGGAAAGCAACAACATTCCCAAGGGGATGGTAGCCTTGGAAAGGATCTTTAACTCTGACCCTCGAGCTCATGAAAGGGTGTCGACAAAAAGCGATGGAGGAAAGTATGAATATGTCAACTTGGTTGATTTAGGTCTAGAAAAGAATGTGTATATAGGCAAAACCTGCCCAAGGAAATCAGAGACTAAATGATTAAGGTGTTGAAAGAAGAAATTGCAGCAATTGCTTGGGGATATGAGGATTTGAAGACCTTTCATACTTCAGGGATCACACATACTATACCCTTGAAGCTAGAAGCAAAGCCCTTTCGCCAAAAGCAACGTCCGATCAATGCCTTAATCGAACCCTTAATTTTCAAGGAAGTACAAAAGTTGTTTTCCATGTTGGAAATATGTGCCTCAAACATTACAGGCTGAAACCTCCATTAGATTCAAGTCGATGTGACATTCTAATTGTCTGGCCAACTAGCAGGTTTGTTTTATTCAGTTCTGAACAGGTCGTTGTGACCTTGCCATTGTCTTGCTAAAGGTTACATGTGGAGTTTATCGCTGTAGCATGATGTATTCGTTGTGACCTTATAGCGCTTGGAAGACCTCTGGCCGACAGGCCATTCAATCGTGCATCGGGGAGACTCTTGGCGACTGTGGTCTTCAGTGAAGCTAAAGGTTTTTGCTAAGTTGTCTCAGCGAAGTGTTAATCTCTCACCAACAGCGTATGTATTGAGGTCCTCGGGTAACCCATATTGACTCGGTAAGAAGTCACCGTGAAAGCAGATGTTATGCCGACAGTGTTTGTTTAGTATTCATCAGGGAAACTTGGCCAAGGAAATGTCATCAGTAAGATGTCTTACCGATGTGGATATCTCTCAGCGACAAAGACTCAAGTGTTAGTCTTCAGTGTAGCTCTTGGCGAATGATGGTCATCTATGGAACATGGTGGTTTCGATAAGAAGTCCCAGCGACTTCAACAAGTCTTGCCGATGTTGAAGAATCTTCAAGGTAACTTAAAGCTATTGGAGAAACCTCTTAGCGATGGCGAATGTCTTGCTGATAGCCGATGGCTATCGGGGTAGCTCTTGGTGACAGCTGGTCATCAGAGTAACATATGGAGATCGGTATGAACTCTTGGCGATAAGTGTGAATCTTTCCGACTTCTCCTTGGTGCTCGATAGGTATGGGGACTTCGATATAACCTTTGATGTCTCACTATGACCTCTTGGCGAAAGCGACAGGTCAGGGAAACTACGTGATGACTCGGTGTATATCTTGGAGCTCGATATAACATCTTGGCGACTACAGAGGCTTTTGGTGACATCGATATGAAGTATAGGTGGCATCGGCGAGACACTGTTAGTGTCTCACTGAGATGCCAGTGCATTACAAATTTTGTTGACCATCTGACTGTCATATGTGGAATCTCGTGGATGAATAGAGGAAGCCGAAAGTGAACCGTTAGCAGTTGGTTCATTGTGACAGTTCTGTGAGAAATCTCAATAGTCAGGGAACACCATGGATATAGTTGGAAGTTGCAGACGCTTGGGGGTTGGATAGTAGTTCGATCAACAGTGAAGTGTGAAGAATCAAAACTGTATCAATAAAGGATTTAAAATCTATAAAGGCTATAACTTGGATGTTTTCTGTTTGAAGAATGTTCATGATGAATGTTGTTGTATAATGACACCAAAAAGATAAGTCTGGAATTGTATGTAATTTTGATTACTGTAATACAAAGTGATTTCTCTTGGTGTGGTGGGTTTTTCTCCCATAAGGGTTTTCCCACGTATATCTGGTGTTCATGTGCGTTTGTCTAATACTCTGTTTCTGTAATCTATTTCATAGAGCATCTTAACTTGACTGTAATTGTAAATTTTAAAGTGTACTTCTACATTCTTTCCTGAGGTATTGACGTTAGGAGAATTGTTTTCCGCATCTAATTTTCCTTATAGTCCGCAAGGATAATCTTTCCAGTATGACATTCCACTTGGGTTGCTAACTTGGTTCCTATTCACAAGAAAAGTGGTGAGATTAGATTGTGTGTTGATTTTAGAAATCTAAATAAGGCCTCAAAGAAGGATAATTACCCACTTCCTTCTCTTGATGAGGTGTTGCAAACTATTAATGGATCCCAGATGTCATTTTTTGATGGCTATTCAGGATATAATCAAGTTCTTGTCAGTTATGAAGATAGAATGAAAAATTCCTTCACTACCAAGTGGGGGACATTTGCCTATCAGAGGATGTCGTTTGGTCTTATTAATGCTGGTGCAACCTTTCAACGTGCAATGGATGTGCCATTCAAATACTTAATAGGTAAATGTATCATTATTTATATGGATGACTTAACTATGTTTTCTAAGAAAAGAGAAGACCATGTTGTGGATTTAGCAAAAGTTCTTAAAATATGTATAAGTTATGGTGTGTCTCTCAACCCCAAAAAGTGTGTGTTCGAAGTTTCTGAAGGGAAACTCTTGGGTCACATAATATCAGAAAAGGGGATATTTGTAGATCTTGACAGAGTTGACTCCATCCTAAAGTTGACAATGCTAAGGAGCAAGAAGGAAATGAGATCTTTCTTTGGAAAGATCAATTTTTTAAGGAAATTTATAACTACGTTTGTGGAGATCGTCAAACCTCTCAATGAAATGATGAAAAAGGATGCAAAGATAGAATGGAGTAATGAAGCTAAATTTTCTTTTTCACATATTAAAGAATCAATTTCAGAGGCACCAGTCTTAACTAGTCCATATTATTTAAATCCTTTCTATATCTATTCTTTTGCATCTGATCATTCGTGTGTTGTTGTTTTGACACAGCGAAAAGGCGAGGGAGATGAAATTCCTATTGCTTTTATGAGTTCCCCATTTAAGAACGTAGAAGTCAAATATCCACCTCTTGAAAAGAAATCCTTTGCACTTGTACGAGCAGTCAAAAAGTTTAGACACTATATCCTTCGTAGTCAGGTCATTGCCATAGTTCTTGATCCTATTGTGAAGTCCCTCCTCATGTAGAGTGAAATGGGGGAGAGAAGAGGAAAGTGGATGGTGATCTTACAAGAGTTTGACCTTGAGATCCACATGATGAAGCTAGTCCGAGGACAAGGCTTATCCAAGGCTATGGCAGAAGTGGATTCTAAGATTACCTGTCAACAATACATAGGACAGTCATTCACAAGTGATCCTTGGTATTCGTATTTTATCTTTTTGTTGTTGAATAACAAATTCCCAAATGAAATGAATGCCACTCAGAGGAGAGAACTGAGGCTAAAGAGTTCTCATTACATGCTTAAAGGAGGAGCTCTGTACAAAAGAAACTTTGAGGGCATTTATTTACACTACCTTGATCAGCAACAAGCAAAACATGCCATTACAAAATTCCATGGCAGACATGGTACCAGATATGGATCTACTCATTCCATGGCACACCAAATCCTTGAGATCGGACTACTCTTGGCCCCATGTGTTCCAAGATGCACACCAACACGTGAGGACATGTCATACATGTTAGACTTCTGCATCCAGGGAACGCAATCCAGCAATGCTCCTATAACCGGTGTATGAGGTAAAACATTTTCCCAATGGGCATTAGATTTTGTAGGAGTCATTAATCCAAATTCATCTATAGGGCACAAATTTATTTTGACAATGACAAATTATTGCACACGCTGGACTGAGGCTCAACCCTATAAAAACAGCACCACCAACGTGGTCATCAAATTTTTCGACGAATGCATCGTAACCAGGTTTGGACTACCATTTGCCCTGGTATGTGACAATGGCCCTGCTTTCTCTTCTAGTGAATTTATTCAATGGGCTTATGAGCACAAAATTTTCTTGAAATATTTTTCTAATTACTACCCACAAGGGAATGGAGTAGTTGATTCTACTAACAAAAATTTGTTCGAAGTGATTAAGAAGTTGTTAGAAAGCAACCTTAGGAATTGGCATACCCAACTAAGATTTTCCTTATGGGCAAATAGAACTCGCATTAAAGCTGCCTCAGGGAATTCACCATTCAAGTTAGTCTACGACCAAGATCTGGTCTTTCCTATACATCTGCAAATACGTGTCCTTAGGTTCATGCAAGAATTCTATTCAAAATATGATAGGATAGAGGTTAGGCTGACCAATTTACTAAATTTGGAAGAACAAAGAGATGCTGCTTTACAACAGTTCTCTAAACATCAAGTTGTTGTCAAACGTTGGTTTGAAAAAAGAGAAAAAATTAAAGCTTTTAGGATATCAGACCTGGTACTATTATGGGATCAAGCTAAGGAGAAGAAAGGAGACCATCAAAAGTTTGATAGACTTTGGTTGGGTCCCTATCAAATTGCTGAAATCCTTGACAAGAATTCCTTTTGGTTGAACACTTTAACGAGAGAGCCTATTCCATTGCCTACAGGTCAATGGTCAGTTCCTCAAACATTATTTTGGCCCATGAAGGTTTGAATTTTTGTTGATTGTATATATGTAATTAGCTATCTTTTTGTTTTAGTGTGTTGTTTTCTTGTTTGTTTTCCCTTTGCTTTCTTTCTGTTGTTTTGTTTTGGTTTGTCTTGGTTTTTGGGGACCTTCATTTTCCTTCATTTTGGAATGAAGGGGTTGTTATTCAAAGTATACTGTAGGCACTAGGAGAGAAATTGGATTAGGTATTTTCAAGTATGTCTATTGAAATATTTCATTCTAAACTTGTGTCTTATGATCATTTTAAACAATGGTTTGAAAAGTTATTAAGAATAAGGTATATTGTAAACAATCTCATGAACCATGATTGAAATTTGTCACAAAATAGATAAAAAAACATTTGTCTATGTAAGATTCCTATTTTCTTAGGGTGGTTGTATCTTAGATTCAAGTGAAAAATCTGATTCCCAACACTGTCATGAGGTCCACTGTATTTCTCAACCCACATTTTAGATTAATTATATCTAAGTATTGAGAAAAGTTAATAAATAATTCCTACAAGTGAAGCCTATAAAAAAAGGGAAGAGAAAATAGAACCATTGAAAGAAGGAAAACTCAATATCAAATGGGTAATTCAAGTATCTCTATCGGGGCTATGGACGCCTGACTCGCAGTAGAGAAATGCTTTGAGAGAACTAGAGGTATCTCCGTCCAGGCTATGGATGCTTGGCTGGCAGTAGAGCAATGCCTAGTATATCATTGCACGACAGTTAAAGGACTCAATTTATGTAGGTTGAATCTTAGGTATAGTCGTTCAGGGGTAAATAATTTTTTTATGGAGAAAGATGCACCATACATACACACACTCATATTCAAAGTAGTTCATGTTGATTTATATCTAAGATTCTAGCTCAACCTTGCTCAATATATCTGATCCTACTTGAATTAGAATGTTCATAAACCAGAGGTTCTAGGTGACTGAATTCTTCAGTGTCTTGAAAATGAGTAAACCATTTTCCCAATCGAGTCGCCATTTGTTATGCCTTGCATAATCACCACATTTTGTTTTTGTTCAAAATGGGTCCCCCTTGTCTTTGTTTTGTCCTTGGTGCGTTTGCTTGGGTCTTAGGAGTTTTTCCTTTTTTCTCCTAAGTCCTTGTTACTTTTATCTGGCGGAAGCGAAGCCGAAATGGAAACTAGACTCAGAACTTTGTGAAGGTTCCAAGTCCGGATTTGGTTTCAGTCCCGGCGCCACCCTTGCCTTGTTTGTTTCTTCGCTGCTTTGCTTGTGTTGGGCCTTTGGGATGGTTTCGTCCTTTGGGTTTTTGTGTGTTTTTTTTTCTTTTCATTCTCTTTCCTTCGAGCAAAAGCAAAATTGGAATGGAAACCAAACTGGAAACTTTGTAAAAGCTCTGAGTCTGGTTTTGGTTTTGACCCAGCTCCCGCCTATTTCCTTTGTGTTTTGTCCTTGTTTCGGTGTTTTTTCCTTTGTCAGGATTGGAACTGAAATTAGAACCAAACTCAGAACTTTGTAAAGGTTCTAGGTCTGGTTTTGCTTCTGATTCCACCCCCATTCCCTTTGTTGTCTTTTCCCTACTGCAGGACCGGAACCGGATTCAAAATTAGATAAGAGACTTGGGAAAAGTTTTTTGTTTTGTTCTGCCTCCACTTCCACGTCCGCCCTGCCTTCGATTTTCACATTGGTTGTATACTTGTTCCCATTTTGATTATGTGCCTAACCAACCGCATTAATTGCATTAATTACAGCCTCCTCACACACACGAAATGGCTTTTAAACTTTAATCAAGGTTAATTGGCTCATTATTATTATTGCTTAAGTTGTTTAAGCAAACTAGAGCCAAAAAATCATGAAAGAGAAGCATGATTTGGTTGAGGTAAATCATTTGCAAGTGGATTTGGATCAAGTTTCAACCTTTCTTGGTGGTGTTTTGAGGTAGGTGGTTTCCCCTTCCACTTGTGTTTTCCTTTCCTATTGGTGGTGTTCGTCGCGCGTTCACGAGACCTTTCTCATGAATCTTCGTGTGTTTTTGTCTGTGTTTCACTTTTTTCTAGTTTGGTTTTGTTTTCCCCCTGTTTCCTATTTTCCTTTTCGACTTTTCCCGTTCATTTTGTCGTTCTGCTGTCATTTTCTTCGTTTTGGTGGCGTGTATGTCCTATCATGCCCTAGTTTTAACTAGGGTTTTGTTGTGAGGGATCTTCTATGCTTTAAAAGTGTTTAAATCTATTTTATGACCCCTTTGATCCTTTTATCATGTCAAGTTAATGGTTTTGATGTTAGGGTTTTGATGGCCTAATTTCTATAAGTCAAGTCATGCAAACTAGGGTTTGTGCGTTGACCTTTACAATATCATGCCCTAAAAAGTTCAAATTTTGTTTTGTCCTATTCAGGATGAGGTTAAACCCCTTATTTAAAGTTTCTTTATGGTTTCATGTGAACCAATTCTAAAGTCGGTGTGACCGTGTGTTTACATGTGTTTCATTTCAATATTAAACTTGCAGAAGTGGATCCTGTCGGTGTAATTAATATTTAATTACACTTTACATAAGTTTACTTAGGTAATTATTTAATTCCTACATTAATTAGTCATCATCCTTATCTTGTTGAGCTATCTTGTTGCTCAAGATAAGATTAGGGTTATGCATCTTTTCTTTTATAAAGCAAATCATTATCTTGTAATTATTGAATTCTCGAATAATAATGTTGCACATCTTTTTGCAATAGCTTCTGCTTTTTTTTATTTTCTCTTCTGTGAAAGGTCTTTTCGGTTTGCAAATCTGATCTTGGTTTCTAACATGGTATCAAAGCCTTGATTTGCAACCCCTTCTCAGATTTTTGAGAAAATCATTGCAGGGTTCGTTCGGGATTCCTCGAGGGTATCATACCTTGAGATCATTCATGTAGCATTTTGGATCAGATCGGGCCTCACCATTGGATTCAGAGCGCTAGAAAAAGTCAGGATTGACTTTTATTTTGCAGATTTTGGTCATTGTTTGCCAGATCTGTGAGGGTTTCAAGCTCGGAGATTTTTTGGAAGCTCTAGAGGTAACCAAAATTTTGGAGCATTTTGGGCACAAACGGAGGTCACCATTGTGTTCGCAACGGCCAAAAGCCCTAAAAACGCCTTTCGTTTCGTCAATTTTGGTGAAGTTGGTCTGGAAGGCAAAAAAAATTTGCCTGGGCGCCGTACGGCCTCCCCAGCACGCAAATTGATGCACAAAAAATCAAATTTTTTTAAGAAACGTGTCATTTTTGGGAATAGCGCCACCACGCCCAGTATAAAAGAGACCCGCCACTCGGCAGCCACCGGGCGACCACCAACCTGCCACCGCCGCCGGTACCCACCGCCCAAGTGTCGTCGGGCTGAGCCAGCCCCCGCAGGCCCCCAACAGCATAGGTCGCGGTCGTATGGGGGATCGGGTGCTATGCACCCAGCCCCCACCCGACCACTCAGCCCCTGATTCATACCCGGCAGGTCACATGGGTGACCAGGGGCTCTGCCCTAGCCCCAAATTTGCTAACCCCTGGTCGCGCACAGGACCAGGGGCTAATTTTTTTTAGCCCCCTGGGCGCCCTGCAACCCTTATTGGGCATTCTGGAGCAACTTTCACTAAATCGAGCGTATTGTTTGCATACAATCTCCCTTTTTTGCAAACAAGGTACCGTTGGAAAGATGATTCTGACGCTAATCCAGTGGTGTAGGTTTTTTTACCTAATTTTACTCCAGATTTATTTTGCAGGCCTTTGAACTTAGATGTTGTTTTCACTCTGGAGGGCATATCTTTTGACTCGGTGATCTATTTTTCGTCATTCTTGCGGCATTGAAAAGCTAATTCAGTCCTCTACATAGATCTGAGTTCTATTTTATTTTTTTGTTTATGCATGTTTGTATGCTCTCATTTTACAATCGTTGAGTTATTGTAATAAATGAACTATGATAAAGTTCCATTCAAGGGGGTTTCTTGCATAATAATCTGATTAGAGTGTAGTTTTCACTTTGATCTCCATATCCATCTGATTTGTTGACAACTCGCATGGGTTATTTGGTCTCCTTGTTTCTTTTGGCCACATTTTTGCTCTTGCTTGACACATATCGGCTTCATCGATACACACTTTAGTTGAGTGATTATGTTTCTTGATCCTCATTGGTTCAGATTCTTCTCAGTTTGAGGGCCATGTTTTTATGGTTAATGTTCCAGAGTCTATTTTTGGTACTCGTTCCCATGGAAGAGTTTCAGTCATAGTTTGGCATCGGCATCGAGATACACAGTTTCTAGATTTTGTCATCATCTCATCTACTGTTGCTTCACAGATTCCAGGGTTGTTCCAGTTTGTGAGTTTTTCCAGTGTTTTGTGGCATCGGGTCTGCTGTCACATTATCATGATTCTGGTTTTGGTTTCAGTTGTAGACAGAATTATCTTTCCTTGCTTGTCAGATTGTGGTTCCAGTGTTACTCCACAGTGTTCTTCCAGTGCTTCTTTGCAACAGTCATCTCATTGTAGGGGGGTTTTCTCCCACTGGGTTTTCCTTCTCTACCTCATCTTTGCATTTGTACATGAGTACCTGATCAGGCCTTGTTGTCGGGACTCATATTTGCATAATAAGCTGCTTCTCCCTAAGTTGCACTTATGGGGGGTGTTGGTGTAATTAATATTTAATTACACTTTACATAATTTTACTTAGGTAATTATTTAATTCCTAGGTTAATTAGTTGTCATCCTTATCTTGTTGAACTATCTTGTTGCTCAAGATAAGATTAGGGTTATGCATCTTTTCTTTTATAAAGCAAATCATTATCTTGTAATTATTGAATTCTCGAATAATATTATGTTGCACATTCTTTTTCAACCTCTCTGCTTTTTCTGATTTTCTCTTCTGTGGAAGGTATTTTCGGTTTGTAAATCTGATCTTGGTTTCTAACAGATCCAAGAATGAACTCATCCCATGAGTGTTTGCATAAGAATCAATTCCCAAAATAATCATGCTTCTGATGAATGTTGATTTTGGTTTACACCCTTATTCTTTTGGCAAAAGCGGAATTGGAGTGGGAAACAAACTTGGAACCATCAGTTGGTTCTAGGTCTGGTTTCCATTCGGATCCCGGTTCTAGTCTCATCCTGGTTGTGATCTCGATCCTTCCTATGTTAAAAGGCTTTATGTTCCTGATTCTCTCTTGGCTTCGCTTTCGGTAAGTGAAAAATTTGACTATGTAGAGTTTCCTTGGATGAATAGAAGATGATATGAAAGGTAATATCGATGTAATGGTTTCCAAGTCTTTATAGGACTATTTTGCAGGAGTGAAAAATGTCACGAGCATCCGAAGAAGCTTCTCAACGAGGGAGCCAGGTTACAGAAAGTTCAAGGCCAACAAAGCCTAAGAAGATAAAGGTGGAGCAACTCACTTACACCTTAAGATACAAGCACAAGAGTCCCACTCTTATAGCCAGCAAGGTGGATTCAAACTAGATTGATATCATTGATACAAACTTAGGGTCATTCAACTATGAGGAGTTGGTTGAAGAAACTTTCATAGAGGATTCGACAAGGAGAATAGAAATAATTGTTCAATCTGTATTGGAACATGTTTCCCTCTTTCCTCTATCAATTCAATGTCCAAAGCTCATACTTACTGCAGCAAGAGCTTACAACCCGAAAACAAGGCAATGTGTGGACCTACAAGGGAATATCATCATTGATCTCACTCCATAGATGATAAGGTTCATGTTTGATGCACCCACACCATAGTACCCCAAACAACTCAATGAAGCAGAGGAAATACAATTGTATAGCAACCACAAGGAAGCTAACATGACCCACATGAACAAGAAATGGATGAGGATGGAAAAGAAATCCTTAACTAAGCTTCCTAATTAGCCAAAGAGAGCATATTTCAGTAAGGAGATTGGTGACATAATCATGATGCTTTCCAGAGTGTTCGGAAAGAGAGATTCTTCACTCTTTAAGGAATGGATGTTTCCATTCATTCAAACCATTTTGGATGGAAAGCAGCAATTTGATTGGCCAATTATTTTGTCAGAGAGCCTACATAATTTGTAATGGCCTGCTAAGGTGAACCTTGATTTATGACCTACAACCATGTTAGATAATAACAGAATATAAAAAATATAAGAATTATTATTTACCATACAACACATTAAAATGAAAACCTGATTTGTCCATTTGCACAATTTAGTTATATAAGTCAAATTACACAAAATTTAGGAACTCTATTATAGGAAAGGATTGAATGGGAAGGATAACTCCGCTCGAAGCTATCTTCCTAAGCCCAGGAGCAGATATACCATCCCTCCTAGCTCCTGATGCATGACACTTATTCATCCAATCTAAGGAGTGGCGTACTTAGGGGATACACTTGTACCTGCTTTCCTTATCAATCCTCATCATCTCCCAACTATGTTGGAGAGTTCCTCAAGTTAATCCATACATGCAATAGTCAAGAGGAGAGGAATCCATAGGAGGCCCATAGATACTCTCTCTAATCCCAAGAGCAGATATCACCCCTTGGATCCTGATGGCATGACTCTTGGTCATTTGATCCGGGGAGTGGCATACCTAAAGGAGAAACTAGTACCTACTCAACCTATAGGTTTCGTACCTTAAATTTCTACATGTTTGCTTGATAATCAAAATAGTTGTGTCTAATGATTGTTACAAGCTATTATATCAGGCTATGTGAACTTATAAACATATCAAGATATTTAAATAGTTTACTTTTCCCACATGAAAGTAACTGCAACAATTCTTACATGATACCCTATATCAATACAGATATATTAAATGTATGTATTAAGCTGTGACATTTATTCATTTTTTATTTATGCTACCTGAGTCTACCGATCAGAATAAATATAGATAAGCATAGGGTTCACTCTTTCTTTATTTATTTACATTCTCTAAATTTGTAAATCAAAGCTCTTTTCATATATGCATAAACCTGAACTGATTCTAGATTAAATTTGAAATTTACTGAGAATCAAACACTTACCTTAATCGGTCCACAGTGGAGAGTCTTCTATGTTCGCGATGATGATGATTTCTTCTTCTAAGAACTCCTATTATATATCCTTGCTGGGTGAAATGCCTTGTCGTTTTGAAGGAATCGTCATCTTCTTTGCCACAAGATGAATCCTTTCGTCGGCTAAGAAACTTATTTGATAAAATACCATGATTTGTATTTATTTTATAAAAGCCTCCAAAAGGTTTGTATTTATTATTTAAATTAATTATATTTCAAATATTAATTATTTTGTATCTAAATATTTGATATTTAGTTTGCTAATATTTTTTATTCTAATATTAAAGCATAAATGAATAAATAAAATAGTTTGCTCATCAAATATTGGATATTTAATATTAAGGCAAAAAAAAGTAAAATAGTTTACTCACAAGATATTTCCACTTTATTTCAATCTTTACAATTTTGGGAAGGGAATATGACATAATCAGATGCTTAGAGTGGGGCAAACAAAGAGTTTCTTCATGACTTCTTATGTAGTGTATACAGCTGCAAGGAGGGGCATTTTTCATGGTTTCAATGCAGTTGGAGAATTGGGAGAAGCCCTTAGACAGAAGAAAGTGAGGGATCATTATGATCAACTAACTTTGCAAATGTTAGAGTTGCACTATAGAAGGGTTAATGATGCAATCTTGTATGTTATCATTAACCGGTTGACAATTGATGCAGGGTATAGATTAAGCAGGGAAGCCATGGCGTTCATTGCAGAATGGGGACATTGGTACATTCAATACCCCAAGTTTACTTACTTTAGGTTGGCAAGTTTTGATGGCCATCTTCATATACTTCCAAGATGTTGCAGTAACAGAATTGTCCTTATGGAATTCATCTATCAGGCCATGGGAATCAATCTTAAATTTGCTAGCAAGCATAAGGCTAGTTGCCATAAATTTTCTATGAAGTTAGGAGAGTATAGTTGCGCACATAATGTGGCTGCTAAGGCAATTTGTGATGAATTGATTTATTTGAAATTGGTTTTATATACATCTCGGAATTATTTTGATCTCGAGCATAAGATGAATCATTTGCTCCCTACTATCTTTGAGAAGCATTTCAATTTGTTAGAAGATTTTTGGATTGATCTACAAGATGAATATGATGTAAGAAGGAGGAACTATGAAAGGTTTCCCATCCCATTAATGATGGAGTATGGGGTGAAGGAAGATATTCCTGATACATTATCAAATGATGGTGTAACCTTAGATCCCCAATATGAGGCTGAAAACATAGGTACCAAGGACTTGGATCTAGTAAAATGGGATGAGGAAGAGTCCATTGATATTAGGAAAATTGTAAGGACAGTGATGGATCGAAGTATCCAGTGGGTGGTGATGACGATCAAGGAGCCAGAGGCTCAAACTTCTAAGAAGAGGAAATCCACAGGTACCCAAGGGTGCAGAAGAATGAAGAGGACAGCTCCTAAGGATCCATTGGATTTTCTCCCTCCTAACTCTGGGGAGGAGCCTCATCCAGCAATACCAGCTTAGGATATCACTGAATCACAAGTTGAAGAAACTACAACTACTGCAGAAGAAACCTCAACTCAACCTCCCCTTGCAGAGAAACCTATTAAGGAGATGCTCACTGGAAGCCTTTATAAGGAGGCTGAATCTTTAAAAGGGAAAGAGCATGAGGTTGAGATCCATGATATTGATACTGATTCGAAGGCTACCCAATTAGACAAGGAAACTCTTGTGACTGCACCCAATGAAGAGACTGAAGATGTGGGGACTGAGCATGTCCTTACCCTGGAGGATAAATGGAAACTCTTCGAGGATGCTAAGAAGGAAGCGGATTCCAAAGCCCAAGCTGAGGCACTTGGTAGGCAACAAGAATCTGAAGAAAAAGCTAAAGAAGAAGAGCTAGCAAGGAAACAAAAGGAAAAGGAAGATTTGTTGCAGTAGCAAAAAGAACAAGAATTGAAGACTAAAGAAGAAAGGGATAAGTTAGCTATGTTATAGAAGATTCATGAGCTTGAGGAAGAGAAAGCTCAACAAAGGAGAGACAGAGAGGCCCTTGAGGCCAAATTTAGAGTAGATGAGGAAGCTCACAAGAGGAAGGAAGAGGAAGAACACCTGTTGAGAGAAAAGGAGGCAAAAGCACTTGCTAAACATGAGCAAGAGTCCAAGAAAGCATGGGATAGAGTTAAAGATCTTGAAAAACAAAGGGATCAAATGTTAGAGAAGAGGAGGTTAGAAGAAGAACTTTTGCAAAAGGAGCTAGAAGCTAAAAGGGTGCAAGAGCAAAAAGAAAAAGTTGAGGTCAAAATATTGGCTAAGGAAAGAGTAGAGGAGAAACAAGAGGTTGACTCTCAGCCTAGGGCAGCAATTTGGCAACCTATTTCTCCTACTACTTCTTCTTCCACACAAGTGATAACTCTTACTGTTGTTCCAACATGGTTGAAACTCAACCTAGAAAGCAAGCAAATAGTCCAACCTCGTCCCTTGAATTGGGAAGACATGAAATAAATAGAGAAAGAGAGGCCCAAGAAAAAGGCTAGGGTCCTTCATTCCACAAAGCTAATAGATATAGGTGAAATCATAGATGAATGTTCCATTCCAATGGTGGGAGAGGATAAGCAAGATATGTAATTAAATGATTATCAGTTGGGTACGGTTATTTTGGAGAAACCAACAAGCAAACGGCAGATGAACCTTATTGACATAGTGGCATCCTCCACCAAATCCAGGACAATAAAGAACAAACAAAGAAAAGATGAGCTTAAGGCTCAATTAGACCAATTGCATAAGTCCCTAAAGGATGTATCTACCCATGTTTCCTCTCAATATGTTGCTCTAGAAACACTAGTTTTGTTGAGTAAGGAGGTCGATGATCTTGTACAAATGAGGAGTAAGGTTGGAATGCTTGATGGATAGATCGGTTGAACGAAGAGGTGGATGAGCTACTTGTTGACAATTATAGGGCACATGAGGGTGCATCTGAGTTGGTTGAAGACATGAATTCACATGCTAAAGTTTTGTGGAAACAAGAGGATGAGTATAGAGAGCATACAAAGAAGCTGGAGGACATCAACAAGTCGCCAAAGCAAACTCTCTTGGAATAGTCTATCCTTGATGAGGATAATGTGGATTTCATCGAAAATAAAATCAGCATTATCAGGTTCAAATCCACAATCATTTATGAAAATAGGAATGAAGTTCAACAAGCTAGTAAAGATCTGAATGAGCATATTGATGAATTGGAGGTTGTGATTGCCATTTTGGTTAATCTAGATATCCCTGTGAAGGAAGGTCTTCCCCTTGACAAATTAAAAGAAAAGTGGAATAATAGGTTTGACGAGGTGATGTAGAAAGAGGAGGATGGTGATGACTTGTTGCTTGATAGACTCATGGATATCAAGGATGAAGTGAAGGCTGCTAGCTAGGAGGGAGTTAATTAAATTGAAAGATATGCAAGAGTTTACCTCTATAGAATTGAAAATAATCAAATTTGAAGATGATTGGGTAGATGGGCTTGATGCATACATACTCCAAAAAAATTTCACTAGTTATGATGAATACCTTCTTGAGCAAAAAACGCGGGAATAAAGTGGCAGTGAACATTCTATTACTAATGGACACCTGGTGACATGGTCTATCGGACAGCTCTCTCTCTTTCCCTCCTATTTTGTAGGATCATGACCTCACTTCAACTATATATCCCCAGGAGATCTACCTTCCCTCTTGGTGTGTCAGATTTTGGTAACAAATTCATCAACAATTGAACTAAAGATCTTCCAGCACAATCACTTCATATAGTTCCAGTTGTTCCTTAATTGGTGGATCTCAATTTTTTATTAAGAGGAATTAATGCAAAGCTTGTTTATATGTAATTTTTCTCTCCATTTTGTAAAGGTTGGTTGATTGAAGAAAGGATTATCCGCGTGAGAGAGATAGTAGATAATGTTGTCATAGTTTTAAGATTTTACAAGTTTTCAAGCAAGGTACTTTGAGATACTTTTTTTTTACAGTTTATACAGTTAAGTCATTTTAAAAAGTTTAGTAGTTAAGTGATAATGTTAATGAATCATAGTCATTCGTATGCCAGTGAGTTTTGTTCTGCATAATTGTTTCTTATATGATGCAAATCAATAGAAGAATCTAGATCTAAGACTATTTCATTGAGTTATATGTGAATGGAATTTATTTATATCTATTGAACTGTTCATTTTAGCAATGAGTTGGTGATGTGTTTTGATTTTGAAATGAAGCTTTAATGAATGCTCATGGTTATTGAATTTGCACTATGAATGTATGCAATAGTATAGGTCATGCTATGGATTGCATCATTTTTGTAGTTTTGGTTAGTTGAGGAAACACTCATTGTTAAGATACATGTTTGGATGTAAAGATATTTATATTCATATTTTGTTGTTCTAAAGCCTTGTTCTATCTTTTTATGTTTATTTGCACCCCCCCAAACATAGATTAATTTGTATGATGCATTTTGTATTCCTTTTACCAGCATACCCCTTGAATATTACAGTTGCATTGGCCACTGAATCATATCAGCACAGTTGAGAACCAACTACAAAGACCTTGGAAGATAGATTGCTTTAGGTTGTTTATCTTTTTTAGGAGAAATAGGGTAGAAATATTATGTTTAACGTTGTTGTGTTAAATTGACCATCAACATATCCCTAATTGCATTTGCAAATCTAAGGTTGAAAGTCAGGACCAACTCCTCTTCATCCTTTTGGATTTCTATGATTTTTTTCCTTACTGAACTTGGATTCATCCTTTCACCAAACTGTTCTATAAATGCTACCATGAATTCATTCCATGAAGATATAGAACACACTGGTAAATATGAAAACTAGTCTCTAGCATCATTCTTTAGAGATTGAACAAAAAAATTCATGACAACATCTTCATGATTTATCTCATAATCTCCCATCAAATCCATAAATGTATGAAAATGTCTATAAGCTGATTCAGAACCTTGTCCTGTAAATTTTGGAAAATTTTCCCTAACATCATTAGGAACAAGGTTTGGGAAACCCTAAATACCACTAAAGTTTAATGACCTATACCTTCCAATAGAGAAATTTCTATGATGGCATGACAAAGGCTGCATGCCCTACATGTTCTTACTTGAAATTCCACAGGGAGATATAGGGGAATGATACATTTTCTTGTACCCCTTTACAAACCTCAAACATCAACTTCACAGTTGATCATCCACTGCCTTACTCCTTGATTTATCATGATTTTAAAATGCATGACTCAAATACATCTATGCCTTGGATCTTCTAATGGGCATATTTTAAAAATAAGCATACTTCTTCAACACAATACAAATACTTCAAATTATACCTTAGAAGTATGTAAAAATACAACTACCATTCCCTTAATTAGTGCTCAATTCACTTAATAGGGAACCAAAACTTTTCCAAATCACTCAACTTGGTTTCCACACAAATTTATGCTTCTTGAAAACCAAAACAAGGGAAATACCTGGATATGTTGCAATTGCTTTGAATTATGCTTTTGACTAGAAAAATTTGTAGATATGAAGCTATCATCAGGTTCTTTGCATAGAGTCGACACC
Source organism: Sequoia sempervirens (assembly GCA_007258455.2). Classification (NCBI taxonomy): domain Eukaryota; kingdom Viridiplantae; phylum Streptophyta; class Pinopsida; order Cupressales; family Cupressaceae; genus Sequoia; species Sequoia sempervirens. Next base: position 383,786 of record VDFB02365093.1, read on the forward strand.
TCCTTTATAGAGGAATAAACTTCAACAACACGAAGTTTCTTTCACGGATTGATTTCAATTTGTCTTCTTCAAAATCTGAGTCTCACATGAATCCTTTATACTTTCTGCAACAAAACCCTTTTCATGTTTTAAATACTCAAAATCTGAACCAAATGTTCAGATTCAGTAAATTCTTTGACTCTCTCAAGATAATATTGGAGTCCTTTAAAAAAAATTAGCTTCCCATCAGTGTACTTCATTATGTGAGCTCAAGTCTACCTTGTCTTTTCCCAGCAAATTTTTCATCCTATTTATAGGATCCTCTCAAATAGTGTATACTGGTGTAGAGATCTTGGAGTCACCACCCACATCTAGTGAGGAATTATAAAATATTCATGAAATCATGGTAGATCTTGACAGGATTTGTCAGTTTTAGGGGAAACACGGCAATTCTTGCAACATTTATAAGAATTGACTCACTTGACATCAAAGCTAGAGTTAAAAGATGAATTCACTTAGCAAAACATTTGACTCTTGCAAAGTACACAATTATGAATCTCTAGTCACACTCTGACTTGAAACTTCAATGACTATTTAAGGCAAGATGATCTTCTATCAGAAATTTCTTAGGTCATTCCCCAGCAAAATTGCCAATCTGTTGGTTTTTTTTTTTAAAACAAAACTCGATCTCACCAGATGCCTATGAATTTTCAACAATTCAATGATAAGCAAAGGCAAGGATTGGCCAACAAACAAGTAAGGATTACTAGGCCCTTCTACTCTTCGAGCTCTATGAAACCCAAGAGGGTAATCCTAATAATGTTCAATTAATTATTCCCTTGCTACTTTATTTTGAACATTAGAACAAACAGATATATTCCTTTTAGCTTCAAATAGATAGAATCCCTCAAGGATTTGGCTGAACCTTAAGCGAATTGCCACCTAAAACAAGGAATAAGTGACATCTCATACAGATATTTGTAATTAAAGGTGTTTAGATGATTTTTATTCTCATTTTGTGCTCTTGGTCAAGTGTAAGACTGACTCATTTACATTCTAGATAACCAAATAAATAGACCAATGTCTTGTCTTCGGGTAAGGAGTCACATTTGTAACAACTTGTAATACCTTAGAAATTTGACTCAATAATTAATGGGCTATTGGCATATTGCATTACAATATTCAACTCATTGTGTCAAAAACAAAACTACTTAGCAATTTGAGAATCTTCCCTCACAAACCCATAATCTTATTTAAGCATTTAATCAATTCCTTGAATCGAAGCAGAAATAAAATCACTCATTCAATTAAAACAATTGAAGACAAACAAAAAGATCTTTAATCATTTCATTTATAATTTGGAAGAGAAAATGCATAGGAGAGAATGTGCTTTCAAAGTTGCATTTTCATTCATAAACTGTTGCTACTGTAAAACTAATTAAGTTCATTACAAACCAGCTTATACCCTAGACTTCATACTAATCTATTCATTTGTGCATGAAATTAAAAATTTCTCTTTCATGAACTTAGTTTTCCAACCTAGACCACTTAAGACCCAAAATTTGAACCCCTGTAACTGGCCCTAAAATCCCATTTATATGTATATGGGAGCAACAAGCGTCAGGCCAAATTACCATTTTAGTCACATTTACATTTGACAATTTCATTTCAATTTCAGAAACTCCCCAGACAGTCATATTTGCACATTGCAAAATAGGGGGAAAGCAAAAGACAAAACCTGTTGGATGTTGTGGTTGTGTTGTTGATATGTGGTTGTCATTGATGTCAACACTATTAGCATTAATGTATTGAAGTTTTTATATGTCGAGGATATTGAGAAAAAATTTAAAGAAAGAGTTGCAGGTTCCCAGTGGAACAGTGAAGGTCATGAAAGTGTCTTGCTCAGTGCATTGATGATCAATCATTTTGGACTAAAGGGTTTATTGCTGAGAGTATCTAGTTTATCCACCGGAAGTTTTAGAGGTCTGCGTGAAGTTTTGATTGTGTTATGAATAGTTGTGTTCTAATAGTTTTTTTTTTGTTTCAATTAATATTCCTGAGTGAAGTTGATGTGATTCTAGTAATTTCAGTTGTTGTGGATGTTTCTCTGTTGGTTCTTGTTGCTTTTGGATGCTTCTAGATCATTCTCTATCTTTGTTGCATGTCTGCGTTGATCGTTGTGTTCATTGTCAAAGATTTTTCTCATGTGTGTTCGAGTTTTCATGTTCTTGGTCGACATGGTGGTTGTAACGTGTTGTCGATCCTTGGAGATTAAAATTTGAATGTTTGGCATGCTCGAGGATGTGGTTTTGGGATACAACATAATATTGGCCGACGGTGTTTGATTCGCATTGAAAATTTATTTGTACATTTGGGCCGATATTGAAAATATGTTTTATATTTTGGTCGACGAAGTTGTTAATGAAATCCGTGTTACAAATACATAAGAGTGATTGTTTGAGCAAAGTGAACATAGTGCATAAGTGTGTGAGAGAAAAGGAAGATAAAATGTGTGAATAATGATCTAATCATTCGATTGCAGAGTAGAGTGTGAAGAAGTTTGAGTGAAGTGTGAAGGAGTGTTTTTGTGCTTAACCAAAATTGTAATCAAGCTTTTGGAGAAGCTATTTTCTCAGTTCATACCCTGCACATCTAGTTTGTATTTCTCTTCTTTGGGTAGTGATCCCTCTTGTATTTGAGAAGTGAGCTCTAGGAAGTGTGCCTAAATGCAAGTGCATTCTCATTATTCTTCTCTATACTTTTAACAGGGTATAATATTGTGGACTAACATCCATCGTGGTTTTTCCCCTAATAGGGTTTCCACATAAAAATCTTGGTGTTCTTTGTGTTTCTAATGTGTTGATCATTTATGGTTTATTGTTCATGCATCAGATCTAAGATTAAGTTAAGTTAAATTAGAAAAGTTTAAATAATCTATGACAACCGATTCACCCCCCCCCTCTCAGTTGTTTGTCCTTGTTTTTCCAACAATTGGTATCAGAGAAGGTTCCTTTGAAGAAGTTTAAAAGCTTGAGGTGATCCAAGATAGCATCTTACAAGGATAGTCCTAGATTTGATGGAACAAACTACTCTCTGTGGAAAGCCAGAATGGAGTGTCATTTGAGGTTTATTGGTGAATCATTTTGAAAGATTACAAATAATAGATATAATATTCCTCAGAAAGGTCCTTCCACTCCTGATGAGATTAAAAAGGCTAAGACTAATATCAAGGCTATTGAAGCTTTGTTGAGTGCTCTGACGGATTCGGAAATGACAAATGTGATAGGTCTGAAGACAACTCATGAGATTTGGATGAAGTTGGAGACTTTGTATGAAGGAGATGTACATGTAAAGGTCACTAAGCTATAGAGTTTGAAAGGAAAGTATGAAAATTTGAAGATGGGTGAAGATGAAAATATTTCTTCTTTTATACAGAGTAAATGAACTTGTGATGGGTATTAGATGTGTTGGTGGTACCATGGATGAACAAGAAATTGTAGCTAAAGTGCTTAGATCATTGCCTCCCTCTTACAAGTCAAAGGCTCATGCTATTGAAGAGTTAAGATCAGTAACAAATGTGAAAAGATATACGTTGATTGGTAAACTTGCTACCTTTGAGTTAAGTGAATTTGGTGATTCTGTCCCTAAGATTGAATCTACATTTAAGGCTTCTATATCTGGAAGAAACATGCAAAGATATGATACAGGAGAAATTTATAAAAATACATTCAAGTATGAGGAAGAGATGAAACAACTTGAAGAAGAAGAAAGAGAGGTTGAAGAGTTGGAAGCATTGATTGTGAAGAAAGAAGGCAAAGGACAAGGTAAGTATAAAGGAAAGTTGCCTATTAAATGTTTCTCTTGCAGTAAAATAGGTCATTTTGCTTCAAGGTGTCCTAAAAGAGTTCCTAGGACTAAACCTAACAAACCTAGATTTCAAAAGAAGTGTTATTTCGTTGAAGAACGTGTGACTGATGAAGAATCTGATAAAGAAAATGGAAATGATGATGAATGGGTTTTCATTGCTATCAAGGAAAATGGTTTGGTGGCTACTGAATCTGCTAAAGTTGAGAAAGCTCTTGCAGCCTGAATTGAAGAAAATGATGAATGGGTTATTGACAGCGGATGCTCACATCATATGACTGGTGACAAAAGAAATTTTTAAGTCTAGAGAAATATGATGGTGTGGTTGTAAGATTCAAAGATAACAATGTTGGTGTGATCTGTGGCAGAGGATCTATTTGTCTTGGTGGTAAACATAACACTGATGATGTCCTTTATGTTGAAGGCTTAAAGCATAACCTGTTGAGTGTTGGACAGATAGTGGACAAGGGTTATGATCTTCAATTCAAAGATGGAAGATGCAGGATACTTGGAAGTTCTAGAAATATGATTGTTTCAGGTACAAAGACAAGAGGTAATATTTTTCACCTAAGTGTGGTAATGTAAGTTTTTTAATTGCTCAAGTAGATGAAAGCTGGTTATGGCATAGGAGGCTGTGTCATGTGAATTTTGATAACATTATCAAGGTAAGTTCCATTCAAGCAGTAAGAGATCTACCTAAGCTAGTGAAGCATGCTAATACAATATGCAAGGAATGTCAAATGGGTAAACATATTAGAATTTATTTTTAGAGTAAAAAGCATCATTCTAATGGAGTACTGGAGCTAGTGCATACTGATCTATGTGGTCCCTCTAGAATTAGAAGTCTACAAGAAGAAAGGTATTTTATATTGTTTATTGATGATTACTTTAGGATGATATGGGTTGCTTTCTTAAGAGAAAAATGTGAAGCATTAGAGAAGTTCAAAAGTTTCAAAGCCATTGCAGAGAATGAGATAGGTCTGAAGATAAAGTGCCTAAGGTCAGATAGAGGTGGTGAGTTCACCTTCAGGGAGTTCAATTCTTTTTGTGAAGAGCATGGAATCAAAAGACAGTTATCTACTCTTTGAACCCCTCAACAAAATGGAGTTGTAGAGAGAAAGAACAGAACAATTCTAGATGCTACTAGAATAATGATGATTGAAGGAAATGTGCCTCACATATATTGGAGAGAAGTTGTAAACACTATTGTGTACACTTTAAATTGAGTAAATGTTAATGGTATTTCTAGTAAGACTCTTTTTGAGCTATGGTTTGGTTATAAGCCTACTATTAAATATTTCAAGATTTTTGGAAGTAAGTGCTACATTAAGAAAGATGAGGACATAGGAAATTCTGATGCAAGGAGTGATGAATGAATCTTTCTAGGTTACTCTACCAAGAGCAAGGCTTACCAGTGCTATAATAGAAGATTGAGAAAAATGGTTAAAAGTGCAAATGTCAGAGTTGATGAGGACTTTGCTAGATCATCCAGATACTGTGGATATAATTCAGATGACTAGAAAGATAGTTCAGACAAAGGGAAGAATGCTCAGACATAGAATCAAGTTCAAGTTGTTCCAGTAAATCAAGAAAGTCAAGAAGGAGAGACAAGTGGAAGTGCAGAAGAAATAACAGAAGAACTAGAAGTGCGAGTGAATCCTAAAACTTTGAGGTATGTGAGATTGAATCATTCAGAGAATAAAATTATAGGAGACAAGAATAAAGGTGTGTAGACTAGAAGAAGTATTGCAGAAGAGTATTGCCTGATTTGCAAAACTATGCCTAAAAATGTCAATGAAGCTTGCAATGATGAATACTAGAAGGAAGCTATAAAGGAAGAACTGATGCAGATTGAAAAGAATGATACATAGATTCTTGTTCCCAGACCTAAGGATAAAAATGTGATTGGTACTAAATGGGTCTTTCAGAATAAGGTAAATGAACAAGGTGAAGTGGTCCGGAATTTTTGGTGTAATTATTATTTAATTACACTTTCATAAGTTTACTTAGGCATTATTTTAATTCCTAGGTTGCATTTAGTTATCTTTATCTAGTTGAGTTATCTTTTTTCTCAAGTTAGGTTTAGGGTTGTGCATGTCTTGCTTTTTTGCATGCTTGCCTTTTCAAAAGCTTTTGTATCATTTGTAAATCAATTACAATCAATAATCAATATTCTGGTTTTTCCTACACATTCTTGCTTGAGGGTTTACAGAACATCTTCTTTTGTTTTGGATATTTGTTGCACATGATAAGTGATCGCATGCAGGTGATTCTTGGGGACTGTGAAGTTGGTTTTTCAACTACTACATGGTATTAGAGCTCTAGACCTGTGGCTACTTGTTCGTGATTTGAAGATATTTTCTCACATCTTTTTCTAAGCAAGAGTTTCAAGCCAGGCTAATTTTTTGTGGATCTAGGGGTCGCCTAATTTTTTAGGCATTTTTTGACAAAACAAACCTCGCCATTGAGTTTAGAGCGCCCAAAAACCCCTATTTTCATATAAAATTTATCCATTTTGGACACAGTCATCTGAGAAGGAAAAAAAAATGGCCCCAAGGCCGTACGGCCCCAAAGCATGATTCATGAGGTGAAAATTTTTTTAAAAAAATTCAAAAAAAAATTAAAAAATCAAAAAAAATGGTCGATTTCTAGTGCAGCCCGTATAAATCAATCACGTCACCCTCCTACCATCGAGTGGCCACCAGCCACCCGGCGGCCTCCTCCATTCACCACTGCAACGCCACCTCCACCACTCCAACACCGCCGACAAGGGTTTAGCCCCTTTCGCCGAGTCTACCAGTCATATCCGAGTTCGGGAGCCCGAGCTCCAACCCCCCACCATCTATAGCACCCACCTCGGTCATGTGGGTGACCAAGGGCTCCAGCCAGGAGCTAGACCGCTATCCCCTTGGTCCACCCAGGTGACCAGGGGCATTTTTTTAGCCCCTAAGGGTTGCAAAAGGGTTATTGGGCCTTTTCAGAATAGTTTTAGTAAATTGGGCATACAATCTCCATTTTTTGAAAACGAGATACTGTTGGAAAGCTGATTCTAACATCGATCCAGTGGTATAGGTTTAATTTTTTGATTTTTCAGTTTTGCTACATTTTTCAGCCTCTAAATTCAAAGTTGTTTTCACTCCGGATGGCATATCTTTTGTCTCGTTTATCAGTTTTTTGTGATTCAAATAGGCGTCGGAAAGCTGGTTCAGTGCTCTACACAGATCTCAAACCCGATTTTTGTAGAATTTTCTCTGAGTATCTTTTTTTTATCAAAATGCAGCCTTTATTTTTAGGGTTAATTTCTTGGGAAGCGTGCAATCAGGATTTTTTTTTAGATCAAAGAGCATTGTTTTTTTCTTTGAGAGTATATTATGTTGTGTTTTGTCATGGATACACTTAAAATTTCACCCCTTACTCCATTCAACTATTTTGGTTGGAGAAAACAAATGGAGATTCATTTGAAGCACAAAGGGTTGTATTCACAAATGGAAGGTATTGATTTTGAAGAAACCTTTTCCCATGTTGCCAGAATTGAAGTTGTAAGATCATTTCTTGCTTATGTTGCATATAAGAACTATAAAGTCTATCAAATGGATGTGAAGTCAGCTTTTTTGAATGGTGAGTTAGAAGAAGTATATGTTGAACAGCTAGATGGATTTCAACTGACTGACAAGTAAGACAGTTTGTTGATTGAAGAAAGCTTTGTATGGGCTCAAGCAAGCTCCTAGAGCCTAGTACGCTAGACTAGATAAATACTTACTTTTTCTTGGATTCAATAAAGGTATTGCTGACAGCAACTTGTATTTTAAGTTGGATCATGAGAAAGAGTTGATTATTGAAGTCTTTGTTGATGACATTATTTTTGGAGGAGATGATGATTTATGCATGAAGTTTGTTGATGAAATGAAAAGTGAATTTGAAATGAGTATGATTGGAGAGATGAAGTTCTTTCTAGGATTGCAAGTCACTCAGTTAGACAATGGGATTTTCATATCTCAGTCCAAATATGTCAGAGAGTTACTGAAGAAGTTTGGCATGGAAGACTCAAATCCTGTTGGTACACCCATGGTAACCGGATGCAAGTTAACACGAATGATGATTCTCCTAAGGAAAATCAAACAAGATACAGGTCAATGATTAGTGGATTGCTCTACTTAACTCAGACCAGACCAAACATCATGAATGTTGTATGTATGGTTGCTAGATTTCAGGTTGATCCAAAAGAATCTCATGTGACTGTTGTAAAGAGAATCTTCAGATATCTGAAAGGAACAGTTGATTTTGGGCTTTAGTATCCTAAAGATAATGATCTTACATTGAGTGCATATACTAATGTGGATTGGGCAGGAGATGTAGATGACAGGAAAAGTACTAGTGGTGGTGACTTCTTCCTAGGGAAGAAGTTGGTGTCTTGGTTGGGAAAAAAGAAAATTTTCATTTCCCTATCTACTGTTGAGGTAGAGTATATTGTTGCTCCAAATAATTGCACTCAAGTGATGTGCATGAAACAGGTGTTGAAAGATATCAGAGTAGTATATGATGAACCTATTGCCATATATTGTGACAACTTAAGTGCAATAAACATATCAAAGAATCTAGTGCTACACTCTAAGACCAAGCATATATCAATCAAGTTTCACCTTTTGAGGGAGAAAGTGAATGAGAAAGAAGTAAAATTGGAGTATGTGTCTACCAAAGAACAAGTTGCAGACATTTTCACCAAACCATTGCCAATGGATACTTTTGAGTATCTCAGAGGGATGCTAGGGGTGATTACCCCTCTGGATATGAACTAGAGATGCATTTACTTGCATCAATTTGTATGCTTCAAAGCTATATTCTGATCTAAATTGTTTTCATGGTTGGTACTCAGGGGGAGTAGTCAAATGTGCAAATATGTGGTTCAAGGCTTGGGGTAAGTGCAAGAAGTTGAGTCCACGAAACGTGGAAGTTTTTTCCTTAGCCAAAAAAATAAAATCGGCATTGCAAAAACGGGATCCCGCTTTCTAAGAAATGGGATCCTTTTTTAAAAAAATGGGATCCCATCTAGCTTCGGGATCCCTAGCCTAAATTAAAAATGGGATCCCGTTTTTGGAAAATTTTCAAAACGGGATCCCGTTTTTTAAAATTCCAAAATGGAAATTTCCGCTTTTTGTTTTGAAAACGGGATCCCGCTCGGATCCAAAAATTTGAAATTGGGTTTTCTTTGTGGACAGGTTTTTGCCTTGTATTTCGGTTCGGGAAAAGCATTGGGAATCTGAACCTAGGCCTTCAACCTGGTTTGACCTACAAGTTGAAGGTCCTAACAATGTCAGAGAAAAATACCGAGTTTGGACATATGGCTGACAACTTTTTTTGCAGAATTTTTTGACGAAATTAAAACCCATTTTAGATGAGACAATGTAGATTCCAAATATGTAATTTTTTTACAATTGGATTATTTTTTCTATTTTTCAATTAATTTCTGATGAAACTAGTCCATAAACTTTAAATATCATGTTTTTTTAATATTTTAATAACTTTTGATCAACATAACATTTTGACGAATGGATTGCACAGAACAAACTTCAGACAATTCTTTTCAATTTAAAAAAAAATCAAAAAATGATAAGTTAAAGTCATCTTATGCGTGTCGTACGCGACGATTTTTCAAAACGACAAATATGCCTAATAAAAAATTAACAAAAAAAAAATATTCAATAAAAAATTACAAAAAAATATCGAGAACAAGCTTTAGTGAGTCACAAATATTTTCCCAAAAGGATTTAGAAAAATACGATAATTTAGGTCAAAATATGGATGTTGTACACGTGCATGGTATGGTAAAAAAAATGACTTTTAAACAGTGGTTTTTAGAAACGCCTATTGAAACTCAATTTGTACAATCTGGGTATTGAAATAAATTATATATTTGGAAACTAGACTCTGAGTACTACATTTTATATTTAGTGACTTTTTTTAAGATTCATCTCTAAGTGCTTCAAATGTTAAGGTCAAATGTGTCAAATGTTGAAAATCAGGGAAAACACTTCCACTTTTTGGCCAAAAAGTGGACTCAACTTCTTGTCGGCACCCCTTGTATGTGGGGAGATAATGTTTATCTTTACCATTGATGTCAAAGGGGGAGAAGATTCATGTGAAAAACTGTGAATTATCTAGGGGGAAGAGCCTTGTGGGGTGAAGATCATGTTGAAGAAGTTTAGGAAGAAGAGTCAGAATCTAAGGGGGAGTAAGTGTTGATTGAGAGTTGTGTTGATGGTGTTTTTCACATCATGTGTTGTCATCAATGCCAAAGGGGGAGATTGTTGGATGTTGTGGTTGTATTTTTGATATGTGGTTGTCATTGATGTCAACACTATTAGCATTGATGTATTGAAGGTTGTATATGTCAAGGATATTGAGAAAATTGTTAAAGAAAGAGTTGCAGGTTGTTAGTGGAACTGTGAAGGTCATGAAAGTGTCTTTCTCAGTACATTGATGATCAATCATTTTCGACTAAAGGGTTTATTGTTGATACTATCTAGTTTATCCACCAGAATTTTCAGAGGTCTGCGTGAAGTTTTGATCGTGTTATGAACAATTGTGTTCTAACATTTTTTTGTGGTTTCAGTTAGTATTCCTGAGTGAAGTTGATGTGATTCTAGTAATTTCAGTTGTTTTGGATATTTCTTTGTTGGTTCTTGTTGCTTGTGGATGCTTCTAGATCATTATCTATCTTTGTTGCATGTCCACATTGATCGGTGTGTTTGTGGTCAAAGATTTTTCTCATGTGTGTTTGGGTTTTCATGTTCTTGGCCGACATGGTGGTTGTAACGTGTTGTGGATCCTTGGAGATTAAAATTTGAATGTTTTGCGTACTCGAGGATGTTTTTTTCGGCTACAACATAATATTGGCCAACGGTGTTTGATTCGCATTGAAAATTTATTTGTAAATTTGGGCTGACATTGAAAATATGTTTTATATTTTGGTCGACGAAGTTGATGAAATTTGTGTTGTAGTTATATAAAAGCGATTGTTTGAGAAAAGTGAACATAGTGCATAAGTGTGTGAGCAAAGGAAGAGCAAATGTGCGAATAATTATCTAATCATTTGATTGTACAGTAGAGTTTGAAGAAGTTTGAGCGAAGTGTGAAGGAGTGTTTTTGTGCTTAACTAGAACTGTAATCAGGCTTTTAGAGAAGCTATTTTCTTAGTTCATACCCTGTAGATTTAGTCCCTATTTCTCTTCCTTGGGCAATGAGCCCTTTTGTATTTGAGCATTGAGCTCTAGGCAGTGTGCCTGAATGCATGTACATTCCCATTATTCTTCTCTATACTTTTAACAGGGTATAATATTGTGGATTAACATCCACCATGGTTTTTCCCCTAATAGGGTTTCCACGTAAAAATCTTGGTGTTCTCTGTGTTTCCGATGTGTTGATTGTTTATGTTTTATTGTTCATGCATCAGATCTAAGATTAAGTTAAGTTAGAAAAGTTTAAATAATCTGTGACAACTAATTCCCCCCCCTCTCAGTTGTTTGTCCTTGTTTTTCCAACAAAACCCATATAGTATGTTGAAGAAGATCAACCAGCCCTCTAAAAGGAATTGTTCATTGTTGTAGCAGCACCAAAATCTCTCGTCCACGTCAACCAAAGAAGATTCTCCATGTCAGCACCCAAGACAAAAAGTTATACATTCACTGAAGAAGATGAGCTCGCTATTGTGGCAGCGGTGTCATCAAAAACAAAAACAAAACCAGGGTGCTACTCTAATTCCTCTAAATCAAAGTAGGCACACCCACTCTATGTTCTTAAACTGGAGAAGCTACTACCCCTCCATCATCAAAATCCTCTCGTGCCACCAAGGTTAGAAGGTATCGGCCATACTCTAGGTCAGTATTTGTTTCATCGCTCAAAGGACTAGTCGAATCCTCCATATGAGAGTTGTGCCTTCCCATATAAGAATCATAAGCCTTGTGGTACTTATTCTTCTTCTTCCCTCGAGACTTAGCCAATTTCCCACTAGACTCACTTTGTTCATGACCAACAACTCTACTCCTCAAGTTGTAATTACTCTTGACACCACCCTTCTTTGACTTCTTACAGGCTTTCTTCTTCTCTTTTGGCGTTGCAGGAGCTCTTGGTGTGCCTTGTTCAATTTCAGGCACATCATCCTAAAATTCAAGCATACTAATCCTCCTAGACCTCCTGACTGGTTGGACAGAATCATTAGGCTTACTCATTCTTACAGGACACAAAACAAGAACTAGCCAACCCTTACTTGCAGAAAAAAAAATTTGGTTTATGCTCTCAAATTGAATTTGTAGAAAAGAAACCTCAGACCCACACAATGCTAACTAGCCCAAGTAGAAGTGGTAGAAAATTAAAACCACACTACCCTAGGAATTTAGAACTCATGAGCCGAGTAGTGCATAATTAAAATAGAGCAGGTATGAAGACCCACTTACCTGGGAAAACCACTTCACTATCTCTACAATTTCTTGCCCCAGACTCACATGCTTCCTGTCTGGTTCCAAACCAATTTCTTCAACTCTCAACGGCTGCAAATGGTGAGATAAAATAGCAAAAGATCCTCATTAAGTAGAGCAACTAGAGCGTGTAGAAATTAATGATCAAAGAAGGCTCGCATGAGTGAGATGACAACTAGTCACTCAACTTTGAATCCTAGTTGTCAATCATTTTTATTTAAAACATAATCAAGGACGCTCCTCAAACATCGCCACTTGCCTTTCCATCTATAATTGGAAACAACGATGACACCCTGAAAAGCCACCACGTAATTATCCACATATTTACAATATCTTTTACATTCCACCGCTCATCGCAATAACACTCTTAAGCCATCTCAAAACTACGGTGATGAGCAACAATGGTCCACTAAAGGGAATATTCCTTGGTATATCCCTTATCACTTGTCGCAAAAAGGTGACAAGACTACATAAGTGTTTCGGCAAGGAGAAATTTTTGGCGTTGCCATAATGTACTCGCTAACCATCGCATATCGCTGAAACTAACTTGGAGATGCAATTTCCCTCGGTGATGGGAAAAAATAAACGATAACACTGAACTCAGACACGTGTCCAAATCATACCACTCCCTTCAATTCATTCCCATTGCTCATCACAGTAACTGAGAAAAACCTTGAAATACTTTGGGGATGACGTGATACAAAGAGAAGATGATGTCCATCGTGCATCGTTGTAATGGAGCCAAAGGGCCAAAATACTTTAGCAACAAGCGATACAAGAGGAACCTAAGAGCACATTGCTCATCGCAAAAAAGAACCCGATGACAAGAATGACTTCAGTGACGAGCGATGATACAAGTGATTGGAAATAAGCACATGCACCAAGTTGTTTTTAACAAAGGGGACTGCCTAGGACCATGCATGATAAGGTTTCAAATGACTAAAAAACATTTTAGAAAAGGATGTAAAGGCCAAACAAGGTTGAGAAACCAACCTTATAAAATAAAGAAAATTTTGAGGACCTAGGCATGCAGAAAGGTTTCAGTGACGGGTAGCATGAATTCCTAACCATATGGGGTCGGTTACTCAATGGATTTCTAAGACTCAAGTTGCTTTTGACATGACCAGGAATGGGAAAAGCAATTCAACGACCAATTATAACATTGCAAAGGGTGACAGACATAAGGGTTTTTTTAGAAGGTTTAATCAACACAAAACCCTAAAGCCAATGATAGCGAATAAAACCATAAGCCTAGAGACATGGGATTAATCAAAATCTGCAAAAAATTTCAGATGGAACAAAAAACATTTTTAGGGGTTCCATCAAGTTCAATCCCACCATGTAGACTTACCACCTCCACCAAGTTCCACATGCATCATCATCTACAACCTCTATATGCAAATATGTACAACATCTATATGCAAATATGTATTATCCAAACAAAAATCAAAATCTATTGCATCCTTATACAAATTTGCATTATTTCATCTACATGCTCTCTTCTTTCTTTACATCCTCTTCTACTCTCACCAAAGAAGGTATAGAATCATCATAAGTAAATCCAAAATTAAAATTTACCTCATTTTGGTTCATTGTCCCAACATATTTTTCCTCATTATTCACTACAACATCCATTTTCTCACCTCCAACAATAAGTTTTGAAAACTCCTCTTCACTAAACTTAAGAAAAATCAACTTTACCTCTTTCTCTTTCATTGTCCCATTATCCTTTTCTACATCTTGCGTTGCAACTTCTTGGCACTCCATCATTGCATCTACATCCTCTACTACTGCAATTTCATCAATAGCTGCAATTTCTTCACGTTCTATAGTTGCAATCACAATTACATCGTCATCCTTTATAGGGGCTGCTCTCACTTCTTTTTCCTTCTCTCTTGGGCTAGAACACTCATTTTCTCTACTCTTCTTCTCGTTGTCCTCTTTCTTCTTCTCACTTTTCTGTACCAATATCCTCCCATCTTTACCAATATTCTTCTTCAATTTATATGTTTTTTTCTTGATGTTTCTCACTTCCTCACGAACTATCTATCACATCTTCTCAAACTTCTCATTTTCTACCTTCTCCCAATATTATTCCCAAAATAATATTCTTGCAGATCTCCTCATGACCCACCCCATCTTGTCTACTACAAACTCACCTCAACTCGCATGCTCTACATTTCCATGGCTTGTCCCTCTTGGTTCTCGATTCCTTAAGACTCCTTGCACACTTGCAAAAATTCTCTTGCGCTTCTCAGAAATTTTATCGTGCTTCCTCTATCCACCCATTGGTCCTGGCATAAGTTGCCTCATGTTCAACGATCTACTTATGTACTCAAATCCTCTAGCTTTGATACCATTTTATGCAAGCAAACTACCTCAAGACACCAAAAATAGAGATAGATATAGCAACCCATAAATTTAAATTCAAACAACTATGAAACTACACTCAAAATCATCGCAGACCTCTTTTTGAAAATCATTTTGAACCATCAAAGCAATGCCTTTTTAATTGAAAACTTAGAAAATTAAAACCCCCACATTCCTCTACAAGAAAATAAATGGTTCATAATTTTTCTCTCAACAATACCCATTTGATTTCATAGTCAAAAACCTAAAAAATTGGGTTACTTTCCCACATTCAACAACAAATAAAGATCACCTTTAAATGATGAAATGAAATGCTTGAAGATCCAAATAAAATTTCATCACACAAATTGAGACTACAAATAATTAAGAAACCTGAAGTTTTATTTCATTCCAATATGCTTGCAACAACAATGATTTACAATAGTTTCCACATTCTCATACTATGTCAATCCAATAATACCAACCTATAGGCAACCCAAAAATTTGATCATTGCTTTATTTGAACAGCAAAAGGAACCTGCAACACACATCAATTGACATCAAATCCTCCTTCCTTCAAAACAATCACATTTTCTCACATTCTTTGCATCTATTTTCCCTTCCAAGATCTTCTTAAAACCCATCACTTTCTGTCTATCATTGCTCCCTCATTCATACCCATCTTTTAAAACAATTTCTAGCTTCTATGCATCTCCTTCCCAGATTTTTAGAACATTTTGAATTTCTTGATTTTGTTACGATATGAGAAATTTATTCCCCATTTACTGAGGTTGGTTCTCACAGTTACGACCTAGACAATATTTATCTCCCCAAAAATGTCATTCAAACCCCAAGAATGCTCATTACTCCTTTTTGGACATGGGTTTTCCTCTTTTAGGTATGTGCATTCAATTGTAATTCAAAATTAGTCTTCCCACCTCACAACCCACTCTCTCCACTTCCCCCAACACCTTGCATTCCAATCTTGCAACAAAATGCAAATTCAAATTTTCAAAGTGGAGTTACAGAGCATATTAATTGCCCACTCCAAGCTTGGGTATGGGATTTACCTTTTTGGAAAATTAACATCTTTCAAAAAATTTAAAATAATTTACAAAATAAATCAATTAAACAATTTGATTTTCCCACAATCCATCACCAAATTCTACCATGCTAGAGGAGATGAGAATTTTAATAATTTGTGCCTACAACCAAAAATCAAAACAAAACACAAGCATAAAAGTTTAAAATATTTTTGGTTGTGTGGGATTGTCTGTGCACCCAGATGCTCCTGCATCAAGATGGTCGATTAGAGTGGTAGAAGGCCAAATTAGTGGCTAAGGGCTACTCCTAGAGAGAGGAAGTTAATTTGTGAAATTTTCTCTCCTGTTGCTAAATTGAATTCTATTAGATTCCTATTATTTATTGTTTTTTCTTATGATTTTGAGATAGATAAGATGGATGTTAAAACTGTTTTCTTGCATGGGGATCTTAAGAATGAAATTCATATGTGACAACCTGACAGTTTTATTGTGAAAGAAAAAGAACAATTGGTTTGCAGGTTGAAGAGATCTTTGTATGGTTTGAAACAGTCACTTAGGATGTGGTACCAAAAAAATTATGCTTTTTCATTGAAGTTGTGTTTTCATAGGAGCAAGAAGGACCATTGTGTTTATTAAGGTTATTGATGATCAAATTCTATTTATTGTCTTGTATGTCAATGATATGTTGTTTATTGGCAATAGCAAGGTGATTATTAGTGAGCTCAAGACACAACTTTCTGGCACATTTGATATGAAGGACTTGGGAGCTACAAAATATTTCTTGGGATGGAGATCAATAGAGATCGGGTTCACAAAAAGATTTGGTTAAGTCATCCTTTTCTTCATCTTGTGTTGCAACTTCTTAGCACTCCATCACTACAACTAGATCCTCTATTGCTGCAATTTCATCAATAGCTGAAATTTCTTCACGTTCTACTGCTGCAATCACAATTACATCTTCATCCTTTATAGGGGCTGCTCTCACTTATTTTTCCTTCTCTCTTGGGCTACAACACTCATTTTCTCTACTCTTCTTCTCGTTGTCCTCTTTCTTCTTCTCACTTTTCTTGACCAATATCCTCTCATCTTTACCAATATTCTTCTTCAATTTATCTATTCTCATCTTGATGTTTCTCACTTCCTCACAGACTATCTGCCCCATCTTCTCAAACTTCTTATTTTTCTACCTTCTCCCAATATTGTTCCCAGAATAATATTCCTATGGGTCTCCTAATGACTCACCCCATCTTATCTACTACAATCTCACCTCAACTCACATGCTCTACATTTCCATGGTTTTTCCCTTTCGACTCTATATTGCTCAGGACTCCTCGCACACCTACAACAATTATTTTGAGCTTCTTAGACAATTTATCGTGCTTCCTCTATCCACCCACCAGTCCTGGCATAAGCTACCTCACATTCAACAATTTTCTTATGTACTCAAAGCCTCTAGCTCTAATACCATTTGATGCAAACAAACTAACTCAGGACACCAAAAATAGAGATAGATATAGCAACCCATAAATTTAAATTCAAACAACTCTGAAACTACACTCAAACTCATCGTAGACCTCTTTTTGAAAATTATTTTGAACCATCAAACCAATTCCTTTTCAATTGAAAACTTGGAAAATGAAAACCCCCACATTCCTCTACAAGAAAATAAATAGTTCATAATTTTTCTCCCAACAATACCCCTCTAATTTCATAGTCAAAAACCTCAAAAATTAGGTTACTTTCCCACATTCAACAGCAAATAAAGATCACCTTTAAATGATGAAATGAAATGCTTGAAGATCCAAACAAAATTCCCTGACGCAAATTAAGACTATAAATAATTAAGAAACCTGAAATTTATTTCATTCCAATATGCTTGCAACAACAATGATGTACAATAGCTTCCACATTCTCATACTATGTCAATCCAATAATACCAACCTACAGGCAACCCAAAAATTTGATCATTATTTTATTTGAACAGTATAAAGAACCTGCAACACACATCAATTGACATCAAATCCTTCTTCCTTCAAAACAATCACCATTTTCTCACATTCTCTGTATCTATTTTCCCTTCCAAGATCTTCTTAAAACCCATCACTTTTTGTCTATCACTACTCCCTCATTCGTACCCATCTTTTAAAACAGTTTTTGGGTTTTATGCATCTCCTTCCCAAATTTTTGGAACATTTTGAATTTCTTGATTTTGTTACAATATGATAAATTATTCCCCATTTACTGAGGTTGGGTCTCACAGTTACAACCTCGACAATCTTTCTTTCCCCAAAAATGCCAGTCAAACCTCCAGAATTCTCATTACTCCTTTCTTGACGTGGGTTTTCCTCTTTCAGGTATGTGCATTCAATTGTAATTCAAAATTAGTCTTCCCACCTCACAACCCACTCTCTCCACTTCTCCCAACACCCTACATTCCAATCTTGCAACAAAATTCAAATTCAAATTTTCAAAGTGGGGTTACAGAGCATATTAATTGCCCACTCCAAGCTTCAGTATGGGATTTACCTTTTTGTCAAATTAACATCTTTCAACAATTTTAAAACAATTTACAAAATGAATCAATTAAACAATTTGATTTTCCCACAATCCATCACCAAATTATGCCATGTTGGAGGAGATGAGAATTTTAATAATTTGTTCATGCAACCAAAAATCAAAACAAAACACAAGTATAAAAGTTTAAAATATTTTTCGTTGTGTGGGATTGTCCGTGCACCTAGATGCTCCTGCATCAAGATGCTACTCCCAAAAAGAGGGAGTTGATTTGGTGAAATTTTCTCTCCTATTGCTAAATTGACTTCTATTAGATTCCTATTATTTATTATTTTTGCTTGTGATTTGGAGATAGAGAAGATGGATGTTAAAATTGCTTTCTTGCATGGGGATCTTAAGGATGAAATTCATATGTGGCAACCTGGTGGTTTTATTGTGAAAGAAAAAGAACAATTGGTTTGCAAGTTGAAGAGATCTTTGTATGGTTTGAAATAGTCACTTAGGATGTGGTACCAACAAATTTATGCTTTTTTATTGAAGTTGTGTTTTCATTGGAGCAAGGAGGATCATTTTGTTTACATTGAGGTTATTGATGATCAGATTCTATTTATTGTTTTGTATGTCAATGATGTTGTTTATTGGTAATAGCAAGGTGATTATTAGTGAGCTCAAGACACAACTTTCTAGCACATTTGATATGAAGGACTTGGGGGCTACAAAATATATTCTTGGGATGGAGATTAACAGAGATCGAGTTCACAAAAAGCTTTGGTTAAGTCAGAGTAAGTATGTCGATACCATTTACAAAGATTTAATATGCATGACTATAAGCCAGTTAGTATTCCATTTTTGGTTGGTATTAAGTTGAGCTTAGATATGTGTCCTAATTATGATAATGATTTTGAAGATATGTCTATAGTTCCTTATGCTAGTGTTGTTGGCATTTTGATGTGTGCAATAGTTTGCACTAGACCAAAGATAGCCCAAGAAATGGGAGTTATAAGAAAATTTATGTTTAATCTTGGTAAAAAGCATTGGACTTTTGTTAAGAGTTTGTTTAGATATTTGCCAGGTACTTCTGATTATGGTTTGTTTTATCATGGTATTGATTATGTGGTCAAGTCATTGGACATACAAGGATTTATTGATGCGGATTGGGTAGGTGACTTGGATAGTTGAAGGTCCACCATTGCCTATGTATTTACTTTGTTTGGAGGTGTAGTGAGTTGGATGAGTAAGAGGCGGCCTATAGTTGCATTATCCACCACTAGAGTATATGGTTGATACTTATGCCTCTAAGAAGGTGGTATGGTTATAGAGGCTTGTTAATGGCATTGGTTTTGATTGTAGAATAGTGAGGAGTGGATGTAATAGTCAGAGTGATATTTGTTTGACCAAAAATCCTATGTATCATGCTCCTACTAAGCATGTTGATGTTAAATATCACTTTGATGGAACATGTTTGTCATTGTGCCAAAAGATTGACCTATTAACACTTGATACAAACGTCAGAGATAAGCGGATCCACAGGAGGTAGTTAGTCCATGTCCTAAATCTGAAGGGAGACACTAGTGATTAGTCCAAAAAACCCCAAGTGTTACTTGAGGGGATTAGAACCTATGACCTAGCTCTGATAACATTTTATGGAACATGTTTGATGTTGCGCCAAAAGATCGACCTATTAACACCTAATAAAAATGTCAGAGATAAGTAGATCCATGGGAGGTAGTTAATCCATGTCCTGAATCCAAAGGGAGATGCTGCCAATGAGTCCATCACACTTTATGTGAGAAATTGTTGAGAATGGTTAGGTCTTGATTGAAAAGGTTGACACTTTGGATAATCTTACAAATTCTCTTACAAAGCCTATGACCATGGATAAGTTATCTTTGTGTAGGAAGACCATGGTCTTGATCACTGTACTTGATTTTATTATTTATATCTCTTGAATGTAATTACAATGTATAATGTCAAGTGGGAGAATGTTAGGATAAGGTGGCATTAACCTTGTAATACTATTTCATTTGTATGTCTCCATGTTCCTTGAAATGTGTTCTAGGGGACATGTGAGAAAACTATTAAATTTTGGAATATTGTAATTATATTTCAAAGAGAGGATTTAATTTCGATGGAGGTTACACATCAAAAATGGATAAGGCATATTTCTTAGGCATCCATATTAGAAGTTGGAAGGTCTTGGATGGGGCACCCAAGATTGGACAAGAATAGGTGTATGGTGGTGTTTCATTGGGGAGAAAAAAGGTCATCAAAGCATCTGAAAAGTCAGGAGTTGGATAGGCTATGTGCTAGGAACCCATTTAGGAGTCTTGTAATTCCATTTAACACTTTATTATTTCTTTTGGTTGTCCATGAAGATGGGTACATGAGTTTTTGTAGGTGGTTTTGTACCTGTTATTTTGGTTTACCATTCATGGTTTTACCTCCCGCAATTTCTATAAATTGCAGCCATGATATGGTACTTTCATGTTGAATTATTGCAATTAATAGGGTGTTGTTTAGTTGGTCAGAGATCAATAGTGAAGTGTATTATTGTGTACTCTCAATCGAACATTTAATAATATACTTTCCCTCTTTTTTCATGTGAAGTGTTTTCCCAAAAGAGATTCTCCACGTAAATCTGGTGTCACATTTTGTTTGTTGATTTTTATGTTGTGATGTATGTTGCAATCACATGTTTAAATCTGATTTGGTAATCTAATTTTTAGATTTGAATTCACTTGCATAAGTTTATATTGTAGCTTTCCTTCACCTTATTTTCAACAGATATCATACATCCATAGGAAAGTTCTAATTTTATGCACTATGATGAGCACATAGCAGAGTTGTAAGTCTACAAGTGACAAAAGATAGTGGGAGTTAAATTGAAAAATCCATGTGATGGTGCTATGGTTTACAATTGTCATTATTTTACTCCACGAAGCTTGTTCATGGTAGAAGAGGTAAAATACCTTGGTGACAGAGATTATAGATAAATAAATGATAGAGCATAGTGAAAATGTGATAGGCATATGGACCTAAAACTAAAAATCAGAATTCTAATAAAGGGTTTCCCAAGCATGTGTGGCAATGTATACTATGAAGAGGTGTAATTTTGTACTATTATCTTATGAACCAAAGGGTTGATTGAAGTTCTAAAGGTGAGAAACCCTTATCAAATCCTTGCCAATAGACCTTACTCATAAATATTGATGGTCAATGATAAACTATGTTATTTTTCTCATACATAAGCTAGAGGACAAGGAGAAAGTGTGAAATTCCTAATAGAGATATGGTTTAAATAGTGTTAAAAAAATATAGAGGGTAGTCTTATGAATAACAAGAATCAATAGTATAGTGAGTAGACATATTGAATGGTATAGAGGCATGTTTCTTGAAAACCCATAGACAAGTGACCTCATGGAACATGACACAATAGAGGCAAAAATGGAATGTTGAAGGCTGCTAACAAAAATAGATAGAGATGATAATGATTTATGTTGGTAATACATGAAGGGCAACAAACCCTAAGAACCCTAAATAAGTAATCAAAGGAATACCTTATGTCATTCCTAGTACAGTGAAATTGGTTTACATTAAATGAAGGTGTGGTATATTCCTATAGCATAAGCATTAAAATTGTAGGTCTGTGGAAAGTGAGGATAGTGCTCAATATGGTAGGGATTAGGAGAACAATATTACCATGGAGAAAATAATGTACATTACATCATAAAAGACATTCATTAGTGTTTTAGTTTCATGACAATTAGAGGAAATTGAGACAACAATCACAAGGCAGAGATTTTAAAAGCATGAATGGATAGAGTGGGTGTAAAGGACACGGTGGTCTTTTTTCCAAACCCTAAGTGGATAGTCATGAACATGTAAAAATCATTAACAAGGGTCACAATCCAACACAAAATTCAAGATCATAGAACTAAATATTAGTCATAACAATCATCATCAAGTTGACTAAAGGCATAGAAATATGTTGCAAGTCTGGATTGAATTGTGGAAACAAATGACAAAGGTGTACGATAGTTCAAAGGCTAGTTTTCTTGCACAAAAGACAAGCATAAATGATAGGAGTAATATTGATGATAGCAATGGGTAAGATATGGAGAAAGGAGCTCTTAATGAATTAGATAAGTGTCAGAAAACTGCCCTAAATGATCTCCTATGCCCTCCTAGGGAATTTAATGTTCTTAAAGCCTTTTTCCACATGGCCTATGAATCATTTTAATGGAAGTTACTTCATTTGGAGGAAATAATGATAGTTATGAGAAATTTCAAGAATATAGGGGTAATTTTGATAAATTATACAACAGTTGAGGGTATCTAGGAAGCAATTGAGAAAGTCACACACACTTCCAAACATCTTGGAGCCTATCAAAGGAGATATTCATAAAGCAATTCATAGCACACAAAGGAGTCCTCAACAAACACCATCATGGAGCAAGTATCTAGTAGCAAAAGGTGGAGCAGTATTTGGGCACCCAAGAGAAGCTTTAACCAATTCAACAAGGCAAGACACATATCTTTCATCCTTAGTTACACATATTGCAAAGTTTTAGGAAGATGTTCTAGGCTAAAGTTATGCCTAGGAGAAGTTGGAAGTTAGTTCTTGCATTTTGAGATAGCATTGTAACTTGAAAAGGTTATTTTTGTATCAAAGATAGCCTTGTAACTCAAATAACCAGTCTTTGAAGACTGAAAAATAATGTAATGTTCGTCTTTTGAAGAAATTTCAAAGCATTTTATAGACTTGTACTACTGTAATAGTATCTTTTGATCAATAAAATTTAGACTTTTACCTTCTTCAATACTATTTCATTATATGCCCATATTAATTCATGAATATCTATGTGATTTTCTTTGCAAGATCCTTAAATATTTCTCTTTCAACACCTTTAGACAAAAAGAATATACAATTATGCAGGTTATAAGTTGTGTAATGAACATTATCAATCAATGGTTGTGAAAAAAACTATATTTTCCTTCACAAAACTATGAAAACTCAAGCCTCCTTATAAAACATTGATACAAAAAGTATGTGAAACATTTGAGTTGTGTAGAAAAATAGTTGAGTATTTGATCATTTGTATAAAAAAAAAGCAACATATGTCTACTAAAAATTTGTTTTATCACCTCATTAGAGCTTAGATTTCATTTCAATTCATTTACTATCTCTTTTCTCAAGAAACAACAATAGTTTAGTTTAATTTAGGTAATTGCAATAAGGGAACCAACCCTCTCTGGAGATTCACTCCAAGCTATGGGCAACCCACATGCCCTACACTACTTTCATGTTTCATTGGATTGCTAAGATAAGTGCTTAGAAAGGGTACAAATCTATTTGATAACAATTTTTGGCATGCTCGGTGGGACTGAGAACTAGTTTTCAGTCCATTATAAACATTTCATTGACTTTTCATTATGTACAGTAGTGGTTTCAACCTTTGGAAGCGTTACAATACATACCCGATGACTCTAGAGCTTTGGTTGTGAAGAAATCAATGCAAAAATTGAATGAGAAGGATCTAAACAAGAGAAAGTTTAGAACAATTTTCTTACTTGCAGCTTTCATCGCTTTGAAGATGTAGAACAACTAGAAAGAAAGCAAGTTTAGACATAAGGACACTATCCACAACTCCTAGTATGACATTCAATTATACATTCATAAATTAAACTCCTTTGATTCCTATGGTTGCACCTAAGAATCAACCATTTATACCTTTCAATGGGGGTAGCCCTATTAATTTATAACACGATGATATTCCTATGGTTACCCTTCAAATTCTTCCATTTTTCAATGGAGAGGATCAAACCATGCCCATTGAGCATATCAAAGATGTAGCCTCATTGTGTGTATTCCATGATATAACAACATAGAATGTTTCCATTAGAATTTTGGTTGCCTCATTGAGAAGCAAACCATTGCAATGGTTTATGGGCTTGGTAGTTGTAGAGAAGGGGGATTCATTGCTCATGAGTCTCTTTATTCTCAAGACAATCCCAGGGAGAAAACTGCCCTAAACTACCTCAAGGAACAAAGCGAGAATTTTAAAATCAGAAAGAGTAGATCATAGAGGTTTTTCGGACAAACTAGCAAGTTTTCAATCAAAGGACAACATGGCAAATGGACGAAAATGCAACGTACTAGAGTCTCATATGAATAGAAAACCAAGAATGTCTCAAAAAACACAAAGTGACTACTACTCTAACTATTGAGAAATTTTGAAATGCAAGAAAGTAACAAAGAATAACAGAGCTAAAATAAAGTAAACTAAACTAAGTAGAATGTAAATGATAGAACTAAAGAAGATGGAGAGGGAAAATGCTCACAATAACCCAATTGGTCAAGCCTCTAGCAAGTAGATATCTTCAACACCTACACACATAAGATTGAGGGAAAAATGTTGGGGTTGTATAGAGGTTCGCCTCAGTCAAACCCCCGTTTTGGTGTTCCCACCTCCATGAACAACCAGATAGATAAAGTGAACAAAGTGAGAAAATATGGAGTGATAATGAGATAGATAGATAGACAAAATAGTAAAATGTTTAGAAAGGGGGTGAGAAATCCCAAGATGCTCAAAGATACAAGATAAGCAAGATAGATATCACCCGCAAGGCTTGAGGAAGCCAAGGAGAGAGACAAAGATGCAAGAGCCAAGAGAGTTGCAAAGAGTGATGTTGGAACTTGAGAGCTTGAGTGTTGTAAAAAGTTATAGAGAGTTGTACAAGCAAGAGAGCAAGAGAAGAGAGTGTGTCCAAGAGGGAGAAATCAAGAAGGAAGTCAAATGGATTGAAAAGACAGCTTTTAAAGAGAATAGGGGGGAAAAGAAGCTTCCCGAGTTGTTACAGGGCATCTTGGGCCATTACCACCGAAAAAGGTAAATGACAAGTGGCAAACATGCTCGGAGACGGTTGTTTGAACATTAAAATGTTGCAAGATGCTAGCACGGCGCCAGATCGAGGATGTCTAAGTGGATCGAGGACGTCTAAGCAGATCGTGGACGCCTGAGTGGATCCAGGATGCCTGAGCGGATCCAAGACATCTAAGTGAATCAAGGATGTATGAGCGGATCAAAGATGCTTGAGCGGATCGAAGATGCCTGGGCGGATCGAAGATGCCTGAGCGGATCGAGGACGTCTGAGCAGATTGAGGACATATGAGCAATGCGTTAGTGTCCAGACATATTACACTACAAAACGATGAGAATGAGAAAATCACAAGGGACAACGTAAAGCTAACGCACAAAGGTAGCTGCTGAAAAGGGGACTTGAGCATCCTAAGAGGGGAAAAGGATGATCCAAGGGATAAAATGAGCCTACACAAGTGCTAAGGGAGTGGACACTAAAGCGGATGTAAGAATGTATGTGAAATTGCAAGGGATGTAATTTTAGGACATTACATTTTTCCCCCACTTTAGCGGGCATATGAATCTACACTAATATGCACACTAAAGGAAATCTACTAAACATAAATAACACCATGATACCAAAAGGACATTGTAGAGGAAGCAAATAGCTCTTTGAACCAAGGAAGCATGCCCCCAGGTTGAAGACCTACAAAACAAACACATTAGAAAAGAAAGATTTGCATAAGGCAACAAGGTTAGACTATAAAAATCCACTACATCACAGGGTTAGAACATATAAAAACACGGGCACATAACAAACTAAAGGATTTGAGTCAACAAAGTGAAAGAGACCTCGATGTAGAAGGTTGTCTCAGTACTATGTGTCATCCTCAAATTAAGAAATAACACATAGAAGAATTCTTAAATAGAGAGAAGGAAAAAATTGATTGCTTCAAGAGAAGAATACACCCAACAGATAGGCAAGCAACCAATGTCGAAGAGAGGGAGAAGTATATACTCGGGATGAAGCAGATGCAAGTCTTCAACCCGGTATAAACAATTTGAGAAGAGAAGAGAAATGAGAATTTAAGAGCTAGAAAGGAATGAAAATTCCAAGAGAGATGGCTCCACAGGTACTCTCTCCTAGGGAGGGTTGAACAAATGCACTGTAGATCTGTAGACCTACAAAAGGTGAAAAAAAGGCTCTGTAGGTACTCTCTCCTATAGAGTTGAACAAAGAGATCCCGCATGATACAAATGCTTTACAAGTCCTTGGACTTGCAAAGGAGGAGCCCCCCAGGTGCTTGATCCTGAAGGAAGCCTAATGTGAGAGGCTTCACTGAGTCTAATTGGTCCTCACAGGTGCTCGGTTCTACAAGGAAAGATTGATTGTAAAAGCAGCTTCACAGGTGCCCAGTCTCATAAAGCAACATGTTAATCCACAAACTAAACATGTTAAGCAAGCTTGATGCAAAGGAGCTCTACAGGTCCTTTGTCCTGCAAAGCAAGACTAACCAAATAAGCATGTGGCTACTACAAGCTGCGTTGTAGGACAGTCACAGAAAAGAAAGGTCTAGTCAGGCTGCACCCAAGCTAGATGTGAAGATATAAGATAGGTCTAGTCAGGTTGCCCCCAAGCTAGACGTCAATAAATTCATTTGAGAGAAAATATTTCAAAGGGGAGTTCCTTCGACGGGGAACCCTTCAAGACACCAAAGGGCTCATTCAAAGGAACACTCCAATTGAAAGATAAAGAGAAGAGAGGGGGTCCTTAAGAAGGAAACACATCTCCAGAACAAGTTATCACTACCCCCAACATATAGGGGAGGATAACCAGGCAAAATACTTAGAACATAAAGGATAAAGGTAGACCTCAATATCATTTGTCACTCAAAGAAGAGCCAAGTGCATCAACAAATGGAAGAGTGATGACACCAGAATCATGAAGTTGTTGTATCTTGTCCTTCAAGGCCTTACATTCACTAGTGGAATGGCCAAGCACTCGATGGTATGCACAAAAAGAATGTTTTTTTTATCATGTTTATGAAATTTTTTATGTGTAGGAGGAGGAAGAGTAATTAAGTGGGATTTAAGAAGCATCAACAAAATACGCTCTTGCTCTGACAAAGAATGAGCAGGAAGAAACCCTTTCTCTTGTGGAGAAAGACTCAACTCCTCACAAGAAGAAGACATGAAGATAGAAGACAATGGAGGATGAATCAATCCAAGAGAACAAGGTTGAGAAAAATTCATGTCATTCAACCATGGCTTCCGTTTAGATTGTTCATTCAGGCAACCAAGCCCCAAATTACACTTACGAGGTGCACATTCTATAGGGACCTGAATGCTTGATTCATTACGCCCATAGCCATATTTAAAGAAAATCTTCAAGCTAGGGCCATAACACATTTGCAAATCTTGAGGAGGATCTTCATAGAGAGCATTATTCTAGCAATGGGGATTATACTCCTCTACAGGATCACCATCAGCCTTTTTGATAGGACTGCCAACATTATCTTCTTTAATAGAAGCGTAATCATCTTCCTCGAAAGGGGGAGGATCAACATCAAGGACATTACAATTGTTGTTCACATTACCCCACAATGTAGAAGAACAACCATCTTTGATAGCGGGTTTGGATGATGTTATCGGAAGGACTAAGCGGATCGAGTCGACTTTATATTCTCCAATGAAGGATTCTATAAAGTCTAGAGAACCCCAGTCATCACCAAGACATGCATTCTCTTGAAAAGAGGGAGAAGGAGAAAACTTAAGATTTCTTGCTTCAGAAGGATCTTCTTCAGGGACATCTAGCTCAAGCGTATCTTTTGTAATAGATATCGTTAGTGTAGACATCAACACATTGGAAGACACTAAAGGGATAAAAGTAGGCACAACCGAAGCCTGACCAATAGCTAGTATCTCACATAAGTGTATGGCATCAAGGTCAACCCTGATTGTTTTTACTTGATTGTTACAAATGAACTTAATAGATTTATGCAAGGTAGACGGGACTACACCCATAGAATGAACCCACAGTCTACCAAGAAGAAGGTTTTATGGTAATTTTTCTGACATAACATATACGAGGGTGGGTACAGTAATGAGGCCCCAACCTCAAAGGCAAGACTATCATGCCTAAAGGTTGTCGACCAACATTATCGTACCCACAAACGACAAGAGAAGAAGCAGCAAGAGAAGATGAATCAATTTTAATTTTAGGCAACAGATCAATGCTACATACATTGAGCATTGAACCGGCGTCAATGAGAGTATGTCTAATGCCAATATTATTAATGTTAACTATAATCATTAGAGGGTATGCTTTCTCCTGTACTTCTGGAGGCGAGAGTTCTTGTGGGTAGAATGTAATATTTGGCGAATCCGCACGAATATTAGTTATCAACGCATTAACATGTGTTGGCCTAGCAAAAGAAGGCAAGAGGATCTTTTGCAAGGCTTCTTGAAGCATACCTTCATAAACTAGAGCAGACTGAAGCAAGTCCCACAGAGAGATCTTAGTCAAAGTAACATGAAGTTGTTCGACAAGATCATAATCACTAGGTGCTTTAGTTGTAGGTTTAGGTGTTGAAGGAAGACTTGGTTAAGAAGGTCGTAAAGAAGTAGGTTGATCAACATTTTGTTTATTCCTTCTAGTATTATAAGTATGGGATACCACTCTATAAGAGGGAGCCTTAGAAAGATCAAGAGAGTCACTATCAAATGGAACACCATTAATAGAACAAATCCTTTTAGGAGAAGGATTAGTTGGAGTTAGGTAAATGACCGGTCTCTTAGGCCTTTGAGTTACATTTAATGAATCATCACAACTAGTGAAATAATTATTTGAAGACATATTCTCAACATCGATCTAGGGAGGATCAAATGTGGAAAGAGATTCATCATTCGCTAATGCATCATCTCTAGAGGAGAGTGTATTGGAATACAAAAGAGATTCATCATTCACTAATGGATTATCTCTAGAGGAGTGTGCATTGCAATGAAGAGAAGGTAGAGTAACATTAAGAAAGGTATCAATGATTTCATCTTCTTGCAACAAGATATCCTCTAAAGCAAGAGGAATTTCGTGAGAAGGATCAAAGACACCGAGTGACATGGGTAAAGCCAAGTCACCATCACATGCATGAAATGGAACATCATTAACACTTTGAATAAAATTAGATACTAAACTGATAAAAGAGGATATTAAATTCATTTTGGAAATAATAAGTTAAATATAATAAGCAATGCATAAACAAGTTGACTAAAAGCCAACGCATCACTTTGAAAGCACGAAGGTGTTTTCACATCGGGCTCACCAAAATGTAGAGAAGGGGGATTCGTTGCTCACGAGTCTCTTTATTCTCAAGAGAATCAAAGGGAGCAAACTGCCCTAAACTACCTCAAGGAACAAAGTGAGTTTTAAAATCAAGAAGAGTAGATCACAGAGGTTTTTCGAACAAACTAGCAAGTTTTCAGTCAAAGCGCGACATCACAACAAATGGACGACAACGTGGCACACTGGAGTCTCGTATAGACAAAAAACTGAGAATGTCTCGGAAAACACAAAGTGACTACTTCTACTCTGACTATTGAGAAATCTTGAAATGCGGGAAAGTAACAAAGAATAACAAAGCTGAAATAAAGTAAACTAAACTAAGTAGAATGTAAATGATAGAACTAAAGAAGATAGAGAGGGAAAATGCTCACAATAACCCAAGTGATGAAGCCTCCAGCAAGTAGATATCTTCAACGCCTGCACACATAAGATCAAGGAAAAAATGTTGAGCTATATAGGGGTTTGCCTCAGTCGAACCCCCGTTTTGGTGTTCTCACCTCCACGAACAGCCATATAGATAAAGTGAACAAAGTAAGCAAATATGGAGTGATAAAAGCAATCCCCGCTCAAGGAGGAGAACTCGTATCACGAGATAGATAGATAGACAAAATAGTAAAATGCTTAGAAAGGGGATGTGAGAAATCCTAAAATGCTCAAAGATACAGGATAAGCAAGATAGATATCACCCGCAAGGCTTGAGGAAGCCAAGGAGAGAGACAAAGTTGCGAGAGCCAAGACAGTTGCAAAAAGTGTTGTCGAAACTTGAGAGCTTGAGTGTTGTAAAAAGTTGTAGAGAGTTGTACAAACAAGAGAGCAAGAGAAGAGAGTGTGTCCAAGAGGGAGAAATCAAGAAGGAAGCCAAATGGATTGAAAAGATGGCTTTTAAAGAGAGAATAGGGGGCAATAGAAGCTTCCCGAGCCGTTACAAGGCATCTCGAGTCGTTACCACCAACAAAGGTAAGTGACAAGTGGAAAACATGCTCGGAGAGGGTCGTTTGAACATTAAAATGTCACGGGACGCTAGCGCAGAGCATGGATGTTTGAGCGGATCAAGGACGTCTAAGCAGATCGAAGACGTCTGAGCAAATCAAGGACGCCTGAGCGAATCGAGGATGCCTGAGCGGATCAAAGACAACTGAGCGGATCGTGGATGACTGAGCAGATCAAGGATGCTTGAGCGGATTGAGGATTCCTAAACAAATCGAGGACGTCTAAGCGGATTGAGGACGTCTAAGCGGATCGAGGACGTCTGAGCTAATCAAGGACGTCTGAGTGGATCGCGGACCCCTGAGCGGATCAAGGATGCCTAAGAAAATCGAGGATGTCTGAGCAGATAAAGGACGTTTGAGTAGATCGCAGATGCTTGAGTAGATCCAAGATGCCTGAGCAGGTTGAGGATTTTTTAGTGGATCGAGGACATATGAGCGGCGCGCTAGTGTCCAGACACATTACACAACAAAACGATGAGAACGAGAAAAGCACATGGGGCAACACAAAGCTAATGTGCAAAGGTAGCTGCTTAAAAGGGGTCCTGAGCATCCTGAGAGGGGAAAAGGTTGATGCAAGGGCTAAAATGAACCTACACAAGTTTTAAGGGAGTGGACACTAAAGCGGATGCAAGAATGGATATGAAATTGCAAGAGGTGCAATTTTACGACATTATAGTAGTAAATTTTATCACCATAGTCCATCAGCTGAGTGATACTTTGTGCAGGCAATTTGAGGACAAGTCAAATCATATCTCATTGGTAGAATAGTTAACTGCTATTAAAATGGCTCGTCATGAACATATGATAGATTTCAACATATGTTTCTAGAAGACATGGGATAGGATTCCCCAAATAGAAGGCCTTCTATTGATTATGCATTTTTGTACTATTTAAGGGGTTTTAATAGTGACATATTAGTTATGATTCAATTCATGAGTGGGATAACTCTCCCAAATGTATAAGAAATTGTAATAAGGACATAAAACATCCTTATCCAAGCTAGTAAAATTACACCAAAAACCCCAATGCCTGTTTTACTTGAAATATAACCACCCATGCCTATGCAAATACCCCATAGCTAATGTACTTGTTATACCAACATAAATAATCAGTCATTTGCTCAATAATATACCCTTCTAGCTTAATCTTTTGAGCTACAAGAGATAAAAGGCCTCCTACAAATATTTGGTAATGAAATTGTTAACATAAAGAGGCAGAAAAATTAAAATTCCAGACACTAGCCTCCATATCAATCCCAATATCAATCAAAGCAATCAAACAGGCCTCCATATCAGCCAAAAAATTAAGGTGAAAGGAACACTCTTAATCCTAGGCCTTACCAAGCCTATAATCCCAACATTGCTAGCTTTTCAAAAGAGCTTGTAACTATTCAAAATGGTTTCCATGTAACCAACCTCATAATCAAAACATATTCTCAAATGGGGTGATAAACCAATATCTAATGGTGCAAATCACTTCAAACGCCTACCCAAATTCAATCTCGGAGGCACCATTGCAGCAAGGTGAACCCCAAGAGCAAACCCAAAACAAGAAAACTTTGATGAATTGGCAAGGAGAAGAGTTATGTGGGATGAATAAGTCCTATTCATCAATTGCAACCAACACAAAGGTTAAGGTGAGGGTTATATATTTGGGATAACAAGCCAATAAGGGGCCTATTCAAGCTCCTCAAGTGAACCAAGGAGTTTTTGGTCCATCTAGTGGTTCAAATGTACAAATTTTACCAAGAAATTAGACTGTGGTAAGCAAGGAGCATCCAAGAACCCAACCACCAAAGGATAGCAAAAGGCTAGTGCAATTCCTTTATATATTTTACAGAATATGAAGAAGGAAAACATTATTATGTCAATGTGGGATTCATTTTTCCATTCCTAAGAAAAAGGACCACTTACAAGTTACTTTGTCAAATTTAAATTTGTTAGTTGAGCCTCCTAAGGACCAATCCAAAGTTGTATTCATTAATACATCCCAAGCAACGGGTGAAAAACAAACCAAAGAGGTAAAGCCAACACCTTTCTATGTTTATTTTCCCATTGGTAAGCATTTAGTCCATAACTGTATGATAGACTCGGGTACTAGTAGTCAAGTCATGCCAAAATAAATTGTGGATAGGTTGGGTCTTCAATATGAACCACTTACAAAAGGGGTTGTACACCTAGATGGGACAACCATCAATATTGTAGGGATTATTAAAGGTTTTATTCTTACCTTACATCCTTGTCCAAATTTTTCCATTTATTAAGATGTTTATGTAATAGACCTACCACCATACTTTTCCTTGTGCTTTCCCAGAGACTTTACAATGAAAATAGGAAGTTGTTTGCCCTATGATTGGTCACACATGTTGTTTAGGACAAGGTATGGTACCAAGATAACCATACAATCAAAACCCATAGCCAAAGACCATATAGAACCATATCTTCCTAGTGTTGTTGACACAAACATAGTTGGCATTGACCTAACCTAGTTAAAAGTGATGAGTAGCAGTGCAAACAACAATCCAATTAGGTGTGGCAATTATATTTTGATGGATCAAGGGAAAAAAATGGTGTTGGTGGATGAGTAATGCTTGTATCTCCTGAAGGTGAGAAATACTACTACTTTCATTTTTGTTTCAGTTGTACAAACAATACAACTGAGTATGAGGCCTTGATTCATGGTCTAGAATGGGCAAAAAAGAGGAAAGTTGGTTTTATATAGGTATTTGGTAATAGTGAGCTCATTTTAATCAAGGGGTCTTCATTTTACAAAAAAATGATGTTTTAAAGTCCTAAAAATGTAGATTATGGTATTTGGTGGAAGAGTTTGGTGCTTTTAATGTATTGTGTGTGCCTAGAATAAAGAAAAAACATGTTGATAGGTTGGTTGATATAGGAGCACAATATGGCATACCAAGTGATATCAACAATAACAAGGTACAACAATATGTGAAGGTGGTGGTAAGAACCTCTACACCTAATAATAACATTCATTGGCAAGTGTTTGATAGTGATCAAAAATTTGTAATTTTTTTGCAAGAGGAGGTTGAGTTTTTAGCTAGTATTCAAGAAAAATTGTAGCAACATTATGGTGGACAAACCATAGAGCTAAAGTCTAATAAGTTTCCTAAAGGTTTGGTCACTTTGGAGTCCATTTTCAATTTATATGATCAGTTAAAAAAAAGGTAAAATTAACATGACCATCAAATAAGAGAACTATGAGGAAGTTGAAATCTTCAAAGGTAAGCTTCTCAAGCTCGGAAAGGTATGCACTAAAGAAGAAAAATAGGCTTTCATTTTGCTTTATCAATTATTTCATGATATCTTTGCTTGGGAATATTTTGATTTGAAAGGTTTTGATCTCAAGATTTCCCAACATAACATTGAGCTTATCCTAATGTAAAACCAATAAGGTAAAAGCAAAAACCATTAAACTCCAAGCTTGAGCCACTCATGGAGTTAAATAAGCTAATTGAGGGTAGCATTATATTCCCAATCAAACACACCTCATTATTTTCTAACCTTGTACCTATTAGGAAGAAAAATGGAGAGATAAGGCTATGTGTTGATTCTAGGGACCTAAATAGAGCCTCACTCAAATATCATTATCTGCTGCCCTCGATGGAATAAATTTTGCAAGTTGTTATAGGTTCTAAAAGGTTTTCATTGCTTGAAGGATATTCAGGCCAGATTTTGGTGAAAGAGGAGGACCAGTATAAGATAGCCTTCACCACCAAATGGGGAACAATGGCATACAAGAATATGCCATATGGTTTGTCCAATACTAGGGAAACATTTGAAAGGGCCATGGACATGGATTTTCAAGAATCAATGCATAAGATTGTTCTTGTTTACCTTGATGATATATTTTTTCTCTCTAAGGATGCTAAAGGGGATTTTCTCACATGAGACAAGTCTTTGACGGGTGTTGAGAATATGTCATATCATTTAATCTAAAAAAAATATCTTTTTTTCACATGAAGGTAAACTCCTTGGGTATGTTGTGTCAAAACATGGGATTACCATTGATTCTGAAAGGGTAAGTGCCATGCTTTCTTTTCCTTTGCCTAGTCATAAGAAAAGTTAACAAAGATTTTTTCGTAAGGATAAATTTTGTGAGAAGGTCCATACCTGATATACAAAGTCTTTTGAAACCACTAGCCTCAATGTTAAAGAAAAACATGTGTTTTAGTCGGATAAGAGAAGGAAAGAAAAGTTTTGAATCCATTAAAGAAGCCATAGCAGCAACACCTCCACTCACTAATCCTAATTTTTCTAAGGAATTCATATTATATACTTCTGGAAGCATAGACACCATCTCAACTATGCTAGTACAACAAAATGAAGATAGAGCAACCAATAGCCTTCTTAAACCAAGGTCTAGAATTTTATGAGTAAAGGTACACATTTGTTGAAAAACATGTACTTGTTATTAGGATTCTTAAAAAAATTACATCTGATTTCAAACAAAAAGATTCATTTAATGGTTTCTTGAACCCAAGTGTTGAAAGAGTTATTTTGAGTAAGGATTTGAGTGATAAGAGGGCTAGTTGGATAACCAAAGTGATGGAATATGCCATTGAAATCAAAGTGACAAAGCTGGTAAGAGGTAAGGGTCTTTGTGAACAGCTAGCTACTAGGTTAGAAAGTGACCAAAAAATGGAAGAAGAGGTTGTCCTTATATTCAATAATGAACACCAAATTGTTGCACATTCAAATAATACAAGCTCGATACATGAAATAGTCTATTATCTTCAAATAGGTGAATGCCCCAAGGGACTAAATAGTGAAAAAATGAGGTATTTCAAATTGCAAAAAATTACTTATATCCTTTTAAGTGGAATTTTGTTTAGAAAATATTTTAATAGTGTGTGGTTAAAATGTGCTTTTTATTAGATAAGCAGCATTTACAGGGTGTTGTACCCTTTACACAAGGAGCCCAAAGGGCCAAAAAAAAGAAGCTAGTTCAACCAGAAATGAACTAGGAAACGAAGACAGACCACACACAGAAACAGCTGACAAACAGTTGTTGAAACACAGACAAAGACTTGGACAACCCCAGAATCTAGGGGGACCAATCTAACTCCCTTAATCCTAGGCTGTGAGGAAGCCATAGATCGAGGGAGTCCTTTCTTCTTTCTCAGCACAACAGACCAAGAAGACTTGGAACCCAAGTCCATCGATCGAGGTGAGAGAGGTGGATCAACCGAAGAAGGGCAAAGAGCCACCACACAGCAAGGGGGGCAACAGTGCAGGTGAGGAAACAGGATCGAACGTAAGACCATCAGCAACAATCAACGAAGGACCATCAACAACAATCAACGAATAAAACTAACAGAATATTAGAAGAGTTTCACAATGGGGTAGCAAGAAATCATTTTGCTCCAAGAACAATAGCTCTTAAGATAACGAGAGCTAGTTATTATTGGCCTTATTTTTTTAGGTATGCACATACATGGGTGAGGAAATGCAACAAGTGTCATGTCTATAGGAAAACAAAAGATAGCAACCTTACCCTTGCAGCCAATACAAGTAGAACCACCCTTCATGAAGTGAGGTATTGACTTTATTGAATCCATTAATCCACCTCATGACATAAATGGGTATTAATAGCAATGACCTACTTCACCAAATGGACTGAGGCTATTGCATTGAAACAAGAAAATTAAAGTGTAGTCTTAAACTTCTATGAAGACATGGTCACAAGGTTTGGTGTGCCTGATTCAATTATACCAAATAATTCTCTGGTTTTTGTACAAACAAGGATAACTAATTGGGCTGTTACAAATAGCATAAATTTGAGCACTTCATCCAACTACTATCCTCAAGGTAATTGACAAGCTGAATCCACAAATAAAAATCTAATTAGAATCATTAAGTGGATCATTGAGGATAACCAAAGAACTTGGCACATCAAGTTAAAATCAGCCTTATGGGCTGATATAATCACTCCTAAGAGGTCTACATAGAACTTACCCTATGTGCTTGTGTATGGGAAATAGGCAAGGCTACGTATCTCAATTGAGTTACCAGTCATACTGAAGCTTTAAAAGGATAAGTTCATTAAGAAAAATAGTACAAAGAGATATGCAAGCCATGATGTTATAACAGTCCTTTATGCATGTTGAAAGGAAGAAAGAGACAATATAAAAAGGAGTAAGATAATTTATGACACCTATGAATAACAGATATAAGTTTCAAATGATAGTCCAAGCATTAAGGGACACAGTCTTAGGGCAATGTTGAAAGAGTGATAATGAAAGGATAGGTGTCATGTCCCCTTCTCGACATCTCTCGAGGGCAGAGTTGGCCTATCCGACCCTCGATTTTGGATAGAGGTCACTTCTTTGAGGATTGATGATTGTCTTTGTTACGGCTCAATCGGAGACTATTTACCAAAATAACTATTTTAGCAGTTCTGTGGCGTGTGGGACCACTTGCTATTTTTAGCGATATGGTTGTGGCGGCATCGGGAATCACTTGAGTTTGTCGATCAGACGGATCATTCGGGTTAGAAGCGAGGAAGATATTAATATTTGATCATTATTGATTAAATATTAATTAAATAACGTTTATAATATAAAGTTATAATTTTAAATTATAACTTAAGTGTTTTCCTTGAAGGGTGCGCCCAACATCAGAAGGGGCCAAAAAGTGATTATTAAAGTATTTAAAATATTCAGTGGAGGACTATTGAAATATTAAAATATTAAAACGTGAATATTTTAATGAAACCCTATTTTCAAGCAAATCGCACTTTTCAGCCTATTAGTGGATTTTGCCTTGGGATTTGGGCATTATGAGATTATTGAGTTTGAAACTGATCAATTTTGGTCTGAGCCTGAGACTTTAGGGTTTCGTGTTCGATTGCCTTGGGGAACGAGCCATCTCCAACGGAAAGCAATTCAGAGAGTGTGCAATATCACTTGATTTATTGCCTACAGAGGTTTTCTTATTCAGAGAAAACTACAGAGCTTCAGTAGATTCATCATCTTCAGTTCTCTTCAGTTGTTTGATATCAGAGATCATCTATTCTTCTTGGCGCATCATCCACAGAGCCTTGGACATCATTTTTTGAGGAGGCCGTACAAATTAATTCTGATTTCTGACAGGCCGTACCTTCTTGTCAGGCCGTACCTGTGCAGAAGCACGTGTTCATTCATATTGGGAGAAACGCCTACCATTCTTGCTTCACAGTTGCATCAAAATTGGCGCCTACCTTGCTGGAGTCTATTGCAATCATCAGATAGCTGGAGAAGAGAGTTATTAATTTCTGCCGTACCATTTTGTACCTTCAGCCGTACCAGCAGAAATCAGGTTCTTTTTACAATAAAAATCAATATTCTATCTTGCATGTTGTCAGATCATTGTTATATGGAATCATTTGATTAATAAAGGATACGCCTTCATTTATTATCATATTTCACAAGCAAATTGAAGACTTAGGATTTTTATTGAATTTATTTCAATTTTCTGTCAAAGCCGTACTGTTCATTAAATGCATTGAAAATCCAAAAATTGCAAAAAAACACAAAAAACTCAAAAACGTCAGAAAAACTTAAAATATCAGTCAGAGCAGTGTCAGAGGGAAACCTAGGGTTTCTACAGTGGTATCAGAGCTTGATTCTGCCATCCTAGGGTTTGGCCATCACATGCAGCCAGAGGAATTTGACACATACAGGTATTATACACGCAGACGTGCCTTGATTGAAAGGCAACGCAGTTTGAGTAGACAGCCAGATATCATGGCTGACAGGAATGATAGAGTGGCCAGGGCGGATATCACAGGGGCCAGAGATCCCCTGAGTCTTAGAGATGTCGGGATGATCTTTGAGAATTAAGTACTTTCGCCTCGAGAGATCTTCGTGCAGGACCTTGTCGATGATGATGTAAATACGGCCAGTGCTTGAACCTTCACCCAGTGGGACTTGAGGAGGCCCAGTCCACCACATAAGTAGCGATGTAGTGATCTTTGGAGTCCACGGAGGCACCTAGAGACTGATGTCACGGACGGTGATAGGCCTACAAGGCCCTACGTTCCTGAGCGAGGCGATGAGGCTATGCCAGAGGAGGATGGGGATGATTTGTTTGCTGATAACCTTATGGCAGCAAACGAGGAGTGGGAGTTGATACCTCCTGCAGTTAGAGAACGGATCACTTTTGACCGTTTTATCACACTGAGGCGTGAACACAATAGGGCTCGTCAGGATTGGAGACCCCGACAGCAGAATAATGACCTCAAACATGCAACTAACAGGTTGAATCTGGTGATGTTTGATGGCAGTGGGAAGATGACAGCCCAAGCTTGGATTAGCAAGCTTGATACATTCCTTACCTTGCGTCCGATGGCTGAGAGAGACGCTATCCGTTACGCTACACTGCACCTCGAGGGAGTAGCTTATGACTGGTGGCATCACGGTATGGTGACGCTACATCATGATAGGATCACTTCATATCAGGAGTTCGTAGACAGGTTGGTTGAGAGATTTGATAGGAAGGATCCGGAGACCTACTTCAGAGATTTGGCACAGTTGAGGCAGAGTGGCAGTCTCGAGACTTACATCAGCGACTTTCAGAGACTATCCGTCATGGTTCCGAGCATATCTGAGAGGCGGTTGGTAGTTCTCTTTATGGAGGGTTTGACAGAACCACTTAAAGGCTGGATAAAAGCCTTTGATCCTCCATCATTACAGGAGGCGATGAGGAAGGCACGTAACATGGAGTTCGCAGCCCCGTCAAGTAAATTTAACTCCAGAGGTTCTTCATCGTTTAGAGACAACAAGGGCTTCAATAAAAACAATGATAAATCTGATTATAACAAAAACAAATCAGATTATAAAAACGATTCGAAAGGTAAATCAACCTTCCCACCTTTGGATCGTGAGGCCCTGAATGACCTTCGCAGGAAAAAGTTATGCTTTTACTGCAAGGGACCGTATGATGCCAATCACGATTGCCCTCTAAGACCTAAGGGCAAGGCGAATCGTGTTATGTGGGCATACTATGAGGACTCGGAATCAGAAAATTCAGAGCAGCCAGAGCATTCAGATGATTCAGAGTCAGAGACTCCAGAGCATAGAGCAGAATTAGGAGCAGGAAAACCCGGTCTGAGGAGGATTGTCTAGCATTGAGCAGGAGGGTTCTTTCCGGCTCCGTGGTGTATTAGCAGGTCAGAGGGTCATTACCCTATTGGATACAGGAGCTACACATAATTTTATTGATGCTAGGTTCGTTGAGAAACGAGGGCTTATCACAGAGGAGTTTGAGGGCATCCGAGTCAAAGTGGCAGATGGGTACACTTTGAGATGCGAACGCATGATTAGAGATCTTCCATTACGCTTGAACAACTATGAGTTCAAGGCAGATTATTATGTTGTCAATATGGGAGACATTGATTTAGTATTGGGAATGAAGTGGTTACACTCCTTGGAGGAGGTCACACTTCGTCTCAAGGATATGGAGATACGTTTTGAGGTCGACGGGAAGACTCACATTCTTAAGGCAATACGGGACAGCGACCTTAAAACAATTTCCTTCCGCCGAATGGAGCGGCTCATGCGTCATGACATGGTAGAGTGGGCTGCCGAGTGTCATTTAGCACCTTTACAGGAGGGACAGCAAAGGACAGAGTATCATCCGGACATTCAGAAGATCAGAATCAAGCATGATAAGGTGTTCAGTGATATTCCGCCAGGTAGACCTCCAGATAGAGGGATAGAGCACATCATTGAGCTCGAGGAGGGTGCAAAACCCGTCATGATAACTCCTTACAGGAATCCGAAAAGATTGAAGGATGAGATTGAGAAGACTATAAAGGAGTTATTGGCTATGGGTCACATTAGACCTAGCAAGTCGTCGTTCGCTTCTTCTGTTGTATTGGTGAAGAAGAAGGATGGAACGTT